>JAPFBL010000122.1:902500-1092409 GCA_026182355.1 Hermatobates lingyangjiaoensis | reverse complement strand
AGTTTTGTTACATTTTTTCTAACATAGTGTACCATTGTTCTAAAAGTTTAGTATAATTGAAAACAGGGTGTAAATAAACAAAATTTTTTTTTTCGTTTTGTACAAGTGTACTAAAAGTTTAATATGATTGTTGAAAGGATGTAACTGGTCAAGTTTGTTTCATTTTTTTTAAACTTTTTGTAAAAAGTGTAATAAAATTGAGAATTGATTGAAAACGGGTAGTAACTAGTCAAATTTGTTACATTTTTCAAATTTTTTACAAGTGTACCAAAAGTACGATATGCTTGAAAACAGGCAGTAACTACTAAACTTTGTTACATTTTTTCAGCTTCTTGTGATAAGTGTAACAAACGTGGGAATTGATTGAAAACAGGTAGTGACTAGATAATGTTGTTACATTTTTCAAGATATTTTACAAGTGTACTAAAAGTATGATATGCTTGAAGACTGGTAATAAGTGGTCTACATTGTTAGTTTTTGTAACTTTTTTTAAAAGTGTACATAAAGTGCGATTTGATTGAAAACAGATAGTAACTACTAAACTTTGTTACATTTTTTCAACTTTTTGTTAAAAGTGTAATAATAGTCCGAATTGATTGAAAACAGGTAGTAACTAGTCTACTTTGTTACAATTTTTCCAACATAGTGTACAATTGTTCTAAAAGTGTAATATAATTGAAAACAGGGTGTAACTAATGAGCAATGTTACTTTTTTTTCACTTTTTGTACAAGTGTACTAAAAGTTCAATATGATTGCTGAAAGGTTGTAACTGGTCAAGATGTGTCATTTTTTTAACTTTTTGTAAAAAGTGTAGTAAAAGTGCGAAAAATTGAAAACAGGTAGTAACTATTCAATTAGTTTCATTTATCAATATTTTTTAGATGTGTACTAAAAGTATGATATGCTTGAAGACAGGTAATTAGTGGTCAACATTGTTACATTTTGTAACTTTTTTTAAAAGTGTACTAAAAGTGCGATATGATCGAAAACAGGTAGTAACTACTAAAATTTGTTACATTTTTTCACTTTTTTGTTCAGGTGTACTAAAGGTGCGATTTGCTTGAAGACAGGTAGTAACTAACCAGCTGTCAGAACTGCATCTGATAAGATGTGAAGATTTGACTAGAATAGTCAAAGCGGTAAGACGAATATCATATGTTTGATGTATATGAAAAATGCGTTCATTGTCATAGTATTTCTGTGAAAATAATCTAGAAGCGATGAGTCATGCAAAAAATTTTCAAAATTTTATAGTTTTATTATTTTCATATAATGACTGTTATTGAAAGTTTTTTTTAATTTGATTGAATTCCTGTAAAAATGGTAATAATAATGGTAATGCAAATACGCTAAGTTATTTAAAATACGGTAATTTCAAGTCGCTTTAGAACTATCAAAAGTTGATAACTAATATCTTAAGTTTGGTTAATTTAATAAATTATTCGACTTTCATAGCATTCATCTGAGAATAATATAGAAGTGAACACCAAAGTAGTAGGTTTTGAAGAAATTCATAAATATTTCCATATTCATAGTATTTCTATTAGAGACCATAGTATTAAATGGTCAAGAGTTATACTAGAATATGCAAACCTTCATTTTTTTTCTTTATTTTCATTGAATTCATGTGAAAATAATAATAATGTTAATGCAAAATACGGTAAGTTTGCTTAATCTGATAAATTTTGCCAATTTTGTACTATTGGTGTGAAAGTAGTTAAAGCGTGAACAAGTTCATAAGCTAAGTTTGCTGAATTTGTATTTTTTTTTTTCTTTTTCATATTATTTATGTAGAATAGTCCAAACAACAAGACGAATATCATAAGTTTGATCAATTTGAAAATAATATTCATTTTTGTAATAGTTTTGTGAAAATAGTCCAAAATTGAGAGTGATGCAGAAAATATTCAACATTTTTTATAATAGTAAAAAGGTGATGTCTAATATGGTTAGTGTGGATAGTTTGAGAAATTATTACACTCTTATAGTATTCAGCCTAGAGTAGTCTAAACAAGGACAGGAATGTAGTATGTTTGAAAAATGGTCAAAAGTAATAGTGGAAATTAGCAAAATGTAATATTTTGTTTTATTTCCATGGAATTCCTGTGAATATGGTAATAATGTTAACACAAATACGGTAAGTTTGGTTAACTTGATTAATTTCTCCATTTTCGTAATATTGGTGTCAGAAGAGTTAAAGCGTGAACAGTCACATGCTAGTTTGCTCAATTTGTTAATATTTTTTTTTTCATAGTATTCGTGTTAGAAGTATGAATACTATATGAATACAAACGACAAGACGAATACCATAAGTTTCCTAAATTTGAAAAAATTCTTCATTTTCATAATATTTCTGCAAAAATTGTGGAGAAGTAAAGAGTTATGCAAGAGTAAATGTTCAACATTTTTTATTTTCATAGAATTGGATTGAGAACAGTCAAAGGTGATGACTATATAGTAAGATTGGTTAATTTGATAAATTATACCACTTTCATAGTGCTCATCAGAGAGTAATCTAGAAGCGAACAGAAAAGTAGTAGATTTAAGAATTTCATAAATACTTCCATTTTCATGGCATTTGTTTTAGTATAGTGAAAGGGTGAAGTGTAATACCGACAAATTACAAAATTTAATATTTTTTTTATTTTCATTGAATATTTATGAGAATAGTAATAATGTTAATACAAATACGGCAAGTGTGCTTAACATCATAAATTTTTCCATTTTCGTATTATTGCTGTGAGAGTAGTTAAAGTGTGAACACTAATATGCTAGGTTTGCTGAATTTGGTATTTTTTTCTTTTATCATAATATTTGTGTTAGAATAGTCAAAACAAGAAAACGAATACCGTAAGCTTGCTAAATTTAAAAAAATGGTTCATTTTCATAACATTTCTGTGAAAATAGTCGAAAAGTGATAAGTAATGCAGTAAATGTTCAAAATTTTATATTTTTTTTATTTTGATAGAAGTCGGTTGGCTTCTAATTAATTCGTTTTCTGATTAATTAATCTTACCTACATTACTTTTGTCCACTCCAGTTCTAACCAGCTCTCAGAACAGCATCACTGAAAAAAATGAATTTCGAATATTCATTTGAAATTAACAAAACTTAACCAGATCAACCAATCAACAATTTTTATATATGTTTAATCGGACAGTAAAAATCTGGAATTTTTTTTCAAATTTAGCTAATTTACCATTGTGCTCTACACCATAGATCTCTCGGTTCTTACATGATAATATTGTGGTGGTAATTAATAGATATTTTATAGTATATAATTATAAGAAAAAGAAAAAAAGGACGTGTTCAAGGTTTTTTGTTTGGATTGTAGATCAATAAATGTAAATCAAACGGGGAATAAGCATGCTTTTACAGGTATGAAAAGCGTAAATATACTGCTAGGAGACAAGACGTGATCTCTCTTGTTAGAATCATTGTTACCTGCGGAAACAAGTAATGATTTGATATTGGTGTCATGGTGGAGTTCGCTGCTCTGGCATGTAAGCCCTAAACAAGCCGACCATGAGCTAGTCTCCATCATAATTAAGTCATTTCTGTATATTTCTTGATTAGTGATGCATGTTTATCATTTCCCCTTCTCCATTCTAAAAAAATCTGACGTAAACATTCCGAGCACTTTTCGCCTTGAAAGTGTAATTTGAGCAGGTTCACTACCTTCCAGAAAGCCGGACAGTCATCACACCAAGGTAAGTTAAAAAAACTATGTTCTCGATTAATAATTTTTATTTTTCATTCATTTTTTTACATATGCATTTTGAAATATCTGACTGTATACTGGACAAAGCATAGCAGAGTATTATTCATATAAATAGTTTGTATTTTAATATGAATTCTTTCGATATTTTCTTATATAATTGTAAAGTTCTAAAGGTCAGGAAACTGACTTCAAAATTTTAAGGTTAAAAGCTAATGAAATGGTCTCCACATATAAAAATTTCATGGTAAAGCAACGCGTTTCGAACACGTAGAGTATTTCCTCATGCATTAACTAAGGGTGAGTGTCTGTGGTATAAAATGAGTAAATACCACATGATTGCACTACGTTAGAATTATTTCAAAATGTAATACTGGACATACATCCATCCCCCTATTACTGTCTTTTTCCGAAAATAAGACAACCCTCGAAAATTAGCCCTACCCTGATTTTGGGGACTTTTAGAATATAAGCCCTCTCCCAAAAAAAAATCCCTAGTTAAAATAATGTGAAAAATATAATTTGTTAAAGAATAATGTTGAATTTAGTAGGTATCTCCAGTTGCCCTAATACATCGGAGAATTGTTTGAAACAAAATATTCTGAGAAATTCCTTGTTTACGTCTACAGTTCATTTCATGCAATGCAGAGACACGTGTTAAAATTAATTCCTGGAATATATAAAATAGAATTTACCTTAAAAGTATAACAGAAAATAGCAGTCTACATAGAGTGACGGTACAGATACAACGTTTGAGCATTTCAGTCTTGTAAGTTTGATTATTGCCTATTACTTGTACCTAAAGCCCTTCCCCGAAAATAAGCCCTAGAAGGTATTTTGGACCTAAAAAGAAAGTAAGACAGTGTCTTATTTTCAGAAAAAGATGGTAGCACGAGAGTGTCTTTCTCTATAGGCACCACGGTAGGCAAATACCAACCAAATAAAAACTATAAATGGCTATTTTATATAGTTTATTCTTTTTTACAACATCTTCATAATCTTATAAAATTTTACAAATCCTACTTAAACACACTTTGGTTCTCAACCTTTGTATGTTCCTTCAGAGAATTCTAAAATTAGGGAAGCAGTAAATAAGATTAACGGTAAATATACGCATTAATGTGGAAAATACCATCAACTATATAAAAATATATACTACGTAACATTTTAAATGTACGCGCTGAATTTAATATTTATACATTTTTTTAATAAATTATACTTTTTAATAAATTATTGCGGTCTGATTAGTTAGAAGGAGAAGATTGGTACAACCGTTAACAGCACTGTCATAATATCTGTCAGATAAGTCCTAAAATACTTAAAAGGGAACGAATTTATTATTAATAGCACTAATAATATAAATACCATATTAGGCGGTACTTCTAAAAAGAATTTAGACTGATTTGCATACTACTATAAAGTTGAGTCGAATGATTTTTTTAGATCTTACCATAAACCGAGTAAAATATATGTTCACTTTTAACATATACCGAAAACATACGTATTCAGATTATATAATACATGCTATTTCTTTTCACTGAATGTCCCATAAACTAAGCACATATGCAATGAATCATCGTCTTTTTTGTTTTTGTCTATCCAGCCAAAACAAATGCAAAGAGATTCAAACTATAAAACAATAGCCAAAAACAACGGATATTATATTGATTCGATTAACAAAATTAATTAGAAGAAAAGAAAGAAATCAAATAGTCAACCGTACAGCTCCTCTACAAAAAGCACAGAGGCCTGGGTTACGATCCCATTCATTTGTAATCTATCCATAAAAATACCTAAAATATTACAAAAGTACGAGTTAAAAGTAAGCTACAAATATTGTGGCAACTTAAAGTCTCTTTTATCCTTTTAAAATGGTCTTAACCCCTTTCACTGAGTGGTGTATCTAAATTGACGTGTTCTCATTGCCCTTAACATTACATAGGTATGATAGTTAGGATCGTTTAATAAACGAATAACAGAACATATATATAAGAAGTAAAACCCCCACAACAATATTGAATCCAACTCCTATTTCGACAAACATCTTGTCACCAATAAACATCAGTTTGATCCCGATCAAAATATAAAAATTTTACATAAAAACAATAAATTCCGCAAATTATCTATTCTTACGAAATAAATAAATCATTACGCGATAATTCTTCCGTTTGCCTCAACCAGCAAGTCCCCAAATTTTCAACTTTTCTTAAATTATTTATATATATATATTTTTTTTTCTCGTTATTTGTATTGTTATAATTTTCATTTGCTGCCCCCAATATGAAATAGATATTCACTTCAAACTCCCACCCACACTCACTTCCCTCCTTGGTTAGTTTGTTATGCTTAGTTGCACCATAGACACCGACCCTTAAATATATACTCTGTTTCCTTATTTCATATTGTACCATTAATTTTATACTATAGATAACTCTCTGACCATTGTTTTTTTAGTTATACCTGAAGGAGAACCCTACGTGTTCGAAACGCATTGTTTATATGATTAAACTTCTATCTGGAGACTTGCTCATTAACTTTTTACCTTACACATTAAAGTTGTTGTAAGTGACAGTCAATTTAACAACTTAATTTCTTTAATATGGTCCTCGTATTTGTCAATTATAATAGAAATGTGGCGCTATCTACCAACTTGAAATACAATCAGGAAGAAGAATGGAATATTGTCTTTTTGAATGTAATATCGCATTTCATAAATATTTATCATAAGTAATTCGTAAATAAAAAAATGTCACATAAACACGTGAAATAACAATCAATGATCATACCAGAATATGAAATGGGAAAACAATACCAAGAACTTTCAACCGTAACAAGCGGTCTTCGTCAGAGTCAAAAACCCAGCTGAAACACTAGATGCAGAAAACATTTGGTGAGAGGTTGAGAAGAGTGGGTGAAAAGAGAAGGGTGAAAGTGCAGGGAAAAACAACAGTTCAGAACCAAATATCCAAACATCGCTTCCTGGACATTTGTCTTTTCCGGCATTTTTACCCATTTAAAATACAAAGTCAATTTAAAGGGTCTTTGACTTTGACGAAGACCGCTTGTTACGGTTGAAATAATTCATGTTGAGAAAAATGTTAATATGAAATTTAAGATTTCTTGAATTATCAGAAGAGTAGGATGGAATTAATTACTTTATTGACATGAAGTTTACCTTATTTACTTTTATCTTAATTAGTAATTAGAAGGTACCATTTTTATTTTGTAATTTTTATGTGCTGCAGAGATGGGGGCGATCATTGTCTTCCTGGCTGTTTTTGCCACTGTAGTCCTGCTTTATGCTGTTAAAGTAGCAAGAACAAAGAAGAGAGCCTACAAGCTGCTAGACCGAAACTTGATCCATGAGCACCCCCAGTGGCCCATCGTGGGTCACTTCTTTAGACTTATGACTGTCAAGAATGGCGAAGGTTTACACCCATATTATTGTATCATGTATAAACTTTAGGAGCGTAATTTTATATATAGCTTATCACACGGCTTTCTAGAAGGAAAATACAAATAATTAGTATATATATATATATATATATATATATATATATATATATTATATATCACTCAAAATTCGAAAAAAACGATCCAGACTGGACGCAAATCAGCTCAAAAACGAAGAAAAGCAACACACAGAGAAAGAGACACACTTTGAGTTGCCGGGACGGTTTCCTGCCGTTGTGTTTCCGGCGTGCTTGGTCGCCCATTCTATTTTCTCCTGAAGACGGATCATCCGAAAATTTGAGTTTGTAAGTGTGTCTCTTTCTCTGTGTGTTTCTTTTCTTCGTTTATATATATATATCAACGTTCAAACTGCAGTAAGAAATCAGAAAATACACTAAGGTCATTTATCCGTAACAAGCGGTCTTCGTCAGAAACAAATTTCAACTCCACTGAGTTTTGACAAAGACTGCTTGTCATGGTTGAAAGATCTTAATAATAAGATCTTTCAACGATTTTAGATCTGACTCTGACGAAGAAAGATCTTTGTCTTTTTTCTTTATTTCTTGTTGTGGTTTGGACGTCAATTAAATATGTGTACACACTTACTACATATCACTCAAATACTACCTCAAGAACAAGTATGGTAACAGTATATATGACTAAAGGTGATTAAAGAGTTGAAATCAATAAATTTTGAGAGGTTTTGAGTTTTGTTACTGTAAGAAAGTCTTAGACAAACTTCATAAATGTATAATGTGAAATTCAGAAATAAAATTTAATTCGTTAATAGTTATGTGTGTATGTTGTATGACAGTGAGAGAAAGCAAGAGTAATTTCAATTTGTTATTGTTGTTGTCTTTTTACGCTCATCACGAGGATATGTTCACAGTTTTGACTACTGTGCCATTAGACTCGTATTTGGGTACAATGGTAAAAACATAAGTGCCTTTGGAATAGTTTAAACTACTTAAAAACATTTTTTTTGGTCAAGTTTACCCAGCGTACCCTAGGGTCAACATTTCAAGAGCTTTTGACCTCTTACTACCATTTTTAAGAGACAACCTGCTGTAAGAGTTGTGATCAAAAAGGAAGGACACTTTTTACTTTACTATAAGTAAAGTATAGTGATCGTGAAAAAATTCGATCTCGAGATTTTGACGGAATTACATGTTTTGAGGTCCCAGAAGTCGTTTTATGAAGTTTTTACGATGATGTCTGTGTGTGTGTGGGTGGGTGGGTGGGTGGGTGGGTGGGTGGGTGGGTGCGTGTGTTAGCATTGCTTGTTACCACGCTACGGTCCAGAATCTTTGATGGATCAAGTTGATATTTTACACAAAAATGGGCCCCATTTAGACGAAGATCCCTATTGTTTGGGAAGAATTATGCATGATGGGAAAGTTACTTTTTTTGCCAAAAACCGTTTTTTTTAAAACATTTATTTCTCCTAAACTACTAACCCTAGAGTTTTGAGATTTTGACATTATCTTTGAGGTTACAAATGGAACAAACGAAAAATATATTCAGAATTTTAAAACAACAGGAAATATTTCTTTTTCAATAAAATGTACAAATTTTGACTTATAAATCAATCTCAAACCTTGTGAGAGCGATACAAGCCATACTGTTTGAGGGACAAGAATGAAACTATGCCTATAAATAGAACATTATATGGACAATGAGTTGAGATATTTTTTTCTAAAATTACATTCGCTAAAGGGGCGTTAGAGTACGATTTGTGTTTTCAGAAAATGTTTTTTTGACGCTAAACGACTCGTTAAAAAATTATGAAAATTTGACCAAAAATGGAACAAAAAATTAGCAATTCATAAAAAAAAAATCATGAAGTTTCAATTACGGGAAAGAGCAATAACGATATAAAAACTCTTTGTTTATCCTAGACTAAGAGATCACCTGCTATACTTGTCGAATTTTTTGTATTTTTTTACATTGTTTACATTGACTTAGAAATTTTTTGAGCGAATCCACTGAGATAAAATTGATGTTTCTAATGGAAAAATGAAAATATATTATTGACTTATAAGAGATGTAAGAGGAATAATATTGTGCAGGTAAATGATAACACTCATTAAAAAAAAAATCGCATATATGTTATTTGACAAAGGGGAAGGAAAATGATCTTATTAAATACTAAGAAGCCATAAAATTCTCAGTATAATAATTCTGTTAAAAACCAAAAATGTAAAAGATAATTCAAAATATAAATCTTTCGTTTAGAGATTAATAACTGTAATTATCGTACATCTTTAATTAACAAATCACCTTAAAACAACATTTTCTTCGCTGTTTAAGATGTTTTTCAGAGAAAAAAAGGGTATTTTACTGTTTTAAATTTGAAAATTTTACATTAATATTCAATGTAGAAGGATGTTAAGTAAACGATGTAAGAAATCTACTGGCTATTTGAACAATAGCCATGTTCTCTTGTAGGATAATATTTCGTTTCAAGAAATGTTCACATTGGTTTTTCAAAAATGATATTACTGGTGTAGTTATACTAATGAAATTGTTTGCAAATAATAAATTATTTGTGATGTACAAAAATAAGCTTATAAATTGATATGTCCTTCAATCACTATCTGTACTACCTCACGAATGCAATGCTAATAATTATATCCCATTTAGATATTTATGTTATGCTTAAATGATACGTTATGTTTTATATACTCAAGAAATTTGACATTGAGTTACTTATAGTAAAGTAGAGTGTAGGCCACTCCAGATTTTTCAATTTGTGAGGATAACTGAGTGAAAACTGAGTTTTCAACATTTTTTTGTTATGTTCGTACACTCGTCACGATCATATATCCACAGTGTTGTTTCATGTGAGAGGCATGAAGGTTAGACTCGTAGTTGGTTCTCCAAGATTTTTTGTTGTTAAAAAAAATAATTACCTATTTTTTAAATTTTTATGGGATAGCTTATACCACCTATAAACATTTGTTTTTGCTCAAGTTGATTCACTCTACTCGACTGTCAACATTTCAAGAATTTTTGACCACATAAAACAATTTTTTTGCACAAAAATTAATACCAACTCTCTGCTCTATTATTTTCAACGGTAAGAAATCGCCGAGCACGCAGGTACGCATCTAACCTCGTCAACCTCGTATAGCCTCTCACATAAAAACTACACATGCCGTATAGTCAAAACTGTGAACTTATGATTGTGACGAGTGTACCAACACAACAGAAAAAAAAATTGTTATATTAGAGTGAACTCAGCACGCGAAATTCAAAAGTCACCTTACTTTTTTAAGACACTGCATATTCTGATCAAACTTTGAGCATCTGCAAACTGCTTATAGCTTATACATTTGCATAATATTTTTACAGTATGTTAAAAATTAAATTAATATTGAGAATGCGACGTAATTTTTTTTTTTAAATTATATTGATGACTGTTGTGCTTTGTTAAAGAGGCCTGGGAATATGTGAAGGCGATTTTCATGCACGAAAAGTCAAGTGTTCTTCACTGGATTGGACACATTCCTGTATTGTCAATGACAGACCCCGTTTTGATTGAGGTTAGTAAAACTTCATTGTCTCTTATTTCATTTAGTTTCCTTTAATTAAAGAATTTCCACAGTATAAGCCTCTCTCATACTCGTACAACACAACACATAGAACAGTGCTTCTTCAGAACCTTGAGAACGCTATCATCACCCAAAGCAACATTTAACGATTCAGTCAAAAGTCATTTTAAATGTTTTCATTATTATTTAAATGTTTAAATAATGTATAAAAGTCATTTAAATGTTTTATTATTAAGTTTAAACTAATATCTTCTGTCATATATATAATACTCTCTACATTTTTTTGTTTATTTACAATTCTTTCCCGATATAATCGCATTAACCTTAGGAAGGTTAATGTCACAGAGATAATGTGTCGGAGGGGATAATATCGTAGTCAAGATGTAATAGATTTTTTCCTGTACTTGTTCTTTATTTCACTTGTCTATCAGTAGAAGATTTCTTTAGGAAAAATAACTTTTCTCCAAAAGGGACGAAAAGTAACTTTTTACGTCAAGTTTTCAAGTAATAATCTAAGACACTTAATTCCCATATTTAAAAACGTACAATAATGAAAGAAGGCGGGGGATAATGAAAATAAAATGATGTAATCCAGGTTGTCCAACCTGGATTATTTTGTTGATATTGAATTTTAGATATGAAGTGTAATGAGATCGGGGAGAGTTAGGGTGGCAAGCCTGATTTTAAATCCCAGCTCTATTGCTAATTACTCTACTCTGTTTTTGTTTACATTCTTCTATTTAGCTTTTTAAACTTCATGATTCATCAGTTTTGATTCCTTCGACGTTGCCTCAATAATCAACAAAAACTCTCGAGAAATACTAAACCTCATTATTCCCTTGGTGCATTAATGTCTATTGAAGAAATTTAAATTAAACAGAACATATTTGCTTTGCCTTTATTTTATATTGTTGCTATAATTTCTTGTTAAACTGAGTGACACAAGAGGTCATGGGTTGTCTAGTGAAAATAACATTCTGAAATCTCTATATATATAAAAATCAATGTATGTCTGTTTGTTTGTACTCGATAGATTCAAAAACCATACATCCAATCGCAGTGAAATTTAGGAAATTATTAGGTATATCCCCGGGAAGGTTTATGTAAAGTTTTTTAAAAATCAAAGTTGTGGTTCAGGTAATATCCCAAAAATATTATGATAGATAAGGTTTGCTGTATAACCTGTTTGTTTACATTATGACTTTAATTGATAATGGTGGTCGCAGATAGGTTAAGTTTGCATGATAGTATTACGAATAATAATGATAGTATTTGAACCATTAATTGTAATCTTAAAAGAATAGTTAAAGTATTTTGTTTAAGTTTAATGGATGCAAGGCTTCTTTATTTATTCCTGATTGATTAATTCGTTTGTTTAAAATATTTAATTATTAGTAATTAGTATCCGGCCCTACGCCATATAGGCAAAATGATAAGTTATTATATATATCAATGATATCTAACAAGAAGACGTTTATGAATGTCTAAATCAGTAAAACTTATAAGGGAATATATACAGCATAAAAAATTGATGAAGAAATATTCAAATCAAAATTTACATCTATAAAACTTAATCACTGTATGTATTAGTGTGTGTCAAACAGTTCTTAACATAATGACACTTAACATTACATAATGCAAAATGTAGGTAGAATTTAACATTTAGAACTCAATTGACACTTTTCAATACAATGCTTCTTCATAAACAAATAATATTTCATCAAAATATTGTTACTCAAACTTTTAAGAGACAATTTGGTTTACTGATATAATTTTAATTCAACATTTAAAACTGTGTGAAGTTTCAAATTAAAATTATTGAATGAAATGTAATGTGATATGGCTTAGAAACTAACTGGCTCCTAATTGAAACGATTTGTGGGTTTAAAATTCGTATCATTATATTTAACAGATAAGATATTTCACATTTAATGAGCTTAGACTTCTTCCAACATTTCTTGATGTATTGTTCAGCAAAAAAATATTCTTTTTATTATTTGTTTAATCTAATCTATCAACTATCAATTGTATTAGACAATGTGTACAATTTATAATCAGTGTTAGATTATATCTTTTTTGCGTAATCTATAATTTTAATTCTGTATTAATTTCGTTTATCTCAAAAAAGTTAAGTGTAAGGGAACTATAGAAAATTTAAATTGTTTTCGTTATACGTAATTTATTATTAGAGTTAGAACTAAATTGTTTCCGGAGTAAAGCCGGGTAGATCAGCTAGTAGAGGAATAAAATGAGGCTAGGAATTAATAATTGATGTAGCAACTTAAGGATGTCAAGTAAAAGAGGTTCCTTGAGGAACTCTTCAAGATAGAGCAGACGTATTAGAAGATATTTGACTCCAGATCAACATCCATCAGACTTGGCTGTCATTCCTTCAATTATATGTTGAAAATTGAAGCAACCAGTATTTACTGAAAACTTTTAATAGAAACATTCAGCTGGTAAGGCTAGTGATTGGTCCAGCATTGCAGGTGGAAGCCAGATCTGACAGGTTGTCTCAAACTCGAGAGCACGGCATGGATGGAAAGCCAAAGTATTAATTACAAATCCCTGCTTCCTGCGCCATAGAACATCAATCATGTAATATGTTCTATAGTTTTACTAAATGCTTTGTCATATACATGGGCTCACTTTGCTGTTAAGGGACCTTTGCTTATGTCAACTTAAAAGAATAAAGACAAGACAACGATACATTCTTATTTCTTCAGACTTCAAAGGAACTTCGGTAAAAATCAAATTTCTTTTAAGGATGACCTTATCTAAGTGAAGAGATCATGGTTTTTAATTTCAAGGGTGAGAATTTCAACAAGTACATGTATAACATTGATGGGACTACTTTACATATTATCATAGTATACGTTATAAAATTCAAGGTGATTAGATTACAATGATGTAGATTAATGTACTTCAATTAAATCCACTATGTGATACTGTAAAGAATTGTAGATCATAGGGTAAACTGAATTAATTATGGTTAACGGAGGTAGTTTATACAGTAGGTGGAAAAATGTGTAAATAAACCGGGAAGGGGAATCGACAATAATTATATACATCCAGCTTTACAGTGCTTACAGAAGCAAAACCTTGTCCTTGAAACAGAGTAATGACTTTATGACATGTTAAGAAGGAAAAACTGGCTTTTAAGCCAGAAATGTTTAATTTCATCAAAAAAACGCATTAGGCACAAAATCTGAAATGTTTGGGGCTTCGAAATCAAGCAGGGCTTACTGTTATGGCAATTTATCAATTATGGCAATCGCCTATGACAACCTCTTATGGCAATCACCTATGACAACCTCTTATGGCAATCACTTATAGCAATCAATTATACCAATCACCTATGACAACCTCTTATGGCAATGACTTATAGCAATCAATTATAGCAATCACCTATGACAACTTGTAGCAATCAATTATAGCAATTCATTATGGCAATCAACTATGACAACCACTTATGGCAATCACTTGTAGCAATCAATTATAGCTATTCATTATGGTAATCAGTTATAGCCATCAATTATGGCAATCACCTATGACAACCTCTTATGGCAATCACTTGTAGCAAGCAATTATAGCAATTCATTATGGTAATCAGTTATAGCCATCAATTATGGCAAGCACACATGACAATTGTCATATATGACAATCACTTATAGCAATCAATTGTTGCTATAAGCTATGTTGCATAATGCTCATGATCACGTGTGTCTATGGATCATATCTCGGTATAGTCACAAGTGCCCATCCTGAAGAAGAATACCGCCTCGTAAGTAAAGAGAAGGCATTCAACACATAATGCTCAAGATCACGTGTGCCTATGGATCATATCTCGGTATAGTCACAAGTGCTCATCCTGAAGCAACCTAATTACTTCTTATTCACCATTAATTCATAACCATTAATTAATTAGTACTTACTTAAACATATCTGATTTAAAATCACTACTAACTTACATATACTCGATTATACTTTGAATGTGATTCAAAGTATATATTTATTTTACTTTGTATATTTATTTATATATTTGAGCGATCCCTTTTTAATTATTACTGGTTCCATAAGAATGCAGTTTTCTTTTTTCATTCTAGAGAGTCTTGTCGAGCAGTGAGGCTTCAGAAAAGTCCTTTATGTACAGATTATTAACGCCATTAAGTGACGGAGTTTTTTCAGCTAAAGGTATTATTAATACTTTTTTATTTAATAAAAAAAATTATCAATGATAATGAAGTATCTGTTTTTAATGCTTGCTAAGTGTATACATTAGAATTATCTGGTTTCAATTTGAAGGTACGTTACAGTTTCTCTGTAAAAAATCAGTAATTAGTACAAGTATGTATTTGGTTCTTCCTTTAGATCACTGCCGTATTAAGTTCTGAATTAAATAAACAACTTAGAGATTTTCTTATTGTTACTATTACCGTCTTTTTACGAAAATAAGGCAACTCCCGAAAATAAGTTCTAGTATGGTTTTCAGGACGTTTTGGACTATAAGCCCTACCCTGAAAATAGGCCCTAGTAAAGATAATGTGAAAAATATAATTCCTTAAAATATGTTGAATGTGGTAGGTATCTCTAGCTGTCGTAATATTTCAGAGAATTCTTTGGAAAAAAATATTCCAAGAAATTTCTTGTTTAGCTCTATGGTTCGTTTCAAGCAGACCCTTAGACAAGAAGTATTAATTTAACCACAGCTATATTGTAAGATACGAGAGATTCAGACCAATGATTCTACAGGAGATAGATTTGGAGGAAAATCAGAACCGAATTGAAAATTTTTATTATTTATGACGATGTTCTAGAAGATGACGTGACTGTAATAATCGAATAAATTTAAATTTCTGTATAAAAATAATATTAAACAAAAATATGTAAGTCTACTTAATGTACTTGAAACCCTCCCCCGAGAATAAGCCCTAGCACGAATTTTGACCTAAAAATAAAGTAAGACAGTGTCTTATTTTCGGAAAAATACGGTATGATTCTGGCCACATCAAAGTCGATTAATCATTAAATTGGTTATCCAGTTTGAGTAAATTTGAGAATCGAACAGTAAAGTTTTCTAAAACCAACTAGATAGTTTGGCTATTACTAATACGTGGTATTTAGCAATGTTGGAAAAATAACTCAAATCTATATAACAAACAATAGAAAATGGATTATAAAAGCAATGCATTTCAAACATGTAGTGTTTGTTCTTCGTTAGGTTATATTGAGAGGTCCAGGCATGCCCAGTAACTTACCGTACAATCTCGCCTCTGGACTGGTAGATCCGGGGTTCAGAATCCAATCTGGTTCTCGATTTTGTTCAAGCAGGTGGTGAACAAAATCTGATAACATCGTCGTTTAGAGAGGACGTTAAGCCGTCGGTTCTGAGTTTATACTATGCGAGGTATTCATTAAAGATCCCTACTCTAAACATACTTGAGTTAAGCAAAATTAAGAACTTCCAATGTAGATTGGTAATTGTCTTGAATTACGAAGAGTCAATCTTTGGCTAATACGAGTTCTTACTTGGGATGGCCATTGTAACATAACCTAGGGATAAATTAACTGTGGTTAATAAATCTAATCTGAAGAACACTCACTACATGTTCGAAACGCGTTCCTTATTTATGTGGGGACTTACAATTATTTTCTCAGCATTATAATATATATATATATATATAGTTCAAAGTAGACAAAGAAACATAGAGAAATCAAAAGCACACACTTACAGTCTCTAATTTTTGATTTGAACCGTCTTCAGGAGAGGGAGCGCTTGGTTTCCCTCTCTTATCTCTCCTGAAGACGGTTCAAACTAAAAGTTAGAGACTGTAAGTGTGTGGTTTTGATTTCTCTATGTTTCTTTTTCTACATGGAACCATATTTGTCTGTTTCGGATCGTATTTCCAACGAAAAAGTATATATATATATATATTTTAGTGGAGAGGTGGAGAAAGCTACGAAAGAGACTAAATACAACATTCAGTGCTAAACAGATGGAGAGCTACACCGAAATGATAAACCACAACACAGCTGCATTCCTGGAAGCGATGAAGGTCAGACGAAAGGATGACTACTTTGACATCATGCCTTTTATAGGAAGATACTTCTTTGACACTATCGCTGGTAAAACACCATTTCATTGAGTTATTCTTTAAGAGTTACATTTAACACTCCTGGCTATTCCAATGTTGATTTTATTTTACAGTAAGCACACACACACACTCACTCACTCACACTCTCTCTCTCACGCACACACACACACGCAGATTCAGATGACATTATTTAAAGTAAAATGACTTTAGAAAACTTGAAAACACATAGCTGATTATAAATGTTATATTTTATTGTATTTTATATTCGCCATTTGCTGTATTTTGACTTTCATGTTATCAGTAATGCAGGCACGCTTACGGAGCAGAATTATGTTTCGTTTGTTTACGCTTCATTCCATTGATTCAATTAAGATCTTCACGTAAGTTAAATACTTTATTCAGTGCCAAACAGAGGGAGAGCTACACCGTAATGATAAACCACAATACAGCTGCATTCCTGGAATGTAACTAATCCGTTGTATTTTAACTAAATGTTGCAAGTGAACATAACAGTAATTACACATTTAGACTTTTTGTTTCTAAATTCATGTATATGATCATTAGTATGACTTATTATTCGTTTTTATTTTGGTGCTTGAAAGTGAAGGAATTCAAATGTTATTTATGTTTAGCCCAGACACTCTTAAGAAGTGACAAACAAGTACGAGTATACGATTATTTTAAACAAACAAAACCGGCCTCATTAAATAGTGCAAATTTAACTTACCCTGAAAATAACGCTGTTATAGCCGAAAACGCTGTTATAACGTTATTTGAAGCCGAAATAACGGCTGTTTTAGAGTTACATTTAACACCCTTGGATATTCCAATGTTGATGTTATTTTATTGACATATAAACCATATGTATAAATGTCTATGTTTTCTTTACCATGTGCAACAGGGGTGATCGAAAAAAAGTAAATTTTTTTGGACATATCCAAATTTGATATGTTCTGGTTGATGCCTGTTCCACTGTTAGAGTGGTAGTACCAATATATATATTTCGTAGTGAAAAAGAGTACTAATGTATAATGTATTTCGTACTTATACAAAAATTACACGAATAATATTGTTAGTACCACAGAAATTTTTAGTATAATATGAATAATTATAAAAATTTTATTCGTAAATTTTACGAGTCAAAAAGGCTTATAATAATTCAAAAAATTACACTGTATGTTAAAAGTAGTACTACTTTTTTATCTGCGCGTGTCGCATCTCGAAAAGGATGTAAGCTGTCGGTCTCGAGCCTGTACGATATCAGGTACTCGTTAAAGATCCTTACTGTAAATGCACTTGAGTTAGGCAAAATTTAGGACTTCCAAGGTAGAATCATCTTCTTTATGTGGCATCACAAACGGCTGATGTTTGGCCTATGTGTGTCCCCATGTGGGACTACTACTACAAACTTACGTAACCTTAAACATACTTGTTTATTATTTGTCATCATGATTTCACTTATAGAAAAGATGAGTGCAGACCTCTGCATATTTCTGTACACCGGCATTGCAAGATTGTTCAAACACGAGAAGCCATGATTAACCTCACATTCAACCCAATCAGGACCACAACCCGCAGGCAACCTCTGAATTCTAGCTGGGCTAGTTGTCTTCTTTCAGATATTCAAACAAGATATTTCTACAATAAAATAGAAAATAATGTAAATATAATCAAAACTAATCCAAACATAATCAATAATGAAAGTTGATCAACACATTCTGAAAATGATGGATAGTTTATTTAATATATGTAAATTTATATATATAAAGATTTCACATAAACACGTGAAATAACAATCAATGATCAAACCACAATAATTCAGTTGGGTTTTTGACTCTGACGAAGACCGCTTGTTACAGTTGAAAGATCTTAGTCTTGTTTTCCCATTTCTTATTGTGGTTGACCATATATATATACATATATAATATATATATCATTATTCATGTATAATAATTTAAAAGAATAATATTATTATGAATAATGCATTAATTCTAATTGACTTATCTCAATGTAATATATGTTTCAGCGACCCACTTTGGACACAATCCATCGGATCAAATAAAGGATGAAATTCACTTCATTGAAAAAGCTTCACTGTCAGTATTTCATCAGTTGACACTTATCAACGAATTACTTTCATGTATTAGCTATTTAAATAACATACTTCTCCTTTCTCTAAACCAACTATCAGCGGGCTTAGAAGAATATCTTAACGTGGAAAGTTCATTGCACTTGTGTTTATTATACCAGTATTCATGGTATACTACGAGGGTCGTCCAGAAAATAAGTTCCGTTTTGGTCTGTAGGGCGGTAGGAGTGGTTTTTGCCAAATCCGGCAACACCGCTCGAAAGAGGAGAGGTGGGGGAATAGAATGAGAGGTGGGGGACCTCAGTCGGTCAATTACCAACGTCAGGGCAGGTAGTTGAAATGGAGCCCTCCATGTCACGTCCCGCCACCTCGATCCCGTTCCCTCTCGAGTTGTTTTGCGCGGAGTGATTCAATTTCTTTATGCACAGGGTTTCAAATCAGTTCAAATTCACGAACAGCTCATTTCTGTTTATGGAGAAGGTGTAATGAGTGAATCAATGGTGAGGAGATGGGTACGTGAATTTAAGGCGGGAAGACATTCAGCTCTCTAGGGACCCACCGGGCGGAAACTTTCCGAAAGTCAAGTTTTTCCGAGACGATCTCATGGATGAGGGATCGTGAGATGTCTGGAAAACTCAGGTGGAGTTCATCCAGGGTTAAACGACGATCTTTGCGAATTGCATTGTCGATTTCTGCGACAATTTCGTCCGTCACAACTGAGGGTCTGCCTCTCCCACTTTCATCCTCAAGTGAATGTCTTCCCGCCTTAAATTCACGTACCCATCTCCTCACCATTGATTCACTCATTACACCTTCTCCATAAACAGAAATGAGCTGTTCGTGAATTTGAACTGATTTGAAACCCTGTGCATAAAGAAATTGAATCACTCCGCGCAAAACAACTCGAGAGGGAACGGGGATCGAGGTGGCGGGACGTGACATGGAGGGCTCCATTTCAACTACCTGCCCTGACGTTGGTAATTGACCGACTGAGGTCCCCCACCTCTCATTCTATTCCCCCACCTCTCCTCTTTCGAGCGGTGTTGCCGGATTTGGCAAAAACCACTCCTACCGCCCTACAGACCAAAACGGAACTTATTTTCTGGACGACCCTCGTATATATCAGTTGGGTTTTTGACTCTGACGAAGATCGCTTGTTACGGTTGAAAGATCTCACTCTTGTTTTCTCAATTTCATATTGCGGTTTGATCATTGATGGTATACTATATATATATATATATATATATAGAAATGGGAAAACAAGACTAAGATCTTTCAACCGTAACAAGCGGTCTTCGTCAGAGTCAAAAACCCAACTGGGTTTTTGACTCTGACGAAGACCGCTTGTTACGGTTGAAAGATCTTAGTCTTGTTTTCCCATTTCTTATTGTGGTTTGATCATTCATATATATATATATATTATATATATATATATATATATATATATATATATATATAAAACACTATTTTTCTTTTTTATCAAGGTTTGGTCTAGCTTCAATAATTCAACATCTTTAAGCCGAAGTTTCGTCTATATTTGTGAACATCATCAGGGCTACATCAATACAGAATTTAATTACAATAACATGAAACATAATTATATTACATTATTTTTATGTTACATTTATTATTATATTACATTAATTATGTTTCATGTTATAATTAAATTCTGTACTGATGTAGCCCTGAAGATGTCTACAAATATAGATGAAACGTCGCTTAAAGGTGTTGTATTATTGAAGCTATACCAAACCTCGACAAAAAAGAAAAATAGTGTTAAATATATGTGTTCGAGACAAGGGAAACATTCGTATACACACACATATATATATATATATATATATATATATATATATATATATATATATAAAGATTTCACATAAACACGTGAAACAACAATCAATGATCAAACTACAATATGAAATGGGAAAACAAGACTGAGATCTTTTAACCGTAACAAGCGGTTTTCATCAGAGTCAAAAACCCACCTGATACACTAGATGCAGAGACATCTGGTGAGAGGTTGAGAAGAGTGGGAGGGAAGAGTGATATTTTAAAAGGGTGAAAACGCAGGAAAGGACTAATGTTCAGAAAGGGATGTTTGGGGAAACAAAGGAGTACAGTAAGAAAGAGTAAAAAACTATCCGCTAGCTGTCAACCCTCTTAGAAGAGGCTATTGCCCTCGTAACGAAAGTATCAAGTTTGAAGAGAGCGTTACTAATGTTTATAATATTTGGTCTATTAAATTTAATTAGGGACGATTCAATAATATTTCTTAACAACATTGATTTTTCATAGTTAATAAATTTAGCTTCGGCCCAGTCAATATGATGACATATCTATAAGTATTCCTTATTTGTAAAATTTGCAAACCCAAATTTTTGTTCATAAATATTATTTTAAAACTGAAAATGACAATCTACGACACATAACTTAATCAACTCTATTATAGTGGTAGAAGGAAGGGGAAGGGAATAATTAACTAATTCCTCCTGGAGCAAGCTTGTGGTTTGATCATTGATGGTATATGAGATATATGTCTCTGATATATGATATATGATTAGCAAGTGGAGACGTAAACTCGGTCTAGTACTTAATATAAGAAATAAGTTGTGGCACTTATTAAAAGAAGTGACCCGCTAGTCCGCAAAGCTACTCTCTTACCAAATGCTTGTCTTCGATTCCCTCTGAACGATTGTATTCTAGAAAAGTTGAAATTTTAACAACACTTTCCAGTGGAACTCATAATTACCGATCTTAAGTGCTATTATTAAAATTAGCAATATCAAAAGAAAAAATTACAGTTCTCATTTAACAGAAGGAGTAACTTTCTTGAAAAATATATATATACATAAAAATTATCCTATTTCTAAAAAAACAGTATTAATCTTTCACTATACGTACCTAATAAAAATCCCTATTATTAATACACGCTAGTAATTGGGTCACGTCCGACTGTGACCGATGTTACCCGAGTAAGACCGATGATAACACGAGAGTGGTCGAAGTTTAACCGAGTCGGGCCGGAGTACCTATCAATTGCCAATAGTGAAATAAAATTGTTATTTAGAAATTTATTTAAAACAGTTTGAATTGTTCTAATGAGTTTATATGATATCTTAGAAGAATAAAATGGTTAAATGTAAAGATTTAACCCCCAAGAAATATTTTCTGATCCATTCCTTGATATGATGATGGATGGTTATGGAACAAAGTGTTTCACTAATTAGACAAAACACCAATTGGTTGTTAATGAACTAAATAATAAAAAATAAAGTTTGAATTGTAGGTTACTCCAGAATTTTTATTTTAGTTTTTATTCCTATTTGAATTGAATATTTATAGGTAAGGCAGTATATAGCATCTGTCGGGATAGCTATTATGTTAATAATAATTAAATACGAAATTAATTTTAGCTAAAATTAACACGATACAACACGTAGTTTGCCGGATTATGTTGTATTTAATTAATGCTTATACCAATTATATTTATAAGTTATAAATTTAAATGCAATTTAGATTAGTTACATGCATACAGTGCTGCCACTGAAAATTTAGCAACCCTAGATACAAAACATACGCAAAATAAAATATTTCTTCAGAAATGTCACGTTTTTAATTTCCAATTTATTCATCGTCATCTGGAGAAAGGTTGACAGTGTTGGTTTTTTGTTTATCTTCATATATCCTCTTTTCGTATCTTCTATGAACAGTGTCAATTACTTCTTTTAGTAGTAATTTTACTAGAATGTTTGTAAGTTCCTAGGTTAAACAATTTTGTGCATTCTTTGTTATGCACTGTTTTCTGAGACAGCTGCTTGGCGGCAGCTAACCAATTATAACTTTGCCATCAACAACTACACAATTCTATAAAAGAACAAATTGCTTCAAGTAACCGAATAAAATACAACAATATATTTATGTCTTTCTCTATATGGTTATAGAGGTTTTTGAAAATTTGCAGAATTGAAACGTCAAGATATTGATCACTGTGTATGAAACACAAGTGTCTCATTGGCTAAATGAAAGTGATATATTTATTACGAGTATAAAACCAGTCAGGAAAATGAAGAAATTAAGTTTCTTGTATATTTGTTTATAAATTGTACTATTCTTTAGATAGAGAGTACAGACAATTCATGTTAGTACTGTAATTAAGTGGAAATTATATAAAGGTAGCTAATAAACAGCTACCAGTCAAAATTCCTAAGATTTCGGCAAATAACTGAAGAATATCCCAAGATCAGGATAGAAATCCCAAGATCTTGGAAAAAAACCCAAGGGATGGTAGCCCTGCATATTGTTAGTACCAAAGAGGTTAGTAAACATCATATATATCAGCGATGGCAAATCTATGACACGGGAGTCAGTATTGACAAGCAACCTCATTTATGGTGACATGCATCTCCAAAGAAAAAAAAAATTCATAATTTAAATATTTGACTCTCATAAGAGCCAAAATTCGTTATTAATAATAATATTATTAATTCTGTAAATATAATATATCCTTTATTTCTGAATCCATACGTATATACACAAGTATAATAATATTGCGTGGCGAATATACATATTAAAAATATTTAATCATATTGTTTTAATATTGATATTAATATAAAATGCTAACTTCTGAAAATCTGCTAAAAATGATAGATGCTACATTCTGGTTTCATAATTTTGGTTCTTGTATTTTAAATGTCATTTAAATATATTGTTTTAATATTGATATTAATAAAATTTCTAAATTTTGAAAACATGCTAAATTCAGAATACTAAATATTAAATTTTGATTTTTGTATTTTAAATGGCATTGAACAAATAATTAACTTACAAAAATAATAAATATTTATATTTTATTTTAGGTTTTTACTTTTGTGATGTGTGAAATGGCACGAAAATTATGTCTCGATTTTTCAAAAATGTTGACACGTCGAACTCTTAAGGTTTGCCCTCACTGATATATATTTCTATAAAAAAAAAATAAATAAAAGTTTATCAGGACTCGGTCAGTTTTTTAAAGTTCAAATTAAACTCTCATTGCAAAAATTTCGGTTTTTTATTTAAAACCTTTTCCATAGACACACACAAAACAGAGGAAATATAAGAAATTATTCAAACATTCAATAGCGCAATTAGTTACAAATAAGAAATTAGAATAGAAATGTTGACAATAGGTTAATGAGAAAACTTACAGAAGATTTTGAAACAGAAAAACTGATGTATTACATTAGAAATTATTTTACAAAGAAAAATAGTTTGCGGATTTCAACAACAACAACTGTTTAGTTTGAATGAACACGTGACTTTTTTTTAATAAAAAACCGAAACGTTGACAATGAGAGTTTAATTTGAACTTGAAGAACTGACCGAGTCTTGATAAACTTTTATTTTGTTTCTACTTTACGGTCGATACTGTTATCAACTTTTGTATTATTATACAAATGACTTTCCTTGCAAGTAGTAGTCGGACTACTACAGCAACTCTTGTAATTATAGCATGTTTGGAAATAACTCTTTGGAACTAATTCTCCATTCATGCAATCATCCAGGCGAAAACACTCATAAATAAATATAGGTTTAGATAAAAATCGTTTAGATTGAGGTCAATTTAGAACGAAATTTTATGAAGTGTTAAATTCAAATTATGAAATTCTGAAGACAATAATAATAATAATACTTTATTGTTACTATAAATTATAATATTTGTAATGTGGAAGTTTTTAGAGAAAGGAGGACAAACAACTATTGGTAGTTTTTATTAAACTATAAAATTGATTAATAGTCCTTTCATTGATTTACAATAAAAACACTAACTGGGGTACACTGTACACTGACAAGTGATGTCAAGTCAAGTAACTGTGCAGTCACAGGTCAACCAACCAGGCAGTCCTTAGAGCAAAGAATCAAATTTTAATATTTGTAATAATAGTTATAATAAATATAATAATAATATTTACTTAATAATAATTTATATTGCACGTCAATGTCTTATTGCAGTCACTCATTATAAAGAATAGCAATGTTTGGTTATCAATCAGTTGATCCTCTTGAGTTAGGGTACAAAAGTTAAATAATAAAGAGATGACTAATTTTCTGTGTTTTGTTTTAATTTTTAATTTGAATTCCATGAAGCTATGTTTTAGATATACATATCTTTCTTTCTTTTATTAGGGCTTGCTCTCTTCTGATTGGACAAAGGATTTTGAATCCTCTCTACTATCCGGACTTCCTATTCCTTAGGCTCAAACTAGGGAAAGAAGTTATAGCGTTAAAAGACAGCCTTATGCCACCTATTTGCAAGGTATTATAGTTTTAATCCACTGCTTATTGTATTATTATTTTGTATATTTTTGGGGTTATTAACAACAGTTAACATTTATTGACAGTTACTTTGTTACCTAAATTAAAAAAGAAATAAAATAATCTAAATCTAATATTTTGCTATAATTAATTAATAATTGCAAGAATAATATGTAATAATATATTATATATATATATAAACACTTTTTCGTTGGAAATACCATCCGAAAGGGATAAATATAGTTCAATCTAGCAAAAGAAACATAGAGCGATCAAAAGCACACACTTACAGTCCCTAATTTTTGGTTTGAACCGTCTTCAGGAGAGATAAGAGAGGGAAACCAAACGCACTGGTTCAGATATATATATATATAATAATAATTATATATATAGTTATGTAATAATATATAATGTGTAATAATAATAATAATTAAAAATATTAAGTTAATAATTAAATGCAGATCATACATTATAATAATTAAATTTCACCAAAGAAGAGTAGTACATTCTAAGTTACGAGAAATGAACTTGAATCTGATAGAATAATTCATTCGTGGCTAAAAAATATTATAATGTTATAATTATTATTACCTCTTGTAATCTATTATCAATAATATTTTCAGCTTTATCAAAAGTGTATGGATCTAAGAAAAGCTGAAGCAGAAAAAAATGGTATGTATACATAATGTATAAATACACACTCATAGGATGTATTTATTTTAGTTTAAAGGCACTAAAATACCAAAATAATGGGTATTTGCTGTGTGTTGCACGTTTATCACACAAATGACAAACTATTGGTAAAACAAAACTCCTATTTTCCAGCTGTGAATGATTTGACTTATTATATTCTTTCTTAATCATTATTTGCTAACAATGACTAATGCAAATAATGTAAATGAGTTCTTAAATAAAGTGAGATTTTCTTAAAATTATTCCCGTAGAACCATCTAAGGCTAGTGGGACAGCCAAAGAGGTGATAATCAATAGAATTTCATTTTGGTGGCTGCACTCTCCAAAACTGTAATAACTAGCCAACTCTCACCTATTCCTATGACTTCAAAACTATAATTTTTGAAACTAAATAATTGTATATAAATAATTTGATGTAATATAATTAATAAAGTTTTCACAAATGAAATAATATAAAATTATATTTATGTTTTATTTTTAAGTAATCAATCGTCAAAGTTATTTTTTGTGATTTTAAAGTTGTTTGAGTTTATTTAATCGGTCTCCATGATTAGGATTCAAATTTGAGATGAGGCACTAAATAGGAATTAAATTATAGAAGGATACAATGGGCATTAAATTATGATTTATAAACTAGAAGCCAAAGTTTTTTAGCTCAATAATTTTTTTTAATAATAATATAATTTTGAATAATAATATTTCTTTGTTTACTGTTTTAAAATGTTTTTATTTCTACTTCCAAATTATATCTACGTATCAATCAAACAAAACAATGATTGTTCAAGTCCTTGATTTTAATTTTTTTCCTCTTCCTGTTTTAATTTAAACAGTTACTATTTTCTATGATCTAATTAAATAAATACTAATTTAAAAAAAATAATAAATATTTTCTATTAATAATTTTATCTAATAACTAGCTGATCTACCAGGCCGCCTTGCCTGGTCGGTAGATTACCCCTTTGCATTTTGTTATGGGTGGTAGACCAAAAAAGGACCCTGATCAAAATCAAAATACCGTAGTTAGTCCCCCGAAAACTAAGTTTATTAAATAATAAACTAGTTTATTTTTATTTTAGTTTTATTTATTAAAATAAATAAAACTAGTTTATTCCCCGTTATATAATATACATATGTTTCTTTGTATCTAAATGTCTCCAGTTTTATTTCCATTGCGGACAGACAGACAAACTTGGTATGCATACAGATTTAATATTATTAATTTTGTCATTAATAGTAATAGTTAATAATATAATTAATACTATACATAATTTATATGTAATATAATTATGTAAGTATTATTATTTATATTAGTTGAGATTGTATAAAGTGGAACATATTGAAAAAAAAACAAAAGACACACACACACAAATGTTATCAAAAAAAATTTTGAAAAATATTCTCAAGAGACCTCAAAACCGTAAATACATAAAAATTTGTATATCCTTGTTTTGCTATGATTACCTCAGTTTAATTATATTAAAGCAATAAACTTTTAGTAGTCATGCCATATTTATAAGTCAAACATTTTTTACTGCTAAAATATGTTACAATATAAATTTTCTATTAATATAATGGAATATCATTGAAATTGTAACATTGTACAAATCGGCTGCATAGTGACAAAACATAGAACTAATTTTATACAAAATTATACTGTTAGATAGCGCATACATTTCCAATCCACTCTTTAATTTACCTTCTAATTTTGTGCTCCTTTTAATGTAGTTTCAGAATTAATTTAATTCATCTTTTTATTGAGAATATACGAGTATGGCAATGTAGTTGTATCTTTTTTATTATTTCAAATAAAGAGAGTATTTTATTGTTTCTTATCTCATGTACAACAACAAAAGTTTTGGAAGATTTAATGCAATATTAACACCTATTTAAATTAACATGAACACTTAAAACCAACCATATCTCCTCGTCTATCTCTAGGTCAAAAGTCAAATCTGTTGTTATCTCTAAGTTGCTATAAATTGTTACTGAAATGATTTAAACAGATTGGGTTACGGTAATATTTATTATATTTAATTAGTTATAATAAAAGGTTTTTTATATTTCTTGAAAATTATTTTTATTTACATTTAAACCTTTGCATAGAGACTGCTTTAAATTTTTACAAAACAATATATTTTATGCATTAAAAGATACAACTCAAAGTAAAACAAATCCACTGAAATGTATTTCTGTGAAATAAAATTCAATTCTGAAAATACTCAAAAACACCTTATTTCTGATACAAATATTAAATATTCGTATAAATAGGCAGCAAATCTTCTTCTATACAAATGTTGTTGAAAACCATAGCGGCTTCAGTATTAACGATCTTTTCAAGTAAATGCTCTTTTTTCCTGAACACTTTGCGATGTTGTACAGTTAATTGGTGGAGTAACTCTCTCAGGGACATTTTATAACTTCACTGTTTTAAAATACCTTTAATTATCTATATCGAGCTTTCGGCCTCACTGGCCATCTTCGGGATTATAAGTAAAACAAAATATAACACTAAAATAAACTAAAATGAAATAAAATGAGAATGGAAAGTTAGTGATAAACAATCCTACAAATAACAGGTGATAAAAGGAAGGTTACAACTCGCTAGCGCCCCATGCGCTCAGTAGTTGAATTAACAGTATCACTTTTTATAAATTTAAATCTAGGGTTAATATTTCTAGAACTAGGAATGACAAACCTATCATTAATTTGAGAATTTAGTGAGGGGATTTTTTCTTTAATATACAATGCTTCCAAAATATGCAAATATTAAATACAATAAAAACAAAGTCAATGAGAACAGCAGGTTATCATTATTGCAAGGAGAGTGTTAAATCACTATAGATATATTGACTTTGGGCAATATTAATCAAAATATCTTGAAATTGTTTTCATATCAAAGTCATTGTTGATAGATTTTTTCAATTAATTCTTTAAAAGTAGTATGACGATGCTTTTCGTTCATATCATTTCAACAGAAAAATGCACAGTTAATCTTCTAATAAAAAACTATTTCTGAATATTATGTAATTATCTTTTATCAAACCTTCTAATCACAATCGTGCCCAAAACACTGCAAAATCAATTACACGTCACAATATTTACACTTTAACTTAAAACAGACCTGTATGGTATTAAAAAACTCACAGCATTCTTCAGACTACTATTGGTTTCATAATATTCTCAAAATTACTTATTTTGAGAATATTTTCAACACTTAAAATTGACAGAATAATAGATATTTACAATAAAGTATTCGTAATTTTTCTATATGATAATATATAATCAGTTCGTACCTTGTATTCAAGAGGGTCATTAGATTATTTGTAAATAATCACATTCATGATTTTCACGAAAAAGTAAATGTTCTCCAAAACTTACAGAACACATGAACTACAGGGGCCTTTATAGGCCTGCCACACTTTTGGATACAGACACAAAAATATCATCCAAAAAATTCGAAAAATATCTGAGGAGTCCTCAAAACCGTAAATCAGTCAAAATTTGGAGATCCATTTTTCATGATGACGATATTTTACTTGTATGAAAGTAATAATAAAATCATATTAATCATGCAATATTCAATAAGCCAAATATTTTCTATTGTTAAATAATATCAGAGGGTAAATTTACGTT
Source organism: Hermatobates lingyangjiaoensis (assembly GCA_026182355.1). Lineage (NCBI taxonomy): Eukaryota > Metazoa > Arthropoda > Insecta > Hemiptera > Hermatobatidae > Hermatobates > Hermatobates lingyangjiaoensis. Next base: position 1,062,876 of record JAPFBL010000122.1, on the reverse strand, counting down.
AATTTAAATACTAACAGAAAAGTAAACACGTCATATTGCTAGACGTGGTTTACTACTTTCGGTAACACTTCAAAAGAACAAACATCATGAAAAAATTTAGCAATCAATTTTTCAATAATTACATTTCTATCACCTTGTGATATAATTTCCAAGCGAGTAAATTTACTTGTATTGTTAATTAATGTAAGGAAATATCATAAATTATTTTATATTAGGTATGCGTTTAAATTTCTAACATATTATTACAATTGAACAAAGAAATCTGAAATTAAGAATATTTTCCTCCAAAAGCCATAAGGAAATCTAAATGAAATAAAGTAATTTGGTGCCAAAATCATCATAAACTTATAATAAATGGAAAATTTCCAAGATAGTTTTAAGGGACTGTGTGTAGGTATTTACATATATTGTGTATATAAGTATTTTTTCAAAAAGTATTTAATTTGATATACTTTAAAATTGAGGTAAGAAATAAGATATCAAAATTTTAATATTTGTTTTTTATTTTGTAAGAATTGTAGCAGCAAAAAAAATTTTATTATATATTATGTAACAATATATAATATTTGTAAATATTATATATTTATACAATATATTACAAATTTAATATTGTAATATAGTGTACGATATTACATTTATACTATTACTCCTGCTATAGTACAATATAGTACAATTCATAATTCCTATTATATGTATAACATTACATATTATAGGAATTAAGACATTGTACTAAACTGCTGCTGCGTAGTGACATTATGTGGAATTAATTTTCTTCTAGATTACATCCTTAGATGGCGGAGATTTTCGCTTTCACTTGCATTCACTTTCAATTTTTTATGGAAAAAATGCACTAAACTACTGCTACCTGGCGACAGTAGGTAGAATTAATTTTGTCTACAGTATATCTTGAAATGGCGGATGGATTAACTTTCACTTTCATTCTCTTTCATTTTTCATGGAAGAAACATTGTCTAAACAGCTGCTATCTGGCGACAGTACATGGAATTGATTTCCTCCTACATCACATTCTTTGATGGTGGAGACATTCACTTTTACTTTCATTCACTTTCACTTTTTGATGGAAAACCAATGTACTAAACTGCTGCTATCTGGCGACAGTACATAGAATTGATTTCCCCTACATCACATTCTTTGATGGTGGAGACATTCACTTTCACTTTCATTCTCTTTTACTTTCATCCAAATTCACTTTCATTCACTTTCACTTTTTCATGGAAAAACAATGCACTAAACTACTGCTACCTGGTGACAGTAGGTGGAATTAATTTCCTTCTGCATTACATTCTTAGATGGTGGAGACATTCACTTTCATTCTCATTTACTTTCATTCAAATTCACTTTCATTCACTTTCACTTTTTCATGGAAGAACAATGCACTAAACTGCTGCTATCTGGCGACAGTACATGGAATTGATTTCCTTCTTTCCTTCTATAGTCATTCTTAGATGGCGGAGACATTTAGTTTCAATTTCAATTTCATTCACTTTCACTTTTTCATGGGAAACAATGCACTAAACTGCTGCTGCCTGGCGACAGCACGTGGAATTAATTTTGTTCTGCATTATATCTTTAGATAGTGGAGACCATTCACTTTCACTTTTAATTATCACATTCACTTTTAAACATTTTTAAAGGGATTATAAAAATACATTTTAAGATATATGGTGCCATTTATTTATTGACTATTAGAATAGTTTGCTTTGAAAATACGGAATATGATGAATATGGAAATTAAACCAATACAGGGAAATGGAGCTATAACTGGGATAAAAATTTTTCAAACAGGGAAATGAAATTCATGGATTGAACTCAACGACTGAACAAACTGAGTTCAGACTATTTTTATTTATCTCAACTCCATTCCCTGGAATCAGCTTCAGTTTTATAAGAGTATTAACAAACGTACCCGTCTTTGCGGAATCAAAAATTCAATTATACATGGTATTCCAAAATACCATTAGAAATTATAGTATAGTGGAAAATAATATTATTAGTACAGTGTTAAGCAAATGTCTCTGTATACACCACATTAGCTCTCTCTCCTTCAGGTTCATGAAAAAACAAAGAGGGAAGAACTCTTGGGCAAGTAAACTGACCATTTGAGAAAAATTTGATCACTCACTTCAATTCCTGCGGTAGATAGAGTTTCCCCTTCCGACTTACTTACAGTCATTGCAAAACAGATGCTGACAGAATCGTTTGAATCGTAACGGATAGTGGCTCGGAATCAATGGTATGTGTGGTATGCACACAGACTTCCCAGTACCACACCCAGTCTTGATGTCCGCCTCTATGGAGTATCTGTGCAGAGCACGAACTCAGAGTCGTGTCCCGTTGCACATTTTTGGGCACTCAAGTTTTTAACATAAAATTTGTTACTGATACTAAATCGCATTATGATTGGTGCTTCTACTTTAAGTTTTTACTTATGAGCAGGCAGTCCAGGAGTAGTCACAGAGTCAAGAAATTCAGTTGGATATTGAACTGCTAATCACCAATCACACTCTTGTAAGTTCTTAGCTGGGCTTGTTATAGCGTAAGAACTTGTTTGTTGATTTTTCCTGCCTGTTCAGAGTTAAGGTTAAGAATTGCTCGTTCACAAACTTATTAATTCTGAGTAGATAGCTCAAATACGCAATATATTCATAGGCGCAAATTAAAGTAAAATCATCTAACAATACCTACTTGCTACATCTGTATATTTTCAAAATAAACATTTCTGTAAAATTAGCCAAAGACAGCTTAAAAGTTCATAACTTCATTTCTAAAGTGAATTTTCAATCCATTTTAAGTTAGACGTACACAAATATATTGTCACAGTTTCAGCAATTTCACATCTTTTACAATTAAAAAGTTGTAATGAAATCTATGTTCTTACATTTTTAAATAATAAAAGTTGTGTGTGTATTGTAATATCTGTATCACAGTACATAGAGTAATCTTTTATGTAGATGGATGTAAAAAGAAAATAATTTCCTCCAAACATACGTTATTGCATTATATAGGTTTAATACTAATGGAAACATTTTAAATTATTTCAGTAAAAACTTTAGGTAAATAAAATCTTTGAAAAAAAATAATTAAAACATCGACTTATCTGAAGAAGGACTTAGATTAGTCCTTATTATGTACAAAGCTTATATTAACTGAAAGGATATTAAAAAAGTAATAGGTGGTCAATTAAGAAAGGAGACTGATGAGTAAGTGCAGGACAGAAAGAAGTTACGGAAAAATATTTTAAAATAAAACAGTACACAAAGGACTTTGGAAAAACTATACCTGATCAAACCTCATTACCATAGAACCTTGTGATCAGTGATTGGTCATACCATTGTCCCTTAGACTTTCCCTCCAACACCTTTTTAGTTAAATTTCTAATATTTAATAAATCAATAATATAATTTTTAATAGATGACTTAATTGTGTTCACCATGTTGGCCACATTCTAAAACGAACATAGTGGCAAAAATTTATTCTTAATCGCATAAAATCTGTCTTTTATTCAATTTATTTTTAATATTTTTTTTAAACAAATGTGCAGTACAATTGCTACTTTCGAAACAGTTTTAATTAATATATTTTCATAAATTTAAATCAAAACTGAATGAGCATTCAACTGAAGTTTTTTAATTAATTATTCTGGTATTTAAAATTTTTATTCCTTAATCTCCTTCTCTTCGGTATCTAGTGATCAATCTCATTTCTTAAATGACCAACTTTTATTTCTGTAATATCCTTTCAGTTAAATAAATATTTCTTACAGGTCAATAAAATATTTCAATAAATGTTATAATCCTATTTCATGTTAATTGAAATCAAGTGTGAAAAAATAAATGTTTAAGTGTTTTGCAATAATTAGTGTTTGTGCAACTAAATTATCTACTTTTTTACTCCAAAAATCAATTAATAAATAATTGAATTAACTTTTATTTTTAATTTACTACTACATAGTGAAAGGTATCATTACTTACGGAATAATGTTGGGTTTAAATGAAGTTAAATGTTATTTGTTGTACAGAGGAGTCAAAGCCAAAGTACTTTGAGATGGTACAGGAAGTGATGAAGGAATATAAAATTCCGACGACAGTGCCAAACATTGTTGATTCCACATCAGACCTCATGGTCGCTGTAAGTGTCGTCTTCATTTTTAACTTATAATTCTGAAAAAACAACAAAAAATTGTTTTAGAACAAATTTTACTCTCTATATAACTTCGTGCAAACATTCATAGAAATGTAAAATTCAAATTTAATTATATAATATTTTTTATATTAATTATAGTGATCCAAGGAGGTTACTAATTTAAATAAAGCAGAATTTTTTTTTTATTCAGGGTTCAGATACAACTACGGTAGCTGTCAGCGCAACAATATACAATTTGGCTACTGATCAAGAAGTTCAAGACAAGCTTTTCAAAGAAATTTATTCTGTCTTTGGTGAAGCGAGGCACATTAATCTATCAAAAAAAGAACTTACTGACATGCCTTACCTGGACATGGTTATGAAAGAAAGTCTCCGCTTATGTTCCCCCCAGGGTGTTGCCAGAGAGATTAAACATGATTTTGATATTGGTAAGTTAAGACAGTTGGTAAGATACAAAATATAAAAGTCTTCACAAAGGGTTATTTTTGACTTTATTATAACTAAAAAATAGAAATCATCAGAAAAAAATAATTTTTAATATTTTGATAGGTTTACAGGTTTTATGACCTGCTGGATTAATTTATTTTATATTTTTTGGATGATTTCTTAGTGTATTTTAGTGGATGGGTTGGTGTGTGTGTGTGTGTGTGTGTGTATGTGTGTGTATCTCCAAAAAATTATCACCACGCTACAGGTTATAGTACAAATCTTTTCATAGAACACCAGTTTTAATTAAACCTTGCATTTAATCAAAAGACTGTCTGTATGACTGTGGAATACTACACCAAGAGTATGGAACTTTTTATACATTTTAATGAATCAAAGGCTATTTACTTTTAGAAAAGAGGGATATTTTTGCATTATTGTATAAAACAAGATAGGAAAGATGTAATTTGAACTGTATAATAAAGTTAATTTATTAACTTTTTTTTTTGTAGTCGTACTCTGCCTTCAAAGGAATGAGTACGACGATTTCGGTTGGCCTTTATCACAATTCGTTTTCTGTGATTTTGTTCACATTATATTTGATATAATGTGAACAAGCTCTGATGGAATTGACAACAAGCATAAACTGCTTTAGAAGTTTTCAAAACCCATATAATTGTGAAGACAAGGAAATCTAATCGTTAACTCTCGATATTATTGAACATCTGTAACTTTATATTATACATTGTTTAGAATTAAATATTTATGATATATATATATATATATATACAAAAAATTTGGACCATTATTCACTTTTATAAGCATTAGAATATTTTAATAAGAAGAAAAACTTGTCATTTTACTGCTATAAGAAGTTGTTGAAAATTATCTTCGTAAAAACTGAAATTAACAATTTATATATATATATATATATATATATATAATTAGTGACTCACTTCTTTATCTCTCAAGCTGATGAAATATTGTAGTGATGATTGAAGTATGATAGTGAGTTTCTGTGATCCCTTTATGTGTGTTCTTTCTGTGATTCTAGTTTATTTAGTTCTTGGAATCGTTTCATAATGTTTAACCACAATTTAAATTATAGTGTCAAGTGTAAAATGAATATTTATAATTTAATAGCTGATATGGAATTACCTGGCAATTATCTTCTGAGAAAAACCTATAGAATCTAAGTCTGGTTTGTTTTAATGTTGTAGTAATGTTAATTAAGTCAGTTGATGCTAGACATGATAACAATTTCTATTGGTTCAATAAAATGTTTTAATTAGTTACCAGTCGTACGCAAGAAGGCAGTAAAACACAAAGAAATATCTTGAATGAAAATACATTTTAGTGATAACTAGCCGATCTACCCGGCTTTACTCGGGAAACAATTTAATTACAACTCTAATAATAAATTACATATAACGAAAACAATTTAAATTTTCTATAGTTCCGTTACACTTAACTTTTTTGAGATAAACGAAATTAATATAGAATTAAAATTATAGATTACGCAAAAAAAAAGATATAATCTAACACTGATTATAAATTGCACACATTGTCTAATACAATTGGTAGTTGATAGTTTAGATTAAGCAAATAATAAAAAGAATATGTTTTGCCGAACAATACATCAAGAAATGTTGAAAGAAGTCTAAGCTCAATAAATGTAATATGTCTTATCTGTTAAAAATAATGATAGGAATTTTAAACCCACAAATCGTTTCAATTAGGAGCCAGTTAGTTGAAGAGACTAAGCCATATTACATTACATTTCATTCAATAATTTCAGTTTGAAGACTTCACACAGTTTTAAATGTTTAATTGAAATTATATCCGTAAACAAAATTGTCTCTTAAAAGTTTGAATAACAATATTTTGATGAAATATTATTTGTTTATGAAGAAGCTATGTATTGAAAAGTGTCAATTGAGTTCCAAATGTTAAATTCTACCTACATTTATCATTATGTAATGTTAAGAGTTATTATATTAATAACTGTATTTATACACTCAAATACATACAGTGATTAAGTTTTATATATGTACATTTTGATTTGAATATTTCTTCATCAATTTTTTATGGTGTATATATTCCCTTATAAGTTTTACTGATTTAGACATTCATAAACGTCTTCTAGTTAGATATCATCGATATATATAATAACTTATCATTTTGCTTATATGGAGTTGGGCCGGATACTAATTACTAATAATTAAATATTTTAAACAAACGAATTAATCAATCAGGAATAAATAAAGAAGCCTTGCATCCATTAAACTTAAACAAAATACTTTAACTATTCTTTTAAGATTACAATTAATGGTTCAAATACTATCATTATTATTCGTAATACTATCATTATTATTCGTAATATTATCATGCATACTTAAAGTTAATAAGTTATTATTTAACGCATAACTTTCTTTAATTAGATGTGAAAAGTTAATTGTAAACTATTGACAATAACTAAAGCTTTGTTAAAGTTAATAAGAAACCCATATACAATTACAATAATTGTCTTTAATATCAATCTGAAAACAATACTAAAATTTCTGGTACCTGGTTGTTTCCAATTGAACAAAGCATGTGGAAATATTATCATAAAGAACAACCTACCTGCGGCTGCCATTACCAATTAAAGTCAAAATGTAAACAAACAGGTTATACAGCAAACCTTATCTATTATAATATTTTTCGGATATTACCTGAATCACAACTCTGATTTTTAAAAAACTTTATATAAACCTTATCGGGGATATACCTAATAATTTCCTAATAATTCACTGCAATTGGATGTATGGTTTTTGAATCTATCGAGTACAAACAAACAAACATACATTCATTTTTTTATTAGTATAAGTGGGCAGCAAATCTTCTTGAAGACAAATGGAATTAAAGTATGCAGCAGCTTCTGCATTGACGACCTTTTTGCTGATGGCCTCGATTTTTCTCACTATTATTCGGTGATGCTGAGGTATTACCATCATATATGGAAGTTACCTCAGCATCACCGAATAATAGTGAGAAAAATCGAGGCCATCAGCAAAAAGGTCGTCAATGCAGAAGCTGCTGCATACTTTAATTTCATTTTTTTATATATATAGAGATAATGAATTTATTATTAGTATCTAAGACTGTCTCTGCCTAGTAGGCTAGTTCTATTGGTGATAGTCATCGGAATTTAGTATTCCGTTTTTCTCTCTCTTTTTTTTTTTTTTTGACAATGTTCCTTTAATTTCACATGCTTTCCTCGAGGAAATATGTAAAATGAAAATAATATATAAAAACTTATAAATTTGAAGTTTATTCAAATTAAAAGTAAAAAATAGCGATAGAAATAATGAGTATCAAATTAAAAATAAAACTCAAAAAAATAAATAAAATGTGTAAATATGAATATGATGTAGAAAATATTAATGCAGAAAAATTAATATGCGTATATGAATAAGACTTGATTTTTTATTATGAAATTCTGTTAAAAAATTATATAAATATTTTATTATTTTTATAAATAATACTTCGAAATTCATCATATTTATAAATCTTAATTCATTTTTCACATGGATTATTTATTTTGTTGTGTTATCTTTTTCAGTTCCATATTTATTGAATACCTGTACAGGTTTACTATCTCTAATCCGGAATCATTGATGCCTGGTGGGTGCCGGATTAGTAATTTATTATCTTATAGTACACAAACCCAATAGCTAACCTGTTCTTCTCATAAACTTAAAATATCCTCTAAATAAGTACAAGTTGGTTAGTACAGGTAGAGAAAACACAAGTACAAAATTAATTCAGTTTGATTACACTAAAAAGATGATTGCTGCAACTTCTAAACTTGAATTTACGTAAATAAGTATACATATATGCTCTTACATGTATTGAGGTGGAGTTTTTTCATGGTTTCAACCTTTTTTCTTATGGGACAATGACTTGTATTCGCACTTTACAGCACGAGAAGTACCACTGTTGTTCACTAAAGTCATAGCTGGGATAATATAACCTTTTTAGATAAATAAAGGTAAAAAATAAACTACTGTAGGAAGTGCTTTCAAGTTTGTTATTGCAGATAACAGCGCCACGCGAATGATTGCGGCCAGTGGCTGAAGCTGACGCACTGACCCAGGCTGTGGGAGACCCGCGAAATTTGAAATCACAGTGACGAAAATAGTGCCAGTAACTGATTTCCGGTTTACTTATTGGGGGATTTATCTATTGTCGACCTATGTATATAAATATTGATATACATTGTAAACTTTGACAAACACGAATGAAAAACAGAAACTAGGACTCACATTCAATATTTTGACCCTTTTAACTCCGTCCTTTACATGTGTATATATAAAAAGATTTCTCATAAACACGTGGAACAACAATCAATGATCAAACCACAATAAGAAATGGGAAAACAAGACTAAGATCTTTCAACCCAACTCAGTTCGGTTTTTGACTCTGACGAGGACCGCTTGTTACGGTTGAAAGATCTTAGTCTTGTTTTCCAATTTTCTTATTGTGGTTTGATCATTTATATGTATATATATATATGAAGTTTAAAACACAATGGAAAAAGGAAAACAATAGAAATAAACGCTCTTATGACATAAATTGAAAGGCCTCAAAGCATTTATTTCTGTTGTTTTCTTTTTTCAAATGTGGTTTAAACTTCATTGATTGCATCACGTGTTTATTTATTGTGATTTTTCTGCACATATATATTTATATATATAAGCTAAGCATGCGTATGAATAATCACAGGTCATCCGTTGGCAAACGCAGTGGACCTTCCCGTTGCTACTCATGCCAGTTCTCACGGACTCAGTTTTAATGACTGTTTCCGTGTATAGGTCCTGAGGCAGATTGATCAGACTAATTCGAAAGTTACTCTGAGAGCTTCAGAAGAAGCATTTATTAGTCTTCTGGGCGGTAGATCGGCTCCTGGGCTCATCGTTGATTTTTTTTTTAAAGTTGTTATCAGCTTTTAATTTTATTTTAGTTAAATGTTTTCTTTTTTAATTTTTATTTGGCTTTTATTTCTTTATCTTCCCTGTCTACCTTTCCTCCGAAAGTTGGCTACACTGTTTGAGTGCTTCAGTTCGAACGCCAAGTCAGTCGTTATCAGCCTTTGGAGCGATTCACTTCTTTTCCTGAAGACGAGGACATCGAAATATAGTAGTGAGTTCAGTGGTTTCCCTTCTATGTGTTCTTTTTAAATTCTAGTTTATATATATATACAAAAAGAAAGTTTATCAGGACTCGGTCAGTTCTTAAGGTTCAAATTAAACTCTCGTTGTAAACCATTCCTTTTTAATTAAAACTTTTTATTATTTTCCTTTGTAAAATAATTTGTAATGTAATACTTAGTTTTTCTGTTTGAAAATGTATACTTGTGCCTATGAAAAAGGTTTTAAATAAAAACCGAAACGTTGGCAATGAGAGTTTAATTTGAACCTGAAGAACTGACCGAGTCCCCATAACTTTAGTTTTGTATATATATATATATAGTATACTTTGGTAGCAGTCCTTCGGATATGCATGCTTTGTTGAACACAACAGAGTAGTTCCTGTCTATAAGTTTCTTCTCAAGACCTTCGATTTGCCTAAAAACAGCTTTTTCGTTGTTAGAACAACGGTTGAGGTGGTCAGCAATTGTAGTCAACCGTTGTTCTAACAACGAAAAAGCTGTTTTTAGGCAAATCGAATGGAATAAAAATCAGCTGAACCATAGTTTGAAAAATATTTATATATAATACATTCCGGAACTTGACTTCAAAAATGTTTCCAATTCTTGTCTTCACTATATAAATGAATGTTTATCCGTAATTGAGCAAATGTCTTGTGTGACGATGATTTGAACTTTTGAAACCATCTTGTGATGCTTTTTCTTGCAGGGCCTTACACGATTCCTAAAGGCTGTCACGTTTACATGGGACTATACAGACTTCACAGAGACCCACTATACTGGGAGAAACCAAATCAATTTAATCCCGATCATTTTCTCCCTGAAAATGTTCAAAAGAGGCCGAAAAACACTTTTTTGCCTTTCATTCTTGGTCCCAGAAACTGCCCAGGTAATTTATTACAAAAAATAATAATAATATTTTAATTTTCTATAAACTATTGTGTTTTTTTGACTCATTTTCTGATGTTTAAATAAAAAAATATTCAAACTACAAAAAATAATTAATGAAAATTAAAAATTTTCAATAAATAGGAACAGTTCTAAGTGAATGATTAATGAAATAATAATTAACAGGACCTATGTAATGTAATGTTTAATGTAATCTCAATGTATATTGTTAATTTTAAATAAGATTCGATGCAGCATGTAATATACAATATGTAGCATGCTAAAAAAAAAATAATGCTATTTTCTTGTTAATAATACAAAATTTTTATGAAGACAACTGCAAGCATCAATTCAACATTGTATAATAAGAATATATATAATAATCTGATTATGCATAAATATGCGACATTTCTGATAAGTTGACTAATTTCTGCAGGTATGACGTACGCTTACGTCTCCATGAAAGCAATTATAGCTACCATCATAAGGAACTATAGAGTGGAAACAAATGTCAATCCCGATACTGTAAAATACAAGATGGTCTTCATGCAGGAACACACCGACGGCTACATCGTCAAACTATGTCCCAGGGAGAAATAACTTTTTAGCAACGCAGTTGCCTTCCACCGGAATATTCACAAATTAATATTACAGTGTACTGGCTTTCTTCTCCAATAATACCAAAGACTAATATCTTTCTTAATAAAATCATGTGATTGAAATGTTTGTATTATTTCATTTCATCGATATGAAAGTGATTAAGTCCATTTAACATTTTATATAAATATATTTGATGCAACGTAAGTACTCAACGTAACGTAACGTAAGGAACTTACGCAACGTAAGGAAGTAACGTAAGTACAGAGTATACAGTAGAGAAACGAAATGAAAGTTAATTATTAAACAAAATTGGATACCATATTTGAAATTATATGCAACCAAAACTATAATTGATAATGATTTCACTCTTTGAAAAAACAATTGATGAGAATTTGCAAAAGGAATGTTGAAATTCTTCAGTAATTGAGATTGAAATAAGAATATTATATCTTGTGTTTTTTATTTAATTTCAAACAATTAATTAATTAATTATTTCATTAATAGGTTGAAGTTTGTAAATTTGAAAAAGATAAGTTATTTGGTGGATTAGGTTAACTCTTCCTCAAAATGTAATTCTTTAGAGAAACAGAAATATTAAACTTTCATTAATGTTGAAATTACTATATATTAGAATAAAGATTGAAACAAGGAGACTTTGAACGTGTAAAACATGGATTTAAAGCTCTATGAGCCTGTACACTGACACCCCTGGCGGGGGAATCCGGTACTAGAGTTACAAACAAGACATATAATCCAAAGAGAGGCCTAAAATCAGAAAGTGAGGGAGCAAAAAGCAATGAGGAAAAATTATTCAAATATGTAGGTACCATTTTATTATCTGCAGTAAGTAGTGAAAATATTTTATCATATAGTAAAGTAATCAATAATCAAAATAGAATCCTTGAAATCGAGAAAAATGTTTTTATTGAAGTAAGTGGGCTTTATGCAGGAACTCAGTGACGTCATTTTATAGAACCGTAATATAAATCTCAACTCTTTCTTTAAAGGTTTTTGTATTTTCAGGTATAGTTTCATTGTGATCAGTTAAATGGCATGGCTTGTATCGTTCTCATAATCTTTTCGATTGAATTGTAAGTCAAAATGTTTATATTTTATTGAAAAAAAAAATATATTGTCTGTTGTTTTAAAAATATTAGAATATTATTCGTTTATTCTGTTTGCAGCCTCAAAAATAAACCCAAAATTTCAAGACTGTAGAATTATTAGAACAGCGATTTCTAATATAATTTAAAAAATAGATTGAACTTCACTTACATTTGTTAGAAAAAGATATATCATTAAATAAGTGTTTATTAATATATTTTATCTCCAGAAGGAACGAAAATTATCCTTTTGCGTCGAGTTTTCGTATAATAATATAAGATACTTAATCTGCGTTCTTAAAAACGGGGGAATAATAAAAAAAGGCATTTAACTCAGGTTGTCCAACCTTTAGATATGAAGGAGATGGGAAGAGTTAGGGTGGCTAGCCTGATTTTTATTGCCTGACTAGCCTGACTCCCTACTTATTGCTAATTATTCAACTGTGTTTTGTTTACATACCTTTAGATAGCATTCTTAAACATTTAACTTGATTATCAAGAGTTATTATTAATTGTTTTATAATAAATTTCTGAAAGCATCAGAAATTTATGTTCATTGGCGGTAATTTTTTACATATAAAAATATTATTCCTCTTTTATCCCATATAAGTCAATAAATCAGTGAAATTTTTCCATTACAGTCCTAAAAATCAATTTTAATTTCACTCAATGATATTTAACTTTCCCGAGTCAATCACATTAGTAGACTTAATACCACTATATATATTTTTTTGATATTTTATATACAGAATTTTAGTTTACCTAGTCTTAATATATTTTTTGAAATAAAACCTATTTCAAACAAGTACCTTTAATACATATATGCATAAAAATACATTTGTTTTTAAAATACATATAATGCGCTTGTAAATATGTTACTCGTAAAACAACTCGTACAAAGACTCGTAAAATTTAAACAAAGTGATATTATAATTTGTACAACAGAGATTTTTAGTAGCGTCATATTTAATTTATATTATACAAAACTAACATAAATAAATAGTAAACACTGGGATTTGTCTTACAAACTGTACCATATTAATTACACAACTCTTCTTGTAAGATAAATATTCTCAAAAATGAACATAAACTTCGACATATTCTGCGATCAAATTGTCAATTTTGTATGTTGTATACAAATATTCCTATCCAATATTTTCTTTTTGTTGATTTATTTTTAAGATTAGTTTTGCATAATACAAAATACCTTGTATGCATTCGGGCTGTAATTCCATCTCTATGTGTACACTGTATATAATAGGTAATAGGAGTGTATATTTGTTTATATGTGTTTATGAAGGGTATTTCTAGACATCTGCGACTCTTAATACAAGAATATAATTTTTTCGGATAGAAATAATTATTAATCGAAATAAATATCGAAACGTAAGCATAAAATAAATGTAGTTCAATTCCAAGACCTGGGCTCAAAAAAACTTGGGTTACCAGCCGTTGCGTCTAAAACGTGCTTGGTCTCCCTTTCTCTTTTCTCTTGAAGACGGATTGCCCAAAAATTTGAGTTTGTAATTGTGTTTCTTTACTTTGTGTGCTACCTATCTTCAATTTTAAACTGTTATTGTGTCCAGTTTGGATCGTCTCTCCGTTTATCTAGTGAATATATATATATTTGTAAAATTAGGGAGCAGTCCTGCATTTAAATATATTATTGAATAACTGACCATATTTTGTTGAAGTCATTTTCTTAATATGTTCTTCAAGGTTTCTAAATAATTTCCTCTTTTCTTTATCCAAATGTTGAAGAATATTTTTTAGGGTACATCCAACAACATGTTTCGCCTGGCCTCCAGTCATCTTCAGGGTGGTTGTAAAATGACCTGAAGATGACTGGAGACCAGTTGAAAAATGTCGGATCCACGCTAACAAATATTCTTCAAGGTTTAGATGAAGGAAAGAGGAATTATTTAGAAACCATGAAAAACTGACGAAAAAAATCTGGGGTGGCCTGCAACTCAACTTCACTATAAGTAAATATAATATCATACTTCTTTTGTATATAATGTATAATACCCTATTTAGGCATCAAATAATGTCTAAATGGGAGATGTTTATTAGTCTTTCATTCCTGGAGGTAGTACAGATAGTGACTGATCCACTTATCAATATATACGTATATGCTTATTTTTTATATCATACCAGTGATGCGTATAATATCGCTAGTATAACTACAGCAGTAATAACATTTCTGAAAATCGAAAGTGCAGATTTCGTGTTACGAAATAATTTCTTACAGGAGAACATGACTTTTGTTCCAATAGCCAGTAAATCACTTACATTGTTTATTCAATCTTTCTTCATTGAAGATTTAAGACAAAGTTTCTCATTTAAAACTTGAAAATATTCCTATTTTGTCTAGAAAATGTCTGAAGCATATTTTAATTTAAGATGTAGGCTAATTTTATATAATTATTTCAACGAATGTCTTCACTTTTGAAATATGTTTTACAGTTTTGGTCGTTTATAAAATTATTATACTACGAATTTTATGGCATACTAGTGTTTTTTTTAAAAAATCACTTTTCTTTCTCTTTGTCTAAAATCTAATTTAACTGAGTTAAATATTAGTTAATCTAACTGAGTGAGTGTTATGTTTTCCGACGTGCTGTACTCTGTTATAAGGTTGCTGTAGATGTATATTGAGAAAAAATAAACAGGTTTGCATAATCAAATCAAATTCAAAGCCGGCTTTTCAGTATAATTTATAATTTGTATAGCTGGAAGCTGAAATTTTTAAAACGAATAGGTATGAAGTCATAGACTAGATAGTGAAAAAACTCGATATTGATCAACAACATTTACATATGATATTAAGTTTAGTTGATTAGACCATTTTATGAGACAAATCTATCACACTATGGAAAGTATCAGAATTATATGTTATGTCAATAACATATGCCAATATATGTTTCATTAACATTGATTTTTTATATGTAAGAATTTTATTCTTTTACCTCTCATATTAAGTTCTTATATAATTATTTTTTCATTATACCTCTGAAAATCAATTTTATTTTAGTGGAAAAATTTCCAAGCCAATGTAAACAATGTAAATAAATGTAAACAAATACGACAACTATAGCAACTAAACCATTAGTCCAGAATCAATATTCAGTTTTTATAGCTTTATTGCTTTTTGCTGAAATTAAAATTTTATGATTTTTTAAATAATTTTTAATTCCTTTTTTTGGGAAAAAGTTATGTGCCGTTTAGCGTCTAACAAACATTAACAGAAAACTGAAAATGTACTGTAACGCCCCATTGGTGAAAGTAATTTTGAAAAAAGTTATCTCAACTCATACTCCATGAAATGTTTTATTTTTAGTTATAGTTTCATTTTGATCCGTTAAACGGTATGGCTTGTATCGCTCTCAAGCTTTCAGATTGAATTATAAATCAGAATTTTTAGATATTATTAAAAAAAAAAGTATGCACTGTTGTTTTTTCGTTTATTGCTTTTGTAGCGTTAAGTAGCTAAAATATCAAGACTTTGGAATTAGTAGTTTAGGAGAAAAAAAAATCTGAAAGAAGTCTTTGTCTAAAAGGTTTTAGACAAAAAAATGACTTTACATCATGCATAATTACTCCCAAACAATAGAGATCATCTACACTATGAGGCCATTTTTGAGTAAAATATCAACTTGATCCATTAATGATTTAGTTCCACACATAGACATCATCGAAAAAAACTTCATACTCGTAAAACGACTTCTGGGACCTCAAAACATATAATTCCGTCAAAATTTCGAGATCTAATTTTTTCACGATCACTATAATTTACTTACAGTAAATTAAAAATGACTTTAGAAAAATATGGTAATTTTCATATATATATATTATATTCTTTGTCGTAATTATCCTCCAGGATAATTTCTTTATTTTATCCGATTTTCAATTTTTTATTATCTTTACAAATATATATTTGTATTTGTATTAAATATATATAATAATATATCATCTTAAGTATTATATATTATTATAATTAATATAATTATATTAAAATAATATGAAATATAGAAAATAAATGTTAAATATCACTTGGAATATGACAGAGTGTGTATTTATATTCTATGTGGGTCAGTGCGGTTTCTGTTATTGTTTGGATAAAGATGTTGGTAACCTGCTAGTGATGGCCCACCCAATTGGGTTCATAGTGGGGTTGGCTGCTCCAGCATGGAGATCTAAATACATGTTGACCATGAACCTAACTCCATTATATTTAAACCACTACTGTATGATTCTTGATTAATGATGCATATTTATGTAGGCCCCCTCCCCATCTTAACGTAATTCTGACGCAAGTTCTTAGCTCACCTTTTTTTTTGCCTTGAAAACGTAATTAGAACCTGTTCACTACCTCCTCGAAAGTCAGACGGTCACCACCCCAAGGTAACTTAAAAACTACTATATTCTCCATTAAAAAAATAATAATATTTTTCATTCATAAAAGTATTATTACATATTTCTTATTGTTGTGATTTTAATGAATATTTTCATATATATGTATTTTGAATATTTCTTTATATACTAAATAGAGTATAGTAGAGTATAATTCATATAAATAGTTTGTATTTTAATATGTATTATTTTGAAGTAATAAAATATAAGATCATAAAATTGAAAATAAAAGTGCGTACGCAGTTCAGACGTTCCTTCATGACTAAGAGAATTGCTATCCATACAGACTGCGATAAGCAAAACCATAAGTTATTTTTGTTTTACACTCTAGTCTTCTTAATACACCTTCTTCAAGTACCCGCATACTTATGAACATAGACTGGTTAATTTTGTTTTAAATCATTATTTACTAAAGCATTATTTATGGATATCCCTTGTGAAGAGCGTTAAAATATTCCATTATTCTATATTTTATATTCCATCAACACTATTCTAAAATTAGTAAAATTACTTGTTGTAAGTTGTTAAGTTGTTATGTCTATCGGAAAATAAGTTCTTTTAACCGTGATTTGGTTTCAAAAATTAGTAACTCTGCTTTTAATCGACTTAATAATTCATATTTAGCATGTTTTGAAAAAAACATATAATATACAATCATTATTATCAACTTAGATGATACGCATATATTGATGATGAATTACTCTACATCTCTGAACCAAATCGACAAATATAGTTGATAATTTAACAAAATGAAGTATATTAAGGTCAATAATATGACTGAAAAAGGCTTTCTTAGAAATATTCAACCGACCATTTCGTAAAGAGTTATAAATTAGTTTTTACAGAAAGACTATCACCATGTTTGCCTGTAGCAGTGATTGGGAAATGGGTCTGAACATACGTAGAGATTACCATATTTGGGAAGCAGTGTCGTTGGCCCGCATTATACACGTCCTCGAGAAGTTTAGTGAATCTTTAGTTACTATAACTTTAAAAAAATAAAGTAATTAAAGACTGTTTAATATAACTGAAATCTTCTCGTAGTTTTAAACTCCACGTAATTGTCATAAAGGCTGATCAACAGAATGCTATTATTGTTTTTAAACAATTGGAGTCGCAATATAAATTGGGTCCAGCTAAATATGAAAGAAAGATTGGTATCTTTAAGGGAATATCACTCAAAGTTCATAAATGAAATATGGGCAACTTAGATGCACGAAATACTTTTATCAAAAGACCAAACACTATCAGTGACTTGTAAAACTTTGGAATCACTCGAAGAATGGCGTTCTTTAAGAAGATTACTAGATAAAATAGTTCCATTTGTTTTTGAGATTTCTTTAATTTCCTGCTTGTTATTCGTATCTAGCAAGTGTCTTAACCCGTGAAATGTGGGATATGTTGGCTTATTCTGTCTGTATCCTTCTAAGTGCAGTTATTGGTCAACACACACATCTTGTTTACACCTTCAATGTATAATCTATATGTACTTTTCTTACAATTGTATTTGCGAAATTCTTTTTATGCGTAGATATAATACAAACTAAAAACTATTTCGCATCTGATATGAACTCTTTAGCGAGTGCTGATTCACACTTATTACAATGGTAGTTATTGAATCTGATTTAAATAACCTACTACTAGTATTGAGAATATTTAGTTCATATAAGCACTAGTAGTAGTAGGCAACCCTTTAGGTTGCATTCTCCCACAAGGAAACACACATAGGCGGAAAATTGAGCCCTTTATGATACCTCACAATAAAGATTGATTGTACATTTCGAGTCCTAAATTTTGCCTAACTCAAGTGTAGTTTGGGTAGGGTTCTACAACGAGTACCTGACATAGTACAGGCTCGGGACCGACAGCTTAATGTCCACTCTGAGGACGACATGCTCAGATTTATTGAATAAATCAAGGACCAGGTGGGTATCGAACCCCGGAACTACCATTTGAGAGACCTGTACGTTAACCACTGAGCTAACCTGGCCCCATAATATAAGTATTAATGAAGATACCACTTAACATGAGGAGAGTGACAACTATCATAATCAAGGTACTGATGAGTATTAGTATGTTTTATGAACGGAAGTGTAGAAGTTGACTTGTGCTATGCAACATCTATTTGTATTATCAATCTACTTAACAAAAGCTTTAATAGACATGTGGTATTTATGTTCAGTACAGATGGCTGGGCTCATTGTATTCCTGGCTGTTTGTGTCACTGTAGTCCTGCTTTATGCTGTTAAAGTAGCAAGAACAAAGAAGAGAGCCTACAAGCTGCTAGACCGAAACTTGATCCATGAGTACCCCCAGTGGCCCATCGTGGGTCACAGCTTCAGACTCATGCAAATCAAATCCGCCGAAGGTACTCACCCATATCATTATATATTAAACTAGCAAACGTACCCGTCTTTGACGGAATCAAAAATTCTATTATACTTGGTATTCCAAAATATCAATTATAGTATTATACTAATACTACAATTAGAAGTTATAGAATAGTAGAAAATACCATTATTAGTACAGTGCTAAACAAATGCCTCTGTATACAAAGATTAGATTTTAAGTTAGACATACACAAATCTACAATCAATGTTTCAACTTTATATGTCTTATGGTGGCAATATTTTGTGGACGAACCGACAGACAGAAATTATTCTAAGGGTACATGTGGCTACTCTGAAGTATGAAACGTAAAGAAAACTTGAAATGAGTTAGTTCTAATTAACGTGCTCCCAGTCAAAAGCTAGCACACAAGCCCCTGGGCTACTCTGGTTCCATACCTTACTTTATTAGCAGTGTTTATATTACGCAAATATTAAATTAAAAAAAAATATTTTTGTTGTATTTATTTATAATACATTTGCACTACTGTCATCGGCGAGCAAGCAAGCTACTGGCTACCCTGGCTAGATCCCTTTACTTTATTACCATTTTTTATATTATCCACATTTCAAATTCAAAAAAAATATTTGTTTGTTACATTTATTTATAATACATTTGCACTACTGTCATCGGCGATTACGCAAGCCACTGGGCTACTCTGGTCCCATACCTTACATTATTACCAGTGTATTTATTAAGCAAATATTAAATTAAAAAAAAGTTTATAGTTATACATAATACATAGCAAACGTACCCGTCTTTGACGGAATCAGAAGTTCCGTCATTTTTGGTATTCCAAAATGTCATTAGAAATTTTAGAACAGTAGAAAATACCATTATTACTACAGTGTTAAACAAATGCCTCTAAATACACTACATTAGCTGTCTGTCCTTCAGGTTCATGGTAGAAGAAAGAGTTTAAACCTCTGACCCTTGAGCAAGTAAACTACATTTAACCATGTGAGAAAAACTTGGTTTCCCTACCTTGTATTCCTGCGTTAGATGAAGTCTTCCTTTGCGACTTAGTTAACGTCATTGCGAAATAGACTCTGACCGGACTTTGCAATCATTTCAACGTAAACAGACAGTGGCTCGGATTCAATGGTATGTGTGGTATACACACATACTCCCCAATACCACATCCAGTCATTATGTCCGCCTCTATGGCATATCTGTGTAGAGCACGAACTCAGATTCGTGTCCCGTTGCACAGTTTTGGGGCACTCATGTTTCGTAACATGAAATTTGTTACTGCTACTAAATTGCAGCATGATTGGTTCTCCTACTTTAAGTTTTTACTCATGAGCAGGCAGTCCAGGAGAAATAAATTCAGAGTCAAGAAATTCAATTAGATAATGAACTGCTTCTTCATCACTAATCCAATCTCTTTACTGACTTGTAAGGTCTTTCCTCGGTATGATATAGCGTAAGAACTTGTTAGTTGATTTTTCCTGCCTGTTCGTATTAAGAGTTGAGAATTGCTCGTTTACAAAACTATTTATTCGTAATAGATAGTACATCCTCAACTCTGGGAAACACTTTTTCAAAGATGTCAAATACGCAATATATTCATATGCTCCAATGAAATTAAAATCAACTAACAATACCTACTTGCTTCACCTGTGTATTTTCAAAACAAACTTGCCTGTGAAGTTAGGAAAATACGCTTAAAGCCCTATAACTTTGTTTCTGTACTTAATTATGAATCTATTTAGAGCCCATATTTTAAGTTAGGCATACACAAATCCAGTGTCAAAGTTTCAGCTCGCCATGTCTTATGGTGGCTGAGTTTACTTGTGACAAACGTTTTTGCTTTAAACGTCCATAACTTCACTTCTACGTTGAATTTCCAAATAATTCAGAGCCTATATTTTAAGTTAGACCTACACAAATCTACTGTAAAAGTTTCAGCTTTATATGTCTTATGGTAGCTGAGTTTACTTGTGACAAAGTTTTGCGGACAAACAGACAAACCGACAAACCGACAGAAATTTTTCTAAGGGTGGATTCGGTTTCTCCAATGTATGAAACGTAAAGAAAACTTGAATTGAGTCAGTTCTAAGCAATGTACAGACAAAATCATTATTTTATTTATATAGATTTATCTAAACAATAACTAATTTAGCTTTTTAACTAAAAAAAATAAAATTTAACTAAGAAAATATAAATGTCATTCATCAAGCCTTCAATTAAAAGACAAATTATTATGCTAACTTTGTACAATCAATATCTTGGAGCTATTTAAATACTCATTGTAATAAATTATAATCTGTAAAACAAGATTTTGTTAAACAGGTGGATATAAAAATTACTGAGTTACTAAATAAAAATTAACAGAAATATTAATTTAATCATTATTAAAATAAATAACAAAATAAAAATAAAGTGAAAACAATTTAAATATAAAAATTATAATTATAACAAAATAAAAGATTGAAATTATTAATCCTACAAAAAAAAATTAAAATAAAACTTATATTAATAAATTAAAGAGTATCCCAAAATAATAAAAAATAGTAAAAAAAATAACTGTTTATCTGAAATAAATTTAATTATTAAATGACCAGATATAAAATAAATTGAAAAGCACATAAGGTCTGTTCAAAAATTAAAAATATTTTTATTACAATGAAAACAATTTTAAATAGCTTTATTTTATTTAAAGAAATCATTCCAAATAATTAATTAACTCATTATTTATTTATTAAAAGGTATTTAAAAAAATAATATTTATTTAATGAAAAAAGACCCTTTATAGTACATATAAGTAAAAAAATAATTCAGTAATAATTATTAAAAAAAAATAATTTTATTGTAAGAAATAAAAAAAATAAATAAATAATTAAATAATCTAGAATTGCACTAAAATTCGGTACTTGACTTTGCAGGGACCCCATACCAGGGTATATTGCATACCAAAGACTGCCTTACACGAGATTTCCTATTATTATGCCAGGCGTTATTCCATTACAATCTTAGTTTCAACAAGTCAACTATTTTGCTCATTGTATTAGATGTTTTTATTTGTTGCTTTTTTATTTCCTTTTTGATGAATTCTTTTCTGATAATTATTTTTTATCTATTGACTGACTATCATTTACAACTTAAGAGCTAAATAACTCGACTAAAAGTTACATAATTTTATTTTGAATATGTATATGATGTTTTAATCATGATAATGGTCGAAAGAGTTTAGTTTCATTTATTTCTTACTCTGATCAAGCTGGTGATTTTCATTTCATATGTTAATTGTTAAAGTATCCTTGAAGTGCAGCACTTTATACATTATATAACACTTATAAGTAATAGATTAATAATAACAACCTGATAAAAGAATGGTTTACATGAAATTAACTCTTTCAGTTCATGTGTTCTTTTTTCAGAAACATGGGACTACGTGAAAACTTTATTTATGCACGAAAAAGGAAGTACGCTTCATTGGATCGGTCATATTCCCATACTGACGATGACGGACCCTGTATTGATTGAGGTTAGTATGACTTTATAAATGTCTAGAACGAATTATAGTCGATGACAAAGGTATCATTGTAAATTTAAAAGATTCCCGAAACGAATACCGAACACCTACTAATCAACATAGATGGGATTAAAATGTAGAAATAACGATATAAAGTTATTTTAAGGCTAAGAAAATGAAAAGGAAAGACAAACATTTTCATAAAGGAATAATAAATGTTACCAGTAGTCCACCGTACACGAATTCCAAAATGTACACTCTCTACATTTCTGGTCACGTTATTCTTCATTAATTAATAATTAGGGACTTATTAATAACTTATTAATTCATTAGTAATTATATAAATCCATTTAGTCATTGTAGGGTAAACAGCCAAATACATGTGGTCTCCACATAAAAAAATTTAATTCTATAAACAATGCGTTTCGAACACGTAGTGTTTTTCCTCAGGCATTAACTAAAAAATACAATGTCATCAGAGAGTTATCTATAGTACAAAATAAAAATAAAATAAAATAAGGAAGAGAGTACGAATCTAAGGATTGGTATTGCACTACGTTAGAATATATTTAGTTCTTAATTGTCTCTTACTTAAACATAATTGGATGTATTTGTTTTACCTTTTCCTGATTTTTATTTTTTACTTTCAGAGAGTTTTGTCGAGCAGTGAAACTACAGAAAAGGCATATCTCTACAGGTTATTAAAGCCAATAACAGACGGTATTTTTTCTGCTAAAGGTATAAATAATTTGTTCCAGTCAAAAACATAATTCTATATAAATTAGCTTATTTGAATTTCTACTAGTTTTATTCTTAAAGCAAAACTTGTTTGGTTTGTAAAATGTTACAAGTGTTACAAATAAATGTATGACTGATAACGTTATGATTTCAAATTAAAGTTTTAATTTAATGAGTCAGGGAAGGGCGAGAGATACGGGTACTAGAGGTTCTCTCTGAGTCTACGTCGTTATAGAAGGACTTTAGTTGATAGTTATTTGACCAACTCCATTAATAAAGCCGCTAATAGGTATAAATGAATATAGGCATACAGGAAAGATATTAAGTCAATTGTCCATACATTCCGACTACATCTATTATCTATGTACTCTATGAATCCCCAAGTTCATTCATTTATGTTTGATAGCTCAAGTAATTATTCAGTAAACTGAATAATTCAGCTTATCATGAATAATTCAAGACAATAATTGTTTTGATTGTTCAGCAAGTCTTCAGAGTCCTTTCCTACGCTTTTTGAAAGGGAATTACATTTCCTACCATAACTGAAATAGATGAGAATAAGAAAAATAATTACATCGTATCTAGAGTATCCAGAACACCTATCCATTGCGTGCAGACATAATAAAAAATCCTAATAACAGTCGTTATTTAGAGGTACACAATACCAAGGTACACATGGGTAGAAAAAAGACAAAACTAAGTCTGTAAACTGGTTTTGGATTATCATTAGTAATGATAGTTCTCTACTTTGTAAATATATTATTGAATGAACTACTAAGACAAATTTTGAAGTGAGGATAAGAGAATATTATTTAAAGTACTTCGTAACATTCTGAAACAGATTCAGAATGTCACTCAAATCAATCGACAGATTCTGAAATAGATTCAGAATGTCATTCAAAGCCGTCGACAGATTCTGAAATAGATTCAGAATGTCATTCAAAGCCATCGACAGATTCTGAAATATATTTAGTCATTCAAAGCCATCGACAAATTCTGAAATAGTTTCAGAATGTCACTCAAATCTATCGACAGATTCTGAAACAGATTCAGAATGTCATTCAAAGCCATCGACAGATTCTGAAATAGATTCAGAATGTCATTCAAAGCCATCGACAGATTCTGAAATATATTTAGTCATTCAAAGCCATCGACAAATTCTGAAATAGTTTCAGAATGTCACTCAAATCTATCGACAGATTCTGAAACAGATTCAGAATGCCACTCAAATCATCGACAGGTTCTGAAACAGATTCAGAATGTCATATTTTATGTTATATGTTGAATTTCAATACATGTGTTTATTGTGTAATCCTTTAGAATACTTATATTAATCACAACAGGTTTACATAAAGATTAACTTGCGATTAACCTTCAGGGTAGCGCGCATGCATGCTTTACTGCCTGGGTATTAGCTTACTTGGTCATTCTGGGTTACTGGTGGCTGGACCAGTGAGGTAATTGGGGTATTATCAGTCTGCCTCAAGGTCGACATGACAATCTTCACATCGCATCTTTTTCATACGGACTTAGTCCAACAATAATTAACGAATAATAACTATCATTTTAAATCAAAAACTAATTGAACTATTTATTTCCCAATCGTTAATATTGCCACATGAAACTATTCGGAATTTTAAGGTAAAAACTATTGAAAATAAAAACACAAGTTTTATATTCTCTTTAATCAAACCATTCAACTTTAATCAAAACAGAAATCAAAATAAACCGTGCGAAATAGTGTTCCAATATTTCATTAAAATACATAACGTCAGGAATTTATCATGTATTTTTTTTTAAACCTGCTGAAGAGAAAATCTTTTTGATTTACTTCAAATATTCATACTTATGGATACGTTTGTGGCCACGCTACGGTCCAGAATCTTTGACGGATCAAATTGATTTTTACATAAAAATTGGCTTCAGAATAATCAAGAAATATTTTTTTTACGATAAAATGTACAAATTTTGACTTATAATTCAATCTGAAAATTTGTGAGACCGATACAAACCATACCATTTAACGGATCAAACTGAAACCACACTCAAAAATAAAACATTCTGAGGAGGATAGTCAAGATAATATTGTTCAAACTACGTTCACAAAAAAAGGGCGTTGCAATGTTCTTTTGACGCCCAATAGCTCATTAAGAAACCATGAAATTTTGCCAAAAAAATTGAACAGGTAATTCCTAATGTATATAAAAAAAATCATAATATTTCAATTACAGCAAAGAGCAATAAAGCTATAAAAACTGAATATTGATCCTGAAATAATGGTTTAATTGCTATACTTGTATTTGTTCACATGTAGTTACATTGTTTACATTGACTTGGAAATTTTTTAACTGAAACTACTGAAATAAAATTGATGTTTAGAGGTATAATGAAAAATTTTTAAATTATTTAAGAATTTAATATAAGATATATAAAAAAAAATAAAATATTAGGGGTATTTAAATTAGAAAATTCTTTTATCAATTGTCAGTGATTTTGATAATAAGTTTACTTATGATAAAGGTATATGTGAATATATCCATGTTTTTTTTTTAATAAAACTAGAAAATTGTTGATTAAAAATCTATCTTTTTATAGTGGAAGTGTGGAAGAAGCTACGAAAGAAACTGAACACAACATTCAGTGCCAAACAGATGGAGAGCTACACCGACATGATAAACCACAACACCGCTGCATTCCTCCAAGTCATGAAACTTAAGGAAAATGATGGATACTTCGACATGTTCCCTTATATAGGACGATATTTCTTCGATACTATTGCTGGTAAAACATATTTTTCAAATCTAGTTTTGTTTTCTAGTTAAATTTTACACTATCAATTGAACTATTTTTCAATAATAGGTTTTCCTTTATGCAGGTAAAAGTTTTGTAAATTTCTGCATGTCAGTACCAATTCTATTAGGTTGCCATTGAAATACCTTTAGATGCCATTGTAAAGGGATATGACTTGTCTACATTATTTTTTCTTAAAAATTAGAATTGAATTAAGCAATATTAAAATTTTGATAAAATTTGATCGTATTTAGTAGCTTTTGGAAGTCCGGGATTCATGGATTAATATTCATTGGTGGCATGAACATGATCTTCCAAGAAAACTTCTTGTTCATGTTTTGTGTTGTTAAACACGACTTCAAAAGCACAATCAGACAACGATTCGAGACAGTTCTTCATCACCCACTTATCATTGAAAATATAAGATCATGTGCTTACAGTGCTTTCCTTAGAAGGCCCCAGCTGACATCTTTCAAAGGACCGCTCAAATGTGTTTTACAGTTGTCCAAACTGGCCACCCATTCCTTCAGCCCCTCAGAAGAAACTTAATCTCATTAAATATTTCATCGACTTTTCAATTTTTTTTTTTGAAATTTCCTCCTTTAATTCTTTTATACCAAAAGGTGATATATATCTTTGAAATCATTTAACTTTTTCTAACTACATTTTAATGTTCTTATATATCTTTTGTATGAGCAAAAAATACCACTCAAACGAACTATCATGTGGCTGATTGATTGTGAATTTATTTCTTTGGACAAACGGCAGTCGTGTGCCTTAAAGAAAATCTTTAGTCACTTATGACGATCAGAAAGTGTGGTAAAGTCCTTTGAAATTCTTTGAACCTAAACTAGAATATTTCTTTCTACTTTCATATTTATTTCCGCTCCACTACCAAAAAAAAAAGTATTGTGCTTCAATTAAAACTAAGTTCTAACTTTATATGTTTTGTACTAAATTGAAGAAACGTTCCACAGGGACTATGAAATGTGTTTTGTATGATTTAATGTTTTTATCAATCATTTGTTTTTTTATCAATCAATAAATGTTTTTATCAATATATAATTTTTGGTATATAGGATAATCTTTATTCGCTCATGTTTCAGAGACGCACTTCGGCCACAATCCGTCGGAGCAATTAAAAGACAAATTCCATTTCATCGAAGCTGTGGCAGCGTAAGTATTTTTTTTAAATGTTTTCTTACCTCCAGATTACTTTAAATTCGATATTATTATAAACCGTCAAATCGCTGGTGGAGTCACCAGACCTGTTTTGCAAAGGTTGCATCATCAATGGCGATAAAAAACTTATGTTCTAGAAATCAAGGATATAAATACTTATTTAAAACAGCAGTACCAATATATGCCTAAATTTCTCTTTTTTTTTTAAATCTGTTTTTTTTTACAATTCAAGTGTTCTGTGTCGACTTTTCATATTTTCCATTGGTTTTGACTATTATGCCCTTTGGTGGCTGATTTCTAATGTTCTATTTTTTAAAAAAAATAGGTAGGAAATTTATGTATATATTGGCACTACTGTTTTAAATAGTACTTATATCCCTGACTTCGAGAGCTTAGTCCCATTGATGATGCAGCCTTCTCAATAACAGCGATATACGAGATATGACGGTTCATAAACCGTCTTTTACAATGGCTTTTGATCTATTACTAGTAGATCAAAAGGTAATACGCAATAAAAACTGTTTTTATTTTCTCTAACAAAAAAAGAAGTATAATGTATATACTCAACAGATACCCTGTATAAAATATTGTCTCAAAAATCATGATAGTTGAAGTAATAAATTTAGAAGTAATTTTGAAATGACTGAAACCTATCTTACATGTTATCTTTTAAACGCCATTTAGGCTAAAATGATGTTTTTTTTTTAAAAAAAAATTTCTGTTTGAACGGAAGTTCATGGGTGAAAATTCCTTTAGAATAACTTTGATTAAGATAAACCGATTCTTTTGACCGATTTCTTTACTAGTCAATCATTAGGAAGAAATCAGCTGCCAGATTTTGTTTTCCTGAGAGCATTTATACCAACTGTTTTCAACAAAACAGTTGACCACGTGGGTTAGGTTCTAAGAGGTCTCCCATCCAAATGGGTGCTTGTAAAAGTTAAACAAATTCAAATAAAAAGTGATAACTAATCCAAATTTAACTCAAAATAACACAGTTTTATACATTATGTATTAGATTGACAAGTTTTTATTTTTTGACAGGGCTTGTAATATTCTGATTGGAAAAAGAATATTAAATCCTGCTTATTATCCAGAGTTCTTATTCGGAAAAACGAAACTAGGAAAAGAAGTTACTGCAATCAAAGATGCCGTTATGGTTCATATTCACAAGGTAATTCATATAAAATGCACAATTTACTTAAAAATTACAGTGTAGCCTGATAGTGTTATTGGAATAAAACGTAGATGTATGCACATATCTTGTGTACAAAACATATTAAATGAGTGAAAATGTTCATCAGTCATTGTTAACTCATATACATACTGATGTACTGCCACAATGGCTTATATGATACAGTGATTATTGTTTACATATTGACTATTGTATGTCACAGTGTTTGTTGTCAGACATAATGGCTGTTTCTGGTACAATGACTATTGTTTAGCAAACTGACTGTTTTCTGTGGCAATGACTATTGTTTGAAACAATGGCTGTTCGTTGACACAATGACTGTCTTCTGTCACAATGACTACTGTTTAGTGTAATGACTGTTTTCTGTCACAATGGCTACTGTTTAGCACAATGACTGTTTTCTGTGACAATGGCTATTGTTTAACACAATCGCTGTTTGTTGCCACAATGACTGTTTTCTGTCACAATGACTACTGTTTAGTACAATGACTGTTTTCTGTCACAATGACTATTGCTTAGCAAACTGACTGTTTTCTGTGACAATGACTATTGTTTAGCAAACTGACTGTTTCTGTATGCTACGTGTACAATGACTGTTTTCTGTCACAATGACTATTGTTAGCAAATACTGTTTTTTAATGCTTGTTTACAAATGACTGTTTTCTGTGACAATGACTATTGTTTAGCACAATGACTGTTTTCTGTCACAATGACTACTGTTTAGTACAATGACTGTTTTCTGTCACAATGACTATTGCTTAGCAAACTAACTGTTTTCTGTGACAATGACTATTGTTTAGCACAATGACTGTTGAGGCTATCGCTCGTGTCACTAAACATAATCATTAGGCTCTAATCATGCATCTCATTATTGTAACTAAAATTCAGCTTAAGATTTTAAGTTCTTTAACGACCTTCATGAATATACATGGAAAGTATTCTTCATATCATAGTTGTAAATATAATATACATCTTCCATTTATATTAGTTATGTGGACAAATTTCCAAAGATGTTCCATAAGTACTAATAACGCCTTACACACAGTAAGAAATCAGAAAGAAATACTAAGATCTTTAAAAGTTAGAATCAAAACTGATACTGCAGTATTATTACTATTAAATATAGTGAAGCAATAATGTATTCATTCCTTTGAAGAAATTAGTAATATATGTACACTACTACAAAGGAAAATACTGCGCAGACGTGGTGTTCTTTCTACCGACTTCCAGTCTTGCTACAGCCCAGGAAATACTTTTAGAACGTTTTCTATTGTTGATGAAACAATAGCAATTATTTCAAATTAAACTATTTTAATTAAGCATATATGTATTTGAGCATTAGTTAAATGTAAAATATATAAATTAGAATTAAATTTATTATTTAAATTACAATTATGTCTGAAACATATTCAACACTTCAATAAAAAAAGGATTCAATAACTATTATTTGTCATAATAATCCCTTGTTAATAATGGTTTTTGTTTGTTTCAGTTTTATCAAGAGAGTCTGGATTTGAGAAAATTAGAAGCAAAAGAAAACGGTATGCATTATTTCTAAATTCAGGTTTATTGGTTGCATAATTATATATAGTTTATGGGTACTGAAATAACAAATTTATGGGTCATTATTAGTATGGACTGCATAATTTTACTGTATGTTATACTTATGTAATAGTACAATTATCAATGTTAGTTGATAACATATCAAGCACCTACAATGAAGCAAAACTCATATTCTTCGTACAAATAGCTTTAATTAACATAATGGCCATCAATAGGTATTTACAAATAAATTGACAAAAGTAAAACTTCGACAGGTCCTTCAGAGTACCTCTTTTGAGTTCATAGTAATTTACTATTTACTGTGGGTATATAAGCAGATAATAAGACACGCCAAAGAATTAATTAATTTAAAAACAGGTAGGCAGCTCAGTGGATAACGTGGTTGCCTCTGAACTGGTAGGTCCGGAGTTCAATACTCACTTGGCTCTCGATTTTTTCACGCGGTAGGTGGATCTGAGCATGTCGTCTTTCAGAGAGGATGTTAAGCTGTCGGTCCCAAACCTGTACCATGTCAGGTACTCGTTAAAGATCCCTACTTTAAATACACTTGAGTTAAGAAAAATGTAGGACTCCCAGTGGGAATCTATCTTCATTGTGTGGTATCACAAAGTACCCAATGTTCGGCCTACGTGTGTCCCTTGTAGGACAGCCACTGCTATCTAAAGGGTTGCCTACTACTACTATTAATTATGAATTAATAATTAGCACAGTCACCCTGATTCATTATATGAGATTATTAAATTTGGTGTTGTACACTGTTGCACATCCTTGTTTAACTGTGAACTTATTATTTTTATATATATACTTTTTCGTTGGAAATACGATCCAAAACGGGCAAATATAGTTCAATATAGAAATAGAAACATAGAGAAATCAAAAGAACACACCAAAAACACTGTGCGCTTGGTTTCCCTCTCTTGTCTCTCCTGAGGACGGTTCAAGCCGGAGATTGGAGACTGTAAGTGTGTTCTTTTGATTTCTCTATGTTTCTATTTCTATATAGAACTATATATATATATATTGTATGTTTTGTTATTGAGGGCTAGGTCAAATAAAAGAAAATAAACTCCTTCCTAGGCCAACGTTTCGATGTATTTGTACATCATCTTCAGGGCTAAAATTAGAGTAAGAACTATAATTAATTTACCAACACAATCTATATATATATATAATATATATACTATACTATATATATTATATTATAGTATACGTATTATAGTTTTAATATAATAATAAATAAGTAATTGTTATAGAAATATGTTATAACAGTAGTTATAGCTGTTCTATAATATAATTATTTATTATTTTTTACTCCAAAAAACAATAAACAACTATTGACAGCTATATTTGTAATAATGACAAGGACATTTTTTTATATCATTACAAGAAAGGTAAAAATATTATTAGTTGTTTAAAAAGAAATGTTTTAATTTTAAATGAAGTTAAATGTTATTTGTTGTACAGATGAGTCAAAGCCAAAGTACTTTGAGATGGTACAGGAAGTGATGAAGGAATATAAAATTCCTACGACAGTGCCAAACATTGTTGAAATCACGTCAGACCTTCTGGTCGCAGTAAGTGTCATCTTTATTTCTGCCTTATCTATTGCTCACTTATTGGTCAACAAAGAATAGTTTGTAGAAAAATATGACACGTATAGTAGTTTAAGATAATATTTTATCATATCAAGTAATTTCTATATACCAGACATTATTGTGAACAAAATCAGCTACCGTATTTTCCGGACTATAAGTCACTCCGGAGTACAAGTCGTATTCCGCGATTTTATCAGCCATAAAAAAACATAATAAAGAAGAAAGAAACTATATAAGTCACCCTGGAGTATAAGTCGCATTTTTTTGGGGGAAATTGTATTTCATAAAATCCAACACCAAGAACAGACATGTCATTTAAAATACGAGCAATTTAAAATAAATATAGAATAGAAGCAACAACAGGCTGAACGTTACATGACACAAATGAGGACGTGCCTGGTATGTAATTATAACATATTAAGAGTTACTCCGATAACTGTAGCATAAATAACATGCATTTTATAATGTGTATTTGAAAGCTAAATTTAATGTAATGTAATATTAATCTGTATTTTTAATGTTAATTAAGATTCGATGTAGCATGTACATCGTACATGGTGCATCTGTATCGTAAAAATTAATTTGTATTTTTAATGTTAATTAACATTCGATAAATAATGTAATATACTATATGGAGCACGCTATATATATATAAAGATTTCACATAAATACGTGAGATAACAATCAAAGATCAAACCACAATATGAAATGAAAAAACAAGACTAAGATCTTTCAACCGTAACAAGCGGTCTTCGTCAGTTGGGTTTTTGACTCTGACGAAGACCGTTTGTTACGGTTGAAAGATCTTAGTCTTGTTTTTCATTCCATATTGTGGTTTGATCTATATATATATATATATATATACCACTTAAAAAAAACAGTGACACATAGACTGAAACATAACAAAAACTCACTTTTCAATATTTCGACCGTCAACTCCGTCTCCTGAGTTGACTGTCGTCCCTCCGTCAATTCACTTCTTCTCCTGAGGACGACCACCATTATGGTCGAAATATTGAAAAGTGAGTTTTTGTTATGTTTTGGTCTATGTGTCACTGTTTATTTTAAGTGTTATCTGTCCTGCCGGACGTTTTTCGTTTATCATGGTATATATATATATATATATATATATATATATATATATATATATAAATAACATGCATAACAATAATTGAAATTATTGTGAAAATAACATGGGAAATTATTTTCCCATATAATGTAATAATGTTGCATAATTTTACACATAAGTCACTCCAGAGTATAAGGTAACCCTGGACAAACTATGAAATAACTGCGACTTATGGTCCGGAAAATACAGTGCAAATTCAAACAGAATACAATGTTGTTTTCCAGGGTTCAGACACGACGGCGATAGGTGTCTGCTCTGCAATATACAATCTGGCAACTCATCAAGACGTACAGGAGAAACTTTTCCAAGAAATTTACTCTGTCTATGGCGAAGAGAGGCATATTAATCTAACAAAAAAAGAACTTTCTGATATGCCTTACCTGGACATGGTTTTGAAAGAGAGTCTGCGGCTCAGTGCTCCTCCAGGGGTCGTTAGAGAAATGAGGCAGGATTTCGATGTTGGTAAGTTTTCTTATAGTAACTTCCATCCTCGCTATATAAAATAAAAAGAAAAAAAATTTTAAATATAAATAAAGACTAGCAATTTTGAAAACTTATTAAAAATGTAGTTTAATTCGTCATAAAAAATTTGGATGAATATAAAATCTATAAACTTAATTTTAAAAATGCCATTATAGTATCATTCTAAAAATAATGATGTGTACATGACAATTTTAGACAAAAAGAGTTGATTGAAAATGTTGCATAATTTTCATAATTTGACAGTTCAAATTATATCGAGAAATGTTTTAGCAATAACTGGCATGGTCAGCGTTCAAAGCGGAGTAATCTACCATGTTGCTACCCCCTCCCTATCATGCAATCAGTGTCATAGCAAGGGAGGGGGGGGGGGCAGTCCGTTCCGGTGGCACCTGCCAGGGGACGGAATTTTGAGGTCAAAAATTGAAAATTGAAAAAAATTAAAATATTATAAAGTTAAAAAAAAATGAAATTTTAAATCAAAATGATTGTTTAAAGTCGTAATTGTTTTTATGTTTGATGTGTTTTTAAACTGATATTTCAACTGTAATATTTGCAAATTAAAAATAAATTGACTTTACTTTTTTTTAAACTAGTTTTTTAAAGAGGTTGAAAGTTTATTGCATTGCGTTGCCAGTTAATTTAATTTAACAAATTTAACATTTTTTTTATGATTTGAATTATGCTTTTTTGTTTTGAAAAATCTTTGGTTTCTTTAATGACGACTGTATAAATATATAGGAATACTGTAATAAGATGTAAGTCTGGGACTAGTAACAACAGTCTAAAATTAGATCCTTGATTGCAATTTCATTAAAATAACTATTTTGAAGGCTTTCTGGAATTCTGAAGGTTAACGGATTATCAACGGCCACAGGGTGTTGGCGGTGATGGGGGGGGGGATTTGTCCTAGTTCCTAAACAAGAAGCCTTATCTAAAGAACCACTGTTCCAAATGCTGAACTTTGAAGGCCAATTTAGATTATATGATGACTTGCAGTCAATGACAAAGAACATTCAAACCTAAAATCACTAAAACTCCCTCTTTCATTTCAGTTCTTAAATTTAACACTGAGCTTGTAAAGTTTGGTTGCACTACCATTTTTGTATTCTTAATTACACATACTATAGAAGTAGAAGTGTCACATTAAGTATGTGTCTCTGGACTTCCTAATGTGACCTTTCTTTTCCTTCTGTAGTAAGAAAAGTAAACTCTTCACTACTCTTATTATTATAAGTAATATCCTTAATTCTGTTAAAACCAAAACTGTCATGTGTTTTCTACTTTCAGGTCTTTACACGATTCCTAAAGGCACAGTCGTTTACATTGGTCTTTACAGACTTCACAGAGACCCATTATATTGGGAAAAACCTGATGAATTTAATCCCGACAATTTTCTGCCTGAAAAAGTTCAACAAAGAACGAAATATACATTTATGCCCTTCATTATTGGTCCCAGAAACTGCCCAGGTAATTCATTACAAAAATAGTAATACTGTTTTTACTTTTCATAAAAAATGTATTTTTGAAAAATTTTAAATCATTCAATCACTAAAAATCGAACTAACTTTGTTAAAGGAAAGCCACAAATTATGATAGCTTTTAGGTAAATATCGTATCAACTATACTGTATATAGTTTATCAATGTTATTATTATTGTTTATAAAAAAAATCATTAGTCTGTTATTAAATAATATGTATGACTTTACGAAAGAGGAACTAGTACGTAATTTAGAGTATCAACAGACCAACTGAGAATGCAAGCAGGAAGTAATTGCACATCTGTGTCCCCGATGCAAATATTGTGCACTAATTTAACAAGGCATTAAATAACTAAAGATAATAGTGTTTACGTCTTGAAAGCTTCCTGATTTTGAAAATTATATACCAAATACAGGTGGGTATATAAATTGAAAGAAACAAAAACACATACAAAAGGTCAGAAACACTGACTATTATATTTTGACTTCTGTCATCATCAGATAGATAGATGTGAGCAGTTCCGAAGAAAAGTAAGGACTATATGTATATTGATATACATAAATAAAAACCCAGTTGGGTTTTTGACTCTGACGAAGACCAGTTGTTACGGTTGAAAGATCTTAGTCTTGTTTTCCCATTTCTTATTGTGGTTTGATCATTGATAGATATACATATATCCCAGGTTGGGTTCTTGATTCTGACGAAGACCTCTTGTCATGGTTGAAAGATCTTTGTCTCGGTTTTCCATTTTCATATTGTTGTTTGATCATTGATATATATATATATAGAATGGGCGACCAAGCACGCCGGAAACACAACGGCAGGAAACCGTCCCGGCAACCGACTGTGCCGCCACGCGCGCCCATGACTTCTTGCAAGTTGAGTGCATTTGTGTACGTGTTGAACTACAGCCTAACCAAGAGATCGAAAAAGGTAGAAAGGGAAAAATTAATCTAAATAATAAATAATATTAAAATAAATTATAAAGAGAATCAAATAAAGACAGTACCAAAAGTTTGCTGCACTAGTCGACAAAATCCCAGAGACAGTGATAGGAAAATTATAAATATGTATTTTACACATAGCTATGCGGTTGTAATACAAAGATGGTATAATATATAACCACAGTAGATGTTACATTTTTGATCTAATATATTTAAATCACTAATTTTCCCTCAATATTCACAAGCTGATTTCTTTATTTAGTGGTCACGAAGGATAATTTTCTTTTTGTAGCGATCATTAAAGATTTACAAGATTTGATGTCCTTGGAATATATTCCGTGGTGTTTGCCTGCATGTGTCAGGCTGGATATTTATCAAGAATACATTAAACACTCCATAAGTCGTAGCATTTGAGAAATGGTTGTAACATTTAACAGTAGGAAAGAACTTAAATGTTTTGAGGCAATTTTTAGACATGGGGGAAAATATATCATCGTCCCTTAAGTCAAAACTATTAATAATTTATACCCACTATTCCGGTGATTCAATAAACAATATATTAAGTACTGCCACAATATGAATATTACATGATACAATAACAATTATACAAACACTTAGTAAGTGTAAGGCACTAAATGAAAAGATATTTTCCAAAAATGATCACTATTAGTTCATTCTTCAGTAAACTGTCTAATAATTCGAAAAATATTATTAATTTTTTATGGAATCATAATGCGAATAAAGTGGACTTTCCACGAAGCACCAATGCCCGAATGCCGCAGAGTTCATTTCGATAATAAATCCTATTTTTGGGTATAGTTTAAATAAAATACATTAACTACATAGTATGATCCAAAGAGTGTTCACATATGCATATATATATATACATACGCGCACACACATACAACAACATCAACAAACTACAAAATGGACTCAGAGGACTGAAAACGTATAAATAGGTCGAAATGTCAAAATTGGAGTTTTTATGATTGCTATACTTTATTTACGTATAGTAAAATAATAAGAGTCCAGATTGAATACGCTTACAATATTTAAATGAAGTAAACTGACTAAATCTTGAAAAATATTTCACACAGTAAGAAATATTCCTTTTAATGCTGTGCAGTTAACAGAATAGATTCAACAACAACTGTCTAATAAGGATTACATATTTAACAGTTCCATTTATTTAGATATCTATTTAGATCCCATTATTTAGATTTAGAGATCTACGAGAAATGGAATATTCTATGATTATTTACATATTGGCAGTTGTTTGTGCTGTACATTTTTTCATGGCATCTGCATGGTAGATGCATATAGATTTCTATGATTAAAACGCACTACATTTCTGGTATTTTTTTTTTTAGGTATGAACTACGCTTACGTCGCCATGAAAGCAATTATAGCTACAACCATAAGGAACTACAGAGTAGAAACAAATGTCAATCCCGATACTGTAAAATACAAGATGGTCTTCATGCAGGAACACGCCGATGGCTACAACATCAAACTATGTCCCAGGGAGAAATAACTTTTTAGCAACGCAGTTGCCTTCCACCGGAATATTCACAAATTAATATTACAGTGTACTGGCTTTCTTCTCCAATAATACCAAAGATTAATATCTTTCTTAATAAAATTTAGTGATTGAACTGTTAGTATTATTTCATTATGTCCATGTAACAGTTTATATAAATATGTTTGATTCTTTGATAATCGAAGATATTACTCTTGTTCACAATAATTTAAATCTGCAAAGTAGAGCCAAATCCTGAAATCATAGTGTTGTGATGCCTCAAAACAGAGTCTGAATTAAACTGTTTACAGTAGTTCGGTATTTGTCCCAAATGGATTCATGTTGTAAAAACTTGGCTAAACAACTGAGAAAAACCTCAGTTATTTTAAAACAACTGGAAAGGTTTTTTTTGCAATAAAATGTATAAATGTTTACTTATGATTGATTTTGAAGTGTTTGGGAAGATACATGTCGTACCATTTGAAGGATTTTGCATTGGAACTCATGAATAATAGCGTAGGACGGATTGAAGAAATGTTCTACAGGTAAGATAACCTGACGCTTTCAAAGGTAGGTAACCTTTGTGGCAGACCAAACCGTCAAAACCAGGAATGATTAACTCATTACTAACTGCAAGCTAAAAACCTCTATGGGGGTTAAAAAGTCGAATACAGTATGATACTTGCCTTCTACATTATACAATTTCATAAGAAAGTGTAACAGTTTAGTCAATTGATGTTGAACACTTCAATTGACAAAATGGAATTTTGAAATATATATTTTACCGAAATAATATTTTTATTATGAATTCAATTTGTTTTTGTTCATTTCTAATATTACAAGGCAAAATATAATTCTATTGACTCCTTATCTAATAAATAAACTTGATTAGATATTATAAGTACGATTTATTTGCAAGGTGGTTTGCTAACTTTTCCCTTATGAAGTTTTCAAATGATCTTCAATTCTCAAATCACTTAGAACAGTGTGAAATTCTTTAATACCTCTATCAATTAAAAGGAATAATTTATTTTGAGGTCTCTCACAATTTAAAACTTCCATCTTCCAGAAATGAAGGTACAATCGATAAATAATAGTTTGAATAAATCCTTCAAGCTTTAAAAATAATGTAACACGGAATTATTGTAATATGAATACATTTTTATTCGAATACCTTCTATAAATGAAAAAAACACCTCCTATCGCATTCATATTAGATAAGCGTTTTTATATATTTAATACAATCACAATGAAATTACTAATGGTTTTTAGTATATTTATTCTTGAAGAATACTAAATGCAATGGTAAGTAAAATAGTTCATGTATAAAAATATAACATAATCTGTATATAATTATAGTATTCATCATAAAAAATAATATGAAGATAAATATTTATAGTAACAACAAACTTTAAAGCAGTATGAGAGCTAATCAAATACATAATCCATCCTAATAAAATAGTTTTTGAGTACTATACTTATATTTACAGATGGATGTATGAATATTTTTTACAAACAAGGAGGGTTTCAAAATCTAATTGTTTCGAGTCAAAATCTTTATTTCTACTATTCTGAGAATGTTTCATATGAATTTCTGTTTTCTCTGCCGTTAAATTTATATAAATAAGACAAATCAATTTATTCAATTTTAAGGTAAACAGTAATCCAAAACATAGTAGTCAAATAATTAAATAGAGATGTATTAAAACAAAACTTATAGTTTTATGTAAAACTGTAGGCTCAGTATAATTGATTAGATAACAGAGATAAGTGCATTTTCCCTTTTTCTTATCTTTATGTTTCACTTAGTGTAATCCCTCTGCACGAACTTTGTAAAGAAGTAGATATATAATTGACATCATTTGTCAAAAGAAAATTACACTGAACTCACAATGAAGATATGTCTTAATATTGATTTAGTCAAATATTAAGCATTTGTTAGTTTCAATCTGCAGATATATTCAAGCAACTCTTATTATTCAATACAATATGAATCAGATTAGATGTTCCTACATGTTAATTTAATTAAAAACTTACATGAATTTCCTTGATATAGTTTTAATCATTAAAGTTAAGAAAAAATACTAGCAGTTTTGGTTAACTGACATAGATTATACATGAAAACCGTCATAAAACAAATACAGAAAGGAAACAATTTAATTTAACAAAGATTTACTTGCTATTTCTTTGGCCTAGTAAATTTCCTTAAACACTTTGACACAATAATTTCTAAATTAATGAAGTTTATTAGAGAGAAAGATAATTCTCTCTCATAAGTCAGAATAGGATAAAATTGTTAATTTGTGATACTCTGATTCGATGAAGAATCCCTTGGTTATGTGAACAAAGGCATATTTCTATTTATTATCTATTTCTTTTTGTTTAAACAAAGTAAATATACTTACTCATTATTACACTTGACTATTATACCAACAGTTATTTAATGAGTAGATCAATTTTTCTGAACTCAATCTTAAGAGAAGAAAAGATACCAATAAATAACAAATGTTGTGTTTTAAGCGTGCCAGTCAATCTATGGTAGCTCCTAAAAGTAATCTGAAGATTTCTCCTAATTTGGTAATTCACAATTCATATAGTAATGTTAATGTATTCCTCATTTTAAAACAATTTCAAATTAATTTAAATACTATATCAGTTAACATACTCTGCATTTAAAATTTAATAACCATTTCAAAGCCGGGTTAACAGCAGTTTGTTAAAATAATAATTAATATCTCTTTAAACCAACATTATGAAGTGTTAATTGAATGTAGTTATTTGATCTACATACAATTTCATATATATTGAAAAATTATAAAAAATTAATAATATATGTAACCTGCTGTATGTATATAAGATTGCTGACTCCCTTGGTCCTTAAGAGTGAAATACTAGTCTATTCTAGGTAAGTTGAATTGAAATGCTGAAGCAAGTACGAACCTGCTTGATTGATTCAAGTCAATGTCAATATATTGATTCATATCAATAAGAATCTCAAATTATTTACTGTACGAATATTTTAAATTCTAGAAATAAACTTACCAGATGAACCATTCAAGCCAGCATAGCATACAAGTATAATTTTTATACTAACAATGAAAATGTTACAACATATCCACCTATAACTACATTGTAATTATAAAGTTTTATACTTACCAAAAAAAGAATAATAATTTGAATGAAGTAACGTCGTCATCATCAACATTATTGTTAATAATAATCAACGTAACAGTTTCTTATAGTCAACCTATAACCTATATGATGCCACCAACATTTGAAAAAAATTTAAATTAATTATTCTTGATTTTGATAATACATTTAACTATATTATTGTTGAGCATAGACAAACCAGATTTTTTTTTAATGAAACAACACAACTTCCATATCTGAAAATAATTTTTACTTTATGAAAGCTATAAAGAAACAAAACTGTCGACATTATTCTCCAGTTAAATGTTACGCTTTCGGGAGTGCCTTTACATGAAGTTTTAAACATTTAATTTATTCAATCAACTTGATATTTCATACAATGATAACTTCAATCAGTAAGTACGATTTTCTTCTCACCTTATTTGTGCAGAATAATAATAACTTAAATAGTTTAATATTAATGAAGAAAGAAAATAATTATTGTTTAATCATTACTTTTAATTAATATGGCGTATGAATTCTAATTATCATTCTTTTAGGTTAACATATTTTGTATCTTTCTGCTCAATTTAAATCTTGTGGATTAAAAGTTAAAACGTAATGTTAATGTTTAAAACGTAAAACATAATGTTAAAACGATTTATAAATGCTTATTATGAATTTTTCACCAAGTATAATTATTATATACTTTACTGATCGTACATATTTGTTACAAAATATTTTACATAAAAACCAGACCTTAATTTAATTAGAAATATGTTATAAATTAAGATATTTTTACTTAATTTATTTTACACAGTTACTGTTGTTTAAGATGAATGAAGAAATAATATTTTCATGATGGTTATCAATGAAGTTTATACTTCTTAAACTTTAGTAGAATTAATTAAACAAAATATTTTTGGTGTATATCATATGAAAGACGTACATATTTATACTTCATAAATAATACATTATTAAGCATTGAGTATTGAATATATGAAGCACATTGTGACTTAGATGTTATAAAAATGAGATAATATTAATTAAAATTTCATTCTACATTAAGAAGGTGTAACTTACTTCAGTTATTGAGAAGTAGTGGATTTCATACTGGTATTATTATTTTAAATAACAAAGATATTTTATTTTTCTAATTGGTATTGACACGATTAATAGTGTTGAACATTGTTTGATAATGGCCACTTGTTAAATTTATTTAACAGCTTTATTATTGATTATATTTTCATCACAACCTTTAAAATGCGTCTAAGCTCAATTAATTCAAATATGCACTGTTATTTTTGTTTTTGCAAGTAAGGTCCCTAGCATTACAACTTTAAACAGCATTAGCATTTTGAACTTTAATAATCTCTCTGTTGGGGTGGAGAAGTGATATACACATTGCAAATATTTTTTCAAAATCTCTAATTGTTTATTATATTCTCTTTATAATTTGAAAAATGAAGACAGTCACATTAGGATAATCAGTCAATTAAATTTATTATTAATAAATTTGATCAATTATTTACTCATAGTAATTTGAGTGTAGACTATTTCAGTTTTTTTACATTGTAGATAAATTATACTTTATACAGTGTTTCTGTTTATAGTAATTCATTCTGCGAGATTATTTCAATACTATAATACGTATACCTTCTTTTTATTAAGTAGTCAAAAATGGCACTCCTAAATGTTCGTACTTACTAATTATATTAACGATTAAGAGAAAGATGGCATATTGCCCTTTCATATAATGCATGAAATTCTATCAAATGTTTTAGGAACATATTTTTTATTTTAATATAGTTACAAATTTAATAAGCTTAATAAATGAAATGACACCTTACATTTTTTTTATTTTCATTCAAACGATTATTTGATTCTTCCTGACTTTTTTTTGTGCTTATTATTATTTAACATTGTAAAAATTTGTGATTCTGCCAGTAATCACAGAAGAAAATCATTATATGACTTTCTTTGCTTTCCTAGTATCTAAAAAGACTTTGCTTTCTCTTTTGTGATGATGGTGCAAAATGATGATTTTTATTGACTCCAAAAGAACAGAAAACAATAGTTTTTGCATAATTACCATAAAACAGTGGTTCCCAACCAGGGGTACTCGAACCCCCAGGAGGTGCGAGAAGCAGGGCTGCAACTTCTAAGAAATTTCCTTAGTTTAATGAATTGTTTTGCACTTTAAAGGATATAATATCTTTTGAGGAAATATCAACAACATGGTTATGCAAGTCAGGATTTAGCACCCTTTTGTCAATTAAGACAAAATCCAGAAATCGTTTGAATGCACAGTCAGACATGCATATTGCTATAACCAACATAGTTCCACGATTTGAAAGACTAATAAGCATGAATCAGTAACAAAAGAGTCATTGAGTTGAAATGCATTAGCAAACGTTTTGGATGTCAGCCTTTTGATTCTATTATCTTTTACATATTTTAAGTAAGCAATTATTTTTTGTCAGTTATATTCAAATGTAGATCTA
Organism: Hermatobates lingyangjiaoensis; assembly: GCA_026182355.1. Lineage (NCBI taxonomy): Eukaryota > Metazoa > Arthropoda > Insecta > Hemiptera > Hermatobatidae > Hermatobates > Hermatobates lingyangjiaoensis. The sequence continues at coordinate 1,019,975 of JAPFBL010000122.1, read as the reverse complement.
GGATATCCTTTCTAATCCATATGTTTGATTTTTTTACTTATTAAAAAAAATAAATTCTTTTCCAAGTATTTCGAAGCTAGTTCCAGATTTTACTGTTTTACACTTCAAACATATGTTATTATTTTCGTAAAGTTTGTTCAAATATCAATCTGTGATGTTTCTTGTCTAAAAGTCTTATTTTTTTTTACATATATTTCAGTAAAATAAATATCTGCTTTTGATAAAATTTCGTATAATTCCACATCCTTTTATCCCTGAACAAAAAATAAAATGTAGAGGGTGCGAGGTTAGAGCGAAATTTTTTCAGGGATTCAGGAATAAAAAAAGTTTGGGAACCAGAGTTATAAACCATGATTTGATATTTACAAAGACTATGTAATTCTTCTCCTCATGAGGAATTTCATAAGTTTGAATCAAACGTTTAGGAATCGTTTTCACCCACATACACTCAGATATAAAACCAATGTCAGAAAATAGCTTTAGAGCATTTGAAGACATTATATCGATCGAAATTTCCAAATCTTTTTTCTTTTCATTCATACTAAATTTTGCTTACAGCCAAGTAAAATATTACCTAAATCTATTGTTAAATCATTTAGTAATAACTTATTTCTAGAAGTTATTTTTAAAAAAAATGTTATATTTTAAATTTAAATTATAAATGCTATTCTCAATTCCTTATCGTTGTAAACCATGTAGCAATTAGCATAAAAGACATCACTGAACAATGTACAAAGAGAAAACTTTCAAATAAAATAACTTGCAACAAAGTTTCAATGAATATGTCTTTTTTAAAGCTTTGACCTTCTAAACGCAATAGATTGTTTTATACAAATGCTGTTGAAACATTTAAGAAATTCGTTTGATCTTATAATGAAGTAAAAACAGTCAGAGTGAAGGCAGTCTGTTGTAGGATTGTGAGAGTGAACTTTCAAACTCTTAAAGTTCCTAACATGCCTAAACTAGTCCGTGTTTACTCTGAAGCAAAGAAACATGCGGGAAATTCTGTAGCTTATGCCAAGGTAATATCATAAATTTCTCTTTAATCACAGATAATGTCATTTGATATTTTATGTCAATACTAGCCTTTGTGTGTAAAGTTGATATTTATGATCTTACGCCTTTTATAGCTATAAATTAAAACTTAACTGCGAGTTCATTTCCTTCTTGACTTCTATTAAGTTAATTATTATTATTATTTTTTTTTTTTTTGATTCACCGATGTCAAACAAACCTAAAATAATTGTTTTGTACTGTTTACTGTAGATTTCACATTTTCTAATCTGAAGAAATGAAATGTAATTATGAACATACAATTATTTTATAATAACAACAATATAAAATATATTGTTAAAATATAAAATATACTGATATATATAAGGAGTACTTACATAATTACTGTGTCCTTGTACATATCATTCAAGCATATCTTTAAGTGCTCCAATGTATGTTAGCTTATCATATAACAAAAAATATTTGGTGGTACACTTTAGACATTGACAGCAGTGCCATAACAAGGGCGCTGAAAAACAGGGACCGCAAGGTTGTCATCTGGGTTTGGGGACGCAAAACAAAGGACCCGATTGACAGTTGCATGTAGCTTCTTTTTCTTTAGAATTCAACTCTAAAAAGTTAGTCGCAGTAGAGTACAAATGTTTGAACCAACAGCGACTGTCACTGTCTTTCGTTTATTTGGTTGTTTATTCGTAAAAATAACTTGACAAATATACTTCTGTATATACAGTCAACTCATTTTGTTGAAGTAAGTAGTACATAATATATTACTTTTAACTGTTACATTAATCATTATATTTAATTGTTACGTACATGCATATTTTGTTTGATTCTTATGGGGTTACGTTGTGGGGGGGGGGGGGGGGGGGCAAGTTGGACAGTTGCCACATGCTTTCGTATAACACTGATTGACATTTAGTATGTACTGTTATAAGAAAGTAATAGTATTATTTCATTATAGAAAGTCACAACCACGACTGACAAAGAGTCTCCATTATTTTACATTACTTTTGAGTTAGTATTAACATATGGGTATTGTTGCAGGTACAGGCGAAAGGATACCTGTACAAAGGTAAGTGGGCATGTTTATGTGCTTAGCTCGCTCATATGTAATACTTATTATAGTAAGCAACGTTGCTCGAGTTTTCACTATGTTGTTTGCTTCATCGGATGTTTATATTGATAATATATACACTGTTCAAAACCCTCTCACCCCCACTGTTCTTCCCAGACTGATCACGCTCTGTTAGGGCTCTTCAACAGGGGCATATAAGATTTTCGGTGCCCCTGAGTGATTCAGAATAATGTATCCAGACATAAATAACTAGTCACCATACCTCACCTTCCTCATTATATCTCAGGTTATATATGCAGACAGATCATATATGCAGCGAATTTATCTTATCAATGGTTAGATGGCTTTTGTTCATCATTCTAAGCAAAAATTCTACAGTTAGCAACAATATTATCCTTATTCTAAAGAGATTAGGCTTCAAAAATGTGCAATATATTGAAGAAGGAATGTGAATCCCTGATAGTACCAAACACTGAAAAAGACGCTGAACCCCATCAGTTCCTATCCTCTGAGCAGAAGAACACATAAACTAAAGATAAGTTTCAGTTTCTATACTTTTTAATGATTATTATTTTCGTATAACATTTGACTTAATTAAAAAATACCTTGAATATTTGTATACAGTTTCCTTCAACTGTTTGTAGACTTAATTGCTTCCCGATTTCAAACAGTTTCAGAACCACTAGCCTAGAGCCTGACAGAAGCTCAAACATGACCTGCTATTGAAACCCCTAACACTGTAGCAAAGTGTGTAACTTGGATGGAGGCTGGTAATGAGACCTCTCTCATCGGGAGCTCGTAGTTCAAGTCTACTGCCTCAAGAATCTGAAATGCTGCAAGCTCAAAAGGTAATTAATGCCAAGTATTATATCTTAAATATAATGTGTTGTATTAGATCTATTAATAAGGTGTTGTATTATGTAAAAAGAAATTATAGTCTATATTAACAAAAACATATAGATGGTAATATATTAAAAAAAATCTGGAGTGGCCTACACTCAACTTTACTATAAGTAACTTAATATCAAATTTCTTGAGTATATAATATATAACGACTCATTTAATCATAACGTAAACATCTAAATGGGATATGATTATTAGTCTTTCATTCCTGAGGTAGTACAGATAGTGATTGAAGGACATATCAATATATAAGCTTATTTTTGTACATCATACAGCTGATGCAAATAATTTCATTAGTATAACTGCAGCAGTAATAACATTTTTGAAAAACCAAAGTGAACATTTCTTGATAAGAAATATTCTCCTACAAGAGAACATGGCTTTTGTTCAAATAGGCAGTGGATTTCTTACATCGTTTACTTGACATCCTTCTACATTGAATATTAAAGTAAAATTTTCAAATTTAAAACAGGAAAATTCCCTTATTTTCTCTGAAAAACATCATAAACATCGAAGAAAAAATGTTGTTTTAAGATGTTTATAATTCAAGATGTACGATAATTACATTTATTAATCTCTAAACGAAAGATTTCAATTTTGAATTATCTTTTCCATTTTTGGTCTTTTATAGAATTATTATACTGGGAATTTTATGGCTTCTTAGAATTTAATAAGATCATTTTCCTTCCCTTTGTCAAATATCATATATACGAATTTTTTCTGAGTGAGTGTTATCCTTTTGCCGCCTCTTGTACTCTGTTATAAGCTTGCTATGAATGTATATTGACAAAAAATGTATTAGTAATTAGCCAGTTTACATACTCAAATCGAAGTCAAAGCCAGCTATTCAATATAATTTAAATCTTTTATAGTTGGTAGCTTCTAATTTTTGAAAATAATAAATATGAACTATTAGACTAGAATTGTAAAAAAAAACTGGATATTTCTCAACAAACATAAGTTCTCTTTCTTGAGGAAAGAGTCCATTCGATACATTTCAATATCATGAAAAGGTACTACATTCACAATGATAATGTAATTGTAACTTTTATTAAGTTTTGCTCAAGAGTGCAATATATAGATTTATTAAAGCATTTTATGAGACAAAGGTAATTTATTTATCTTTATTGCCGGTGATTTTTTTACATGTAACAATATTATTCCTCTTACATCTCATATATGTCAATAAACTATATAAATTGTTCCTATATAAATATCAATTTTATCTCAGTGGATTCGCTCAAAAAATTTCTAAGTAAATGTAAACAATGTAAAAAAATATAAAAAATTCGACAAGTATAACAGGTGATCTCTTAGTCTAGGATAAACAAACAGTTTTTATAGCGTTACTAGATATCCAGAAAAGATATTTACTATTAATAAAGAAAAACAAACATTAAAGAAAATAAACTCAAAACTAAAAATCAGTCCCAATCAAGGGGCACTATTATAACACGAGTGGTCTAATTATTTTTTTTATTAAATTAGAAGAAATAGAAAACACTATCACATTTTGCAAATTGCGTTACATCCGAGCATCGTGACTTCGAATGAGTTATATAAAGAATTAAAGATTATTCTCTTCTAGATGAACTACCTGTAGAACTTAAATAAGAAAATATGATTCAATTAGAATCATTAATACACATTCATTGTAAAAGAATTAAAATTATTAGAAGTGAGCCATTCAGAAGAAAGATAGGACTGAAGTCATCTTTTCAGAACGACTGCATAAGTCTTGACGTCTCAGAGAAGAAGGAAAGCCAAGGAAATATAATAATAATAAATAAATAATAATAATAAAGGTTTTTCTTTAATTACTTTTTTTTTAACTATTTACAATTGAATTCTCCAAAGTATTTGATAAGAAAACAACCAAATATCAATAAAACAAATTTATTTAATTTATAAATATAGATAAATTCAACAACAAATAAATCTACATTCAGTTCCACCAATCATTGGTCTTCATTTATTTTCTTTAAATCCATCATGGCTTCCTTCAAGCGTTCATGACTTTCTGTTTCTTTCGAAGTGGCGTCGGTTTTCTGTTTTTCACATCTGGTATGAATTTAATACTTCTGCAACATAAAAAGTGATAGTACTAATGAATTTATTTAGCTTTGGTTAAATTTTAACTTTATTACGAGTTCTTATTAATGCATGAGACTTAATAATAAGAAAAAAGAAGAATATACTCATATATGTATCTTTGAGGTTAGTAGATTTAGTACATTTTGTATGATTTTATTTTCTTTACATTACCTTAGAGTAATCTAGAGCTATAATGTGAATAAACTGTACACATATTCAAAATATTATTCAATTTCATTCAAACAACATAATTACATCTAATATCTTAAAAGAAATAACCATTAAGTTCTTTCAAATACATTCAATACAAAAAGATTCAATAACATCAATTACTTTTCAGTTAAAATCTTGATTTTATTCCATTGACTTACATATTAATTTAATTTTATATTTATCAGTTAACTTTGATACCTTTTATCAATTTTGTCGAAGTTAATACAAAGCAATACAAATCAAAGATAAAATTAACGTTATATATTTAAATGTTTGATCTTCTTTAAATATCAATTACAAAACATTTGTTGGCTTTATTTCATTTCTTTCTCTATAAACTTGGATTCAAATAAACATTATAACTTATTCATTTTATTACAGCAGAAAACATTCAATTTTGGCTAATTACATAAGCAATATTGATTCTTTATTAACTTTATCATTTATATATTCCACAGCTATGCTTTTACAAAACTATATCGTTATCAGATAAGTATTTATCGATCATTTTGTTTAATTAAGAAATATACTTAGTTTATATTAGTAATAAAGTTTTGTGAAATTTATTCGACATTATCAGGAGCAGTTACAACAATTAATATAGGAAAGCCTTAGTATACAACCAAATCATTAATACCACCTTTTTTTAAATTAAAAATTTAAATAGTAAGAAGTAAATTTTAATATCAAAGTAGTTAGTAGAATGTTTGTTTGTTTTCCATTAATTGTTGTAATTTATTTTTATAAGATAAGTAATATAGAACATAAGCAAGGTTTCCTAGATACTAATTAATAAATTGATTAAATTATTTCAAGTGGACACAAATACTAATAAGTTATAGATATTTTAGTGGTTTTGGTAATTCACTTTTAACAGAAACTAAAGTTTAACATTAAACTAAAAAAAAAAAAAGAAAAATGGAATACCTTTGTGATTGCTTTTGTCTTTGATGGTCACCAGTAGATTTCAGTTATCCCAATAATATCACAGAAGAATTTTGTATTTAACTCAACTACAATTTTAATTTTCACAAGTAATGTTTACTCAACTGCCCTTAGAGTTTTCAAAAAAAGGATTCTATTATTTTCAGTTATAACCTCATTGCATCACACTATACTCGTATTGTGGACTGAAAGCAATTTGGGGTCATATCTCCAATCCTCTGGACTAAAACTTACTACTTTCTAGAATTACTACTTTCAAATAAGGTCTGGATTAGCAAACAGGAAAGTCACAAAACTAAACAATTCTCTTTGATCTTTCTAATTAATATATTGATTAAACTATTTACGAACAAATTAACAGTTAAACAGTAACTAAATTACAATCAAATTCATAAATCAATATGTAATGCTTCCGATACAGTCCAGTAAATAAATATAATTGTTTTTTCTTCTATAAAAACCGAACGATACATTATAGAAATGATATAAGTAATCTAGAATGGCATTATTAACAATTACGATTAATTATTTGATTGGAATTAAGTTTATGAAAACGTTGTTGTGATGAGCCTTGCGGAATATATATTCTGACAAATCTTAAAGACTTAGCTAACATTAATCCAAGCACCTTCTTAGGTGTAAGTATAGACTGATGATTTTGAATTTGAAGTCCATGGTATAATCACTACCTATGGTTATAATTCTAGTCCCGATATTAATGTTCTGCTTAAGTTAAACTTATTTTCTGTTAACGTAAATTTGTTGCTTGATTTCGGAACTAAACTATACATTATCAATAGAAAAATGAAAAAATTCTGATTCCTTTCGATTGTTTATTGACAAAGAATGTTTCTTCGGCAATAAAGAAATGGAAAGCAGAAATCATCGAATAATATTTCATTTTTTATTAAAATGGTTGTGAATACCACAATTGTCATCACTTGTGTTTAATGTCACACTTCTACTCCTGTCATGTACATTAAATGTTCTAGATTTACAGAAAAAGAATAATTATTATGTTAATTTATTGAACTGTATCAAAAGAAAGTCAAATACACTTTCAAAGCAGAGGTACATAATTAATTTAGCGTAAATAATATATACTAAAGTGAGATATGACATAATGTCCACTAATTGACTCTTATTCCATTTTTAAGGGTCTTTGAGAAGTACCCCACGAAAGAATATTAGAATATTCCACTAAACAATATTAATAAAAACATAACTTCAGAAGAAAGGTTATAAGTAACCTTCTGTACACCTATTTGCAGGTTTGAAAGAAGTTGCCAAATTGAAGGAAAAATATAAAGAACCTAGGGAACAGTTTTAACTTGAATTTTTAATAACATTCAACAATGCGCAATTAATTAATAATCTGCATGAAGCTGTTGAATAAAAATTGAATGGAATTTGAGATTGCTCTTGCTTGACCACTCACCTGAATCTTCTAGTATACTAGCAAACGTACCCTTCTTTGACGGAATCAAAAATTCTATTATACTTGGTATTCCAAAATATCAATTATAGTATTATACTAATACTATAATTAGAAATTATAGAATAGTAGAAAATACCATTGTTAGTACAGTGTTAAACAAATGCCTCTGTATACACCACATTAGCTGTCTGTCCTTCAGGTTCATGGAAGAACAATCAGTTGAAACCTCTGACTCTTGAGCAAGTAAACTACAGTTCACCATGTGAGAAAAACTTGGTCTCGCTAACTTGAATTCCTGCGTTAGATAAAGTCTGCCTTTGCAACTTAGTTAACGTCATTGCGAAATAGACTCTGACGGGACTTTGCAATCATTTCAACGGAAACAGACAATGGCTCGGAATCAATGGTATGCGTGGTATACACACAGCCCCCCAATACCACATCCAGTAATTATGTCCGCCTCTATTGCATATCTGTGTAGAGCACGAACTCAGAGTCGTGTCCCGATGCACAGTTTTGGGGCACTCATGTTTCGTAACATGAAATTTGTTACTGCTACTAAATTGCAGCATGATTGGTTCTCCTACTTTAAGTTTTTACTCATGAGCAGGCAGTCCAGGAGAAATAAATTCAGAGTCAAGAAATTCAATTAGATAATGAACTGCTTCTTCGTTACTAATCCAATCTCTTTACTGACTTGTAAGTTCTTTCCTCGGTATTATATAGCGTAAGAACTTGTTTGTTGATTTTTCCTGCCTGTTCATATTAAGGGTTGAGAATTGCTCGTTTACAAAACTATTTATTCGTAATAGATAGTACATCCTCAACTCTGGGAAACACTTTTTCAAAGATGTCAAATACGCAATATATATTCATATGCTCCAATGAAATTAAAATGAACTAAAAATACCTACTTGCCACACCTTTGTATTTTCAAAACAAACTTGTCTGTGAAGTTAGGAAAATACGCTTAAAGCCTTATAACTTCGCTTCTGTACTGAATTATGAATCTATTTAGAGCCCGTATTTTAAGTCAGACATACACAAATCCAGTGTCAAAGTTTCAGCTCGCCATGTCTTATGGTGGCTGAGTTTACTTGTGACAAACGTTTTTGCTTTAAACGTCCATAACTTCACTTCTACGTTGAATTTCCAATCAATTCAGAGCCTATATTTTAAGTTAGACCAACACAAATCTACTGTAGAAGTTTCAGCTTTATATGTCTTATGGTAGCTGAGTTTACTTGTGACAAAGTTTTGCGGACAAACAGACAAACCGACAGAAATTTTTCTAAGGGTGGATTCGGTTTCTCCAATGTATGAAACGTAAAGAAAAGTTGAATTGAGTCAGTTCTAAGCAATGTACAGACAAAATCATTATTTTATTTATATAGATTGCTCTTTCCCGTAATTGGAACTTCATGAATTGTTTTTATGAATTGCTAATTTTTTGTTCCATTTTTGGTCTAATTTTCATTATATTTTAATGAGCCGTTTGGTGTCAAAAAAACATTTTCTGAAAACAGAAATCGTACTGTAACGCCTCTTTAGCGAATGTAATTTTGAAAAAAATATCTCAACTCATTCTCCACATAATGTTCTATTTTTAGGCACAGTTTCATTTTGATCCGTCAAACAGTATGGCTTGTATCGCTGTCACAAGGTTTGAGATTGAATTATAAGTCAAAATTTTTACATTTTATTGAAAAAAAAAATTCCTGTTGTTTTAAAATTCTGAATATATTTTTCGTTTGTTTCATTTGTAACCTCAAAGATAATGTCAAAATTTCAAAACTCTAGGGTTATCAGTTTAGGAGAAATAAATGTTTTCTAAAAAACGGTTTTTGGCTTTTTTAAAAAAAGTGACTTTCCCATCATGCATAATTCTTCCCAAACAATAGGGATCTTCTTCCCTATGGGGCCCATTTTTGTGTAAAATATCAACTTGATCCATCAAAGATTCTGGACCGTAGCGTGGTAACAAGCAATGCTAACACACTCACCCACCCACCCACGCACCCACCCACACACACAGACATCATCCAAAAAACTTCATAAAATGACTTCTGGGACCTCAAAACATGTAATTCCGTCAAAATCTCGAGATCGAATTTTTTCACGATCACTATACTTTACTTAAAGTAAAAATATATAGCTTAAAATGTCGTTCAATTGACATGATGGAACAGAAATCGTTTCAATAGAAGTCGTTTTCAGATGCTCGAAGATGTGGGATTTTGATTACGTTTTTTTTGTAATTCTACTGTGTAGGTAACTTACTTTTTCGATGAAAATACGATCTGAAATGGACAAATACAGTTCAATGTACATAAAGAAACATAGAGAAATTAAAAACACAAACTTACAGACTCTAATTTTCGGTTGAACCGTCTTCAGAAGAGATAAAGAAGGGAAACCAAGCATAAACAAAGTGCGCTTGGTTTCCCTTCTTTATCTCTCCTGAAGACGGTTCAACTGAAAATTAGAGACTGTAAGTTTGTGTTGTTAATTTCTCTATGTTTCTTTATGTACATTGAACTATATATATAAATATATAATCAAACCACAATATGAAACGGGAAAACAAGACTAAGATCTTTCAACCGTAACAAGCAGCCTTCGTCAGAGTCAAAGACCCAGAGTCGGGTTTTTGACTCTGACGAAGACCGCTTGTTACGGTTGAAAGATCTTAATATTGTTTTCCCTTTTCATATTGTGGTTTGATCATTGATTGTTACTTCACGTGTTTTTGTAAAATCTTGTATATATATATATATATATATATACATCAATGATCAAACCACAATATGAAATGGGAAAACAAGACAAAGATCTTTCAAACATAACAAGCTGTCTTCGTCAGAGTCAAAGACCCAGAGTCGGGTTTTTGACTCTGACGAAGATCGCTTGTTACGGTTGAAAGATCTTAGTCTTGTTTTCCCATTTTCTTATTGTGGTTTGATCATTGATTGTTATTTCACGTGTTTATGTGAAATCTTTTTATATATTTTTGCTATATATGTTAAATTAAATATGTGTTTTATCGTATTTAAGTCTTTAGTTACATAGCTGTTTCTAAACCACTTTCATATGTAACTCTTAGGTTTTGCGGTTAGAAACACTTTTAGATGTATGAAGACGCATACTTATAACTGTTTAATACTTCATATGTATGGATACAGTTTGTTTAATATTTTACCCTGTAAATATTACACGGTTAGTCTTTTAGAAGATATAGTATTCTTCCCAATGTAAGGTCAGTTGAGACTATTTATTTAAAAGGACAATTTAAGAATATACGTATAAGCTCTATAAGGACTTTATTTTCATAACTATTATGAATGGGAGGTATATTTGACAACATTCTTATAATGCAGACTGACGTTCTAGAAGAAGTAGAAACCTCGGAAAGCATTATAATCTGAATGTCACCCAATCGGGTCGGGGAGGATTTCATTTTTTTTTTTTATCAAATTATACTTTAAACTACAGGAATAAAGGATACTTCTCTATGTACATTTTCGATGGTCATTAAATAACTGAAAATTTGAAGTTGAATTAAGTACAACAGGATGTACAGTATGATAGGAATGGATATGGAGAGTACGAGTCCGATGGGATTTAAGTCCTCAGTCAGATTGGGTCAACGATTTCACATTTATTTTAGTGATGAAATGATTATAGCCACATGCAAGCAACTGATAAATATTAACTAGAGTGTATGCATAATCACATTGAATAACACAATGGGGTTGATATTATGTTTACTTATCGTAAACGTATCGTAAGTTGAGTGTCAGCTACTCCAAATTTTTCTACTTTATAATTTCAAAGTATTAGTGATATAAATTAATTATAAATTATTAATTATTATTTAGTTGTCTAAATTTGAACAAAGTTCACGTTAAAATGAATTATTTTAATTTCTAGAGTTAAAATTTAGGTAAACAAATTCGAAAATAGATTGAATGCAGAAGTTAAGAGTTACCGATTTCAAAATTAATTAATATTCTTAATTAAAAATTTATAATTAATATTAAAATCATAGTAATCCGTCTTACCTCGTACCCTGCTGCTGAAGTTCTTAGACCGGTTTCGGGCGTCACCCATCTTCAACAAGAACTGATCAACTAAAACTACGAAGTCCTACATTTCTGTTTTATAACCTACCTACTTCCCAGTTTTAGTTGATCAGTTCTTGTTGAAGATGGGTGACGCCCGAAACCGGTCTAAGAACTTCACCAGCAGGGTACGAGGTAAGACGGATTACTATGATTTTAATATTAATGATACTAACCTCTGTGGTAATGACAAAATGCATGAACAATTTATAAATACAGAATATCAAGTTTTTATCTTGATCAGAAAAGTGAAAAAAAATCGGGTGCTATTTTGTTAGAATAAATGATGAAATTAGTACATTTCCCATGCTTCAAAGTGACCGAAAACAAAGACTCTTTCCCCCTTCAGGACTATATACCTCTTAAATATCATTTTGATGTGTCAAATGATGTGACTTATTGGGTGTTCCTAAATTTCAGTACGCAAAAACTACTCCTCGCAGACAGACATCATAAGAAAAAAATATCGACAAGGGTTCAGAATTTTTCAAAATTGATTTTTTTTTTACATCACTGTACTTACAGTAAAGAAACAAACTAGACACATATTTTATGACGAATCTATATTTTGAAAGGAGTGAGAAAAGAATTAAAGGAATAAGTTGAATAATTGTCTCTATAACATACATTTGATGCGAACCGAAATCTTATTTAAACTGATTGGGCAACAATTAGTGAAAGACATGAAATTAACAATTTATTACTAGTTATTAAAAAAATATGACAAGGTGGATTCTTCGTTTAACCTAAATGATTTTCCTTTACATTTAATGTAATTACATTTCTCTTTTTTTTCTGCAGATCTTCTAATTTTTACCAACTGTTTTGAAAAATGTTGAGGTACCATCATTTCAAGAAACCTGAAAACATAAAAATCAATTTTATTTTAACTATTAATGTCAAGAATATGTTTTTTTTTTCTTTCAAATATTTTAAATGATTACCTAATTGTTTTCGTTCCGAAATACATATTTCTTACAGATTTACCAACTTCGCAAGCTATTTTAGCGCTACAATCTTTTCCCTCAACAGAATCTGCTATAATCCTTGTCAATGTTATGAGATCTTCTGAGCCATTCTTGAAAATAATTCCTCTTGACTTAAGTCCACCGAACTTGGGGAGGAGAAGAATTGTTGTGGCTATGACCATTGCCATGCCCATGAAACCAGCAATGGCTGAGAACAGTGGCTCTCCTGCCTTCACACCCCCACCGTCATTCACCATCATCATCATATTCCCATCCTTGTTATCATCATTTGGATATAACATTACCTCTCCAGGTTTCATCATATCTCCTAGATTCATCATATTTTCGGGTTTCATCACATTTTCGGGTTTCATCATATTTTCGGGTTTCATCATATTTTCAGGCTTCATCATCACCTCACCTATCATTGTATTATTGATGGCATTAAGGGGATAGTAGAAATAGTAATAACCCGGAATTTTTCCTTGTTTTGTTGGGTAAACAATAGAAGCATCTGAAATAATAAAATAAACATTTAATAATACGTATTGATTTACATTACTAAAATCAATAGTTTTAGTTAAAATATTTATTTATCAAGATTTTAGTAGGTACTTATATAAAGGAACTCTAAAATATTTTAAAGTAAATTTATATTCTATTTAATTATAATATAAGTTGGAATGTAAGTATTGTCGGTAAGTTTTGTTTTAGCAGAAAGGGAGTATCCATGCTTGTTGACGATTGTGAGTGGATGGGTGGGAACAGATGTTGCTGAGGAGTGACATAGAAAGAATGAGAAGTAGTGATTTATCCCGAAAAATAAAAAAAACTTCGATCATTTGATGTAGATTATTCATTGCTTGTTGTTCATTTTTGCTTAAAACAGATAAATAGAAGTCATAGGGGATGTATCAGTTCTGAACAACTAAGATTAGGGAGTCCTTATCTTTAACAACGGAGCAGCTGACATTTCTCTAACCGTGAAATATTCACCATTCTTATCACATGAGCTGTTTTATTTGAAAATGGTCTAAAAATCCATTTTGACAAAAAAAAATAGTTAACGATGAAAATGAATACAATTTGCTATGAAATTTTTACTTAAAAAACTTTTTCAAACAAAATCTGTTAAAATATTCATTGCATTTTAACAAATTTTTTTGAAAAAAATTATAAATAAACAGTTCATAGTACATTGTATTAATTTTTGTCCTTACGTAATTTTTTGTCAAAATGGACTTAGATCATTTTCAAATAAAATGGCTCATATGATTGAGGTGTTAAGCACATCAAAAAACTAAAGTTATAAAAAATATGCATGATATGATATAATAATACAAATTCTTGCTGCTTTTACTTTTCTACAGTATTGTTGTATACTTTAAATACTTTAAATTTTAAGCAAAATTTCTGCTAATTTTACAAACATTGTTGAAAGGTCGGCGTGGTGTAGATGCGAGAAGGTTGCAATGCTGTACTGTTCATACTGAGAGATCATACAGATCTCTCTCAATTTAAACTGTATCATAGATAAATAACTGCTAGAAAATAGAAATATGTTTGTAGGGATATATTTTGAATTTTAAAAATGAATTATAAAAAAATAAGCTTTATACTCGTATGTCAGCCATCAAATAGGATAGGGGAGATTTACATATATTCAAACAAGCTCTACCTGATGATAATAAATTTTATTTTTGCAAAACATGAGTACAATTATTTAATTTATTTATTTATAATTTATTATATTAAATTATAAATTATTATTTATTTATTAAATAATAAATGTCATTAATTTATTTATAATTTACTTTATTTTATTTGTTCTCAAAGAAAGTCTGACTTTAAAAAGTGAATTTAAGAGATGAAACAGCAGTGCAGCTCATCTCAGTTAAAACGTATTCTTTATAATGTTTATTGACAAGCCGATATTAATCCTTTAAAACCAAGATGGTAATGACTAGAATGGATTGAATGATAAACCTTTCTGCTTGGTGCCTTGGGTGGGGAGAATTGCTTCAGTGATGCCATTGTTTGCTTGCATGGCGCCCTTCTTCAGTGCAGCTTGGTACAAACTTAAAATTTGATCCCTTGTTAAATATAACTGATCCATGATCCCTGCCTCAACAGGCTCATTTTGAGGAGTCTACAAAAAAAAAAAAAGAAAAACGTTATAACGTCTGCAGTAACCACTTCAAAGACTTGTTAAAAACAAATTTCACATTCATTAAAACACTATATATGTTATTAGATATAACAAGATTTCACATAAACACGTGAAATAACAATCAATGATCAAACCACAATATGAAATGGGAAAACAAGACTAAGAACTTTCAACCGTAACAAGCGGTCTTCGTCAGAACATTGGATTTTTGACTCTGACGAAGACAGCTTGTTACGGTTGAAAGATCTTAGTCTTGTTTTCCCTTTTCATATTGCGGTTTGATCATTGAATGTTATTAGATATAACAAGATTTAACAAAAAAAAAAAGGTAAAATATCAATCAATATTTACAATTTATTTATTTACAAGTCATTTACAACCAATATCTTATTTACAATAAGAAATGAGAAAAAAAAAGATGTTTCAACCGTAACAAACGAACTTCGTCACAGCCAAATCTCAATTGATCAGTTACGGCTGAAAGATCTTAGTCTTTGTTTCTCATTTCTTATTGTTGTTTGTACATTGGTTATTACATATACATGATTAATTCAATTGTCCTGTACACCTTGTACATTTTCCTCCCAGCCCCACTGATTTCACGTCTGTCTTTAGTACCCTTCTAATTTAGTCTCTGTTTTACTTGGTACCGGCTGACAGCCTTGCGTTAAGATTTGACTTGAGGATTCGGTGTTTACAAACCAGGCTAGCGAGGAGACCAAGAGTACGATGCTTCGAGCTTACTATTATAACAACGTCGACAGTTTCAGCCTGACGATGGCTGAATGGATTTATGGACGACGGATATATGGATTGTATATATCCATATACAATCCTAATATGGATTCTATATTAAGGTCAACAAAAAAGAATTAGCGGTAGTAGTAGTAGTAAGGCGAGAAAAACTAAACTTCATTAATCAGGATAACCGGCTGTACTTCTTCAGTTTGTGTACATTAACGTTTTTGAGAAGACTTGATTGTTTATGAAAGAATCTAATTCTTTTTAAATGATGGTAGGTTAGGTTAGGTTGCAGTGGCAGTCCCACAAGGGAACACACTTAGGCCGAGCATTGGCCCTTTGTGATACCACACAATGAAGATTGATTCTACAGTGGGAGTCCTAAATTTTGCCTTACTCAAGTGTATTTAGAGTAGGGATCTTTAACGAGTACCTGACATCGTACAGGCTCGGGACCGACAGTTTAACGTCCTTCTCCGAGGACGACGTGCTCAGATTTATTCACCTCCCGCGTGAATAAATCGAGGGCCAGGTAAATGATGTTCCTTCTTGATTGTTTTTCATAATCCTCTTCCTAACCTCACTTCTTGCTTTTACATAGTCTTTATACATTATTGTTTCATCAGAAACAACATTACGGAATTATTTCCACGCCATCATATTAATCATCATACATAACGGTGTACCCTTGTACATAAACTCAATAATGAAATATTAG
Source organism: Hermatobates lingyangjiaoensis (assembly GCA_026182355.1). Taxonomy (NCBI): domain Eukaryota; kingdom Metazoa; phylum Arthropoda; class Insecta; order Hemiptera; family Hermatobatidae; genus Hermatobates; species Hermatobates lingyangjiaoensis. The sequence goes on along the minus strand of JAPFBL010000122.1, from coordinate 1,003,575 downwards.
GGTTGCAATATAATGCAAATTTTATTTATTTCTTCTATTTTATTTTTATGATGGTTCGATTTTTTTCCCTTTCGTTTACATTTTTATATTATATTTGTAAACTGATATACTAATATTAGTAAACTAATATTTAGGTGAAACTTGCTTTTTCATAAGTTTCTCGAGTTTCCGGAATAACGATCTTGGAATAACCAACTCCAGCAACACATTCCATCTTTCTTATATAAAGCTTTAAACTTCAAAATGCATTCATATCTTGATGATGGCTGAGGACAGCAGAAACATGTCTTCAGTTAGCATGTCGAGTGGTAACTTACTATATTCTTACTATACTTACTTCTTCTAAGTATACTTACAACTATACTTACTATATTCTGTGGATACAGTAACAAGATCGTTATTCCGGAAACTCGAGAAACTTATGAAAAAGCAAGTTTCAGCTAAATATGGTCTAATTTTTAACAATGTATTTTTATATTATCTAAATATTTTTTCATAGGAAAAAAGTTTTTTCTATTCGGCTTTGAATATATTGTTTTAATGCCTATCTTTTCCGAGTTCTACGTTTCTTGTCACTGATATTTATTCCCTTTATCTGATGACTGAGTACTTTTACTAGATGACTCAGTACTTCTATGCTTCCTTCCTGTTCACGATTGTGATATTGGTTATACATGTGTCACTTCTTATCAGTATGTTAATGTTTTCCTTCATTTCTTTCTCCTTGTCCTTCCTATTATTATCCTGAGAATGACGGAATGCCGAAATTATAGAGAATCATCAGTGTCTGTTGTGCTGTGTTCCTAAATTTGAAGTTTCATTTATAAAATAATACTTTTTCTAATTTCAGATTAAGAAATCAGTTTCATTAAGTGAAACAATTTAATCAATATAGCGTAAACATACTTGAATCAGTTATATAATTAATAAGGCGTATAGAATATTCATAAAATATTTAAAAAAAAATGTAATGTACCAAATTAGCAATATTTAACATATGATTGTCAACAAATCAAATATACATTTAATATAAATTATCGCCTACAATATGAAATAATAACGTCATTCAAAACATATATCTAGCACTTATAAAATAAACATTATTATAAGTACCTAAAGATAATGTTACATATTAATCTGTAATATGACTCATAATATAAATAGAGAATATTAACATTTTAAAGTGTATTTCAAAATCTGTTAAAGGTGCAGTCATAGTATAGTTTGAAAAATTAACATTTAAACTGGAGACTGAATATCATTAAACTCCAGTTTAGAATTTTTGTTCGAAGAAAATTATTTTTGGAATAAGAAATTATTCGAAGAGTAATTTAAATAATTAATAAACTTTAACAACAAATCATTGTAGTTAGACAATTCGTAGAGTATACGCATTCGTATTTTGATAAAAACATCTTGTTAAATAATGAGTACATCTTTTTTTAGAAGTATTTAACTTCAAATATAAATCTACTTATTAGTAAGTTGTAATAATTGTTTGTTCATATAATATTATTTTTATTTAATGAACTTAAAAAAATGAACATTAAGTAGAAACCTTGTTAAAATGTGTATCTATAATATAATTTGAAGAAGCAGAATAGTAGTTATATTACTCGCTAGATCGCAGCAGGTGATTAATTTGAATTCGTATTGATTAAAAAATAAATATATTACGCATATGGATTAGTTTTAGTGTCACCAATATTTATAAGAATACATAAATATTGTATGAATATTCGTAAAAAGGTAAATAATCAGCAAAGCCAAAACTATTAAACAGCTCGAATAATTTAACATTCATTGTATTTTAAAAACATGAAGACTGTTAAAAAAACAAAAAATTATTTAATCTCATGAATTTTTCTATTAGAATATCCAATCGGCATTTTTAATGTATATTGTGAATTCCTTATTTATAAGTGTGTTGATAAGCAAGTTGTTCATCAGTACAATCATAAATGTCAATTTGTAATAATTTTAAAGAATTTAAAACATTGAAATTATTTCTGTGTGGACAGTATAGAGTCGACGACTATGACACCGGTCATGGGCTTATTATAGTCTAGGTCAGGCGGTAAAGGGGACAGTGCCCCCTACATATGTAGTGTAGACCCCTTGATAACCAAGCGTTTATCTGTGACAACCTCCATCGAGTCGCCAAGCAACCGATAGTTCCTTAACAGTATGTCTTTGCTGACTCACTGGTTATCTCTAGGTATAATCTGTAGGACCAGAAAGAGAATATCAACCGAGTGAACATTACGTTCTGCTGGTGCTATAGATATGGGGCAGTCCCACACAACAGAGCGTCGTCTCGTCTGACTTATAGCCGTTGTACTTTGCTTGTACTTCTGTAGACATGTTGAATCTTTGGAATTCCACATCATTGTGAGGGCAGTTCATTTTTTCTCTCGGTTTCACTGCTTAATAATAATTTCTACACTAAGTTTAGATTTGTGTATAGAGGATTTTAGGGGCAGACGAGACTGCTTACATTCGTTATTTCGGACCAGAGGTAAGATCAGGTCAAAAAAATCATGCCCAACACAGACCAACGAGTATTATATTATATATATATATATATATATATATATAAACTCCAAAATTGTTATTGACCTCTTCTATTTTATTCTATGTTTTGTTATTGAGGGCTAGGTCAAATAAAAAAAATAAACTCCTTCCTAGGCCAACGTTTCGAAGTATTTGTACATCATCTTCAGGGCTAAAATTAGAATAAGAACTATAATACATTTACCAAAACAATCTACAACTCACATAGAGAACTAACACAAATTTTTGAGACCTAGCCCTCAATAACAAAACATACAATTGAGGTTTTGTTATTCTAACAAAACAAAATAAGAGGTCAAGAACAATTTATGGAGATTGTATATATATATATATATATTGGTTATATATATATATATATTTAATGGAAGAGTTTATTGTGAAGAAGATACTCTTATTATAACTATACATATAAGGCAATGAAAATTTTCCTAAGAAATATTTGGTAGAAACCCTATCATTTATATATTCCATTCATTACCTTTTTCAGGATTTGCATAATCACTCAGAATATTCTCCACCAGCTAAGCAAATTTTGATAATCTGTTTTATCTAAATTATTTATTTCGTAACAAATATTCCTTAGTTCAATATCCATACACCGTTTTAGTGTACTTATTATATAAAAATATATAAAAGGGTCAGAGCCCCCTACTTATTTAGTGTAGACCCCTTGATACCCAAGCGTTTATCTGTGACAACCCCCTCCGAGTAGCAGCTATATATAGTTTGGGCCCGAAAAAAATGATTGATATTTTTGCCCAACCCAGCCCGAATTTCGTATGAGTGGAGATCGGGCTTAGAATCTCCTTCTATTTCGGGTCGACTGACAAGCCTGCAGTCTGAATTCACCTTCCTGTTCACCAGTTTGTTCTTTGCAAACTTGACTAAAATTACACTAAACTGCTGAGCTAGATGATTGTAATAAGTAAAGCGAGTGGATTGGTCGTGACCTGTTGGTTGACTTGTGGCAGAGGCGTGGGAGCGGTGATCTTATTGCGGCTGCTCGTCCTCTTCAGCTCCGTCTGAAGCTTGTTTATGGTGATCTTCAAGAAGTCGGATTGAGTTGAATTCTGCGCCAGTACAGAACAAGAACAAACAACCACCACCACGCCAGCACTCCACCTCATGCTAGACTCTTCCCTGCAAAACAAACCAATCAGATGCTGTACAATAATTATCACTTCACTCTTTCTCTTCCTCGCCCCATCTTGCTCTCTCTCATACACATACACGCACACACTACACACACACACACACACACACACACACACACACACGCACACACTACACACATACATACACACACACACGCACACACACACACACACACACACACACACACACACACAACGTCCCTTCATACATATATATATTAAAGATTTCACATACACGTGAAATAACAATCAATGATCAAACCACAATATGAAATAGGGGAAACAAGACTAAGATCTTTTAACCGTAACGAGCTGTCTTCGTCAGAGTCAAAAATCCAACTGAACTGAACTCTGACGAAGACCGCTTGTTACGGTTGAAAGATCTTAGTCTTATTTTCCCATTTCATATTGTGGTTGTGATCATTGATTGTTATTTCACGTGTTTATGAAATCTTTGTATATATATATATATATATATATATATATATATCAATAAAGATGTGAGAAAACACACAAAAGATAACACAAAACTCCACTACGATATTTGCCATCCTTCGTTTTCAAAATAGCTTTTGGATTTAATCTTGGTTTGCCTTCTGAACGGTTCACTTCACCCTTCTGATAACGAATCAATGTTTGTGTTTTATTTGTGTGTTTTCTTACTATTCAGGTTCATGAATTTTAGAGCATATTAAATATATATATAATATATTTATATATATTGAGTAGCAGTTTGCTTCTCAACGCGAGTACTTCGCACTTCTTCCTGATGACGACGAATATCGTAATATCAAAGTGAGTTCTGTAGTGTCTTTCTGTGTTCTTTCCTTTTTGTTAAAGTTTATATACTCGTATATATATATATATATATATATATATATAACACAAGATTTCTGACTATGACGTAAAATAACAATCAACGTTTATACTGCAAAAAGAAATGAGAAAAAAGACTAAGATCTTTCAACCGTAAAAACCGGTCTTCGTCAGAGTCAAATCCCAACTGTTGGGACTCTGACGAAGACCTCTTGTTACGGTTGAAACATTTTAGTCTTTTTTTCATTTGTTATTTGATTTGAGCATTGATGATACATATATATATGTCTATATATAAAATTACAAATTACCATTAAGGAAGTAAAATAATAAAAAAAAAGTAAAGTGGAACACAAAATTAGATTTTAAAGAATCGTAATTATTGATCATCAAATTTTTTCAAAATTTGATTATCAAATTTAACAGATCAGAATGAATAGTTATATTTGCACATATTCTTAAACAGTACATTTACTTTAAATTAATATAAATATTCGACTATAATTATAAATGTTAAAAACTAGTAATTTCGTTTTTATGATAAAATAAATGTTTGAAAGGATTGCAGGGAAGATTTTTGTGTAATACGTTGCGATAGGTTTATATTATAAAGTAGCATTTTTCACGAGCTATGCAAGCAGTTATTTACTGATGATAGTAAGGACAATAAATTCCTTGTGGTGAAGACGTAATATATTTTCCTCCCTATCATGGGCAGCATATTTGTTTAGGTGGACCGAATACTTTTGCGAGGAGTGAAAGCACCCTACATTCACAACTATAAAAAAAAATCCTTCTCAGACAGAAGAGAAAGCCATATTCATATGTTTTTTTTTATTTGTGTGTTATTTTCGTAGATAAAAGTTGAGTCGGTAATTTTATAAGAATTATGGGGAGAAAAAAATAATGTCATCAATAATTTAACTTTTTCTTTGATTATTTTTTTGAAAATCTTTTGTCACCTCTTTTAGATCCGCTCTCTTTCTCACTCATTCTTCCTCTGATTATCAATTCCACCTACCGCATAATGACCAGTACTGGAAAAGTTATTAACAATTTCTACAACCAGTCCAAGGCTTTAGAGAAATAAATCTTGAAGAAGTATTTTAGGAATTATTAACATAGCACACCAGAATAAGACGTTCTAAAATGAGTGTAACGAATCCTAAGGCAAGTCCATCCAGGTCATTAGCTCTGTTTCACTAGCAATGATTGTTAACCTCTGTGGCTACATCGAATGGCTGCAAAAAATGACTCTTTTTAAAAACGATTTATAACCTAGTAGGTTAGGTTAGGTTACAGTGACAGTCTCACAAGGCGACGCACTTATGCCAAACATACTCGTAATCGCTGTATGATATCAGACAATGAACATTCTATTTGCCTAACTCAAGTGCATTTAGGTAGGGATTATTTAATGATTACCTGACATCGTACAGGCTTGGGACCGACGGTTTAACGTCCTCTTCAAGATACAATGAGCTGAGATTTATTCACGTCTGACGTGAAAAAATCGAGGGCCAGAGTGGATATTGAACCCCGGTTCTATCAGTCCAGAGGCGAATATGTTGCCACTGATAACTATTATTAAGTTACACTTAATAACTTAGCAACTCATTTTCTATATAACTTAAATTTTATACATACCACACTTTGAAACTAAATTCGTAGCAACTGACAACAAAATTAATAGTCATTTATAGTTTTCTCATCGTTACTAAAAAGAAGTTCTTCTTTTTAGTTCAAACAAACTAATATCGAAAACGGAGAAGATATTAATAACATACTTGACTAACCTGTTTACCCTATGTTAATAGACAGACTGCTACTCTGTTTTCAGCTGTTCAGAGTCTTTTTATCAAATAAGTAATACATTTTCTAACTTCCATAATACGAATTTCTTATCAAGCTTCAAGTGTTTTGATATTAATTCAAGTTCAGTTTATTTATTTCACTGACTTCCGTAACAGTTTTCATTTACTAACTACCAAATAGCGTCATCCGTAGGGTTGGAATCTGAACGTTATAATGACCATTCGTTATTAACTTTCATTATTAAACTCGGTTATATAGTTCATTTTTATTAGGTTCGTTATAAATTTTGGCGCATTGCTAAAGAGGAACGATTTCCTGTTCTAGCTGGTTGCAGTAGCTGTCCCACGAGAGAACACATATAGGCCGAATATTGGGCCTTTGTGATACAAAACAATGAACATTCTACATTGGGAGCCCTAAATTTTGCCTAACTCAAATATATTTTGTGTAAAGATCCTTAACTAGTACCGGACATCGTAGCGGCATAGCATCGACAGTTTAACGTCCTCTCCGATGGACGACATGCATAGATTTTTGTTTAATTCCCATGAGAATAAATTGAGGGCAGAGCGGGGGTATCGAACCCTGGATCTACCACTCCGGAGGCGAGTAAGCTGCCACTGGGTTAACCAATCCCCTGTCGTAGTTTATATGTTAAATCATTTTCTTGTTGCAGTTGGCGACAATTAACAACTTGAAACTTACAACTTTAAGGGAATTATCAGAATAGTACTTTGATTTTTCATTATCAATATAATAATAATCTAAATTATATATCAATTCCTAGTTATAATATATATAAACATTCCAGCTACAAAAACATAAAACTCCAGCAACAAAAACATGACCTTCTTGAAAAATCTTGATGTTCTATGATAAAGCCGGTTAGTTCAAATACCACACTTTTCACTGTGCCTTTAGATAACATACATTACTTCAACATTCCTTAGAATTTCTAAGTGAAATAGTTTTCCCCCCTTAAAGATAATTCTTCCAAAATATTTAACAGAGAAATTATCTTGAAATGTACATTTTTTATTTTGTTTTTCATAGAATTACTTTTTCTAGAATATCTGATTCTCTTAAAAACTGAACTATTGTTACGTCATTAGTTGTTGTTGTGAACTTCTGGCAATACGAAAGTTTTGAACAATGGTTGTTTGGGATGAATCAGTGTATGACTCATCAGCTTAAGAACAAATGTTTTGTTAATCTAATTTATATTTTGTGGTTCTGACGCTATTAACTAGCATGACATATCCGGATTTTAGTAGACATTCCATTTCTCCAATCTTCTTTATAACTCATTACACTGCATATTTTTCTATTTTTTTTCTTTTAGGTAATTCTCATAATAACCTCCCTATTGTTATTTCTTTTACAATAACAGGTTTTAATGATAGTATAACTCTCAACAACATTATGTTTAGAACTGATTCATAAGGCTAGGCCCTTCCATCACTATATAAATGTAAAGAAAGTTTACCGTTATAGTTTCGAAAATTCATTCCTGCAACCAGCGACTATCTTTAAGTAAGTTGCGAAAAAACTATAAATTAAATTCAATTTGTTTTCAGCGTCTCAATCAAGATGTTCCGAAGTATATGGTATATGATATTTACAATAAATAACAAATCTGAAGTGGGTTACACTCAACTGTATTGGAAAAAAGTACAATATGAAAATCGTTGAGATTTATTTCAATGTAAATAATATATCAATCAGACATATTATTAACCTCAGAAATAAAAATATTATTAAACTCAGAGACAATCCACCATTATAGTTTTACCTCTTAACCATTGACAATGCACTATTTATAAGTTACTGCAGAATGGAAGTTTGACGTTATCATTTTAGGTGCAATATTTCAAAATCCAAATTTTTGTTTTATCATGTTTTATGATATTAAGACAATATTTATAATAAGGCAAAACTCATAACCAATTTATAATTACCAAAACTCATTACCAAATTATAATTACTAAAACTCATTACCAAATTATAATTACTAAGTTTTATTATAATTACCAAAACTCATTATCTATTTTTTGTAGAATCAGCAGAAGATAGGGTTTAACTCAATTCCTATTTCGCTACAACAATGATGTTCTACCTTGTCTATATACATTTAGCTTCTTTCATACACAAAGGATTATTTGGCTGTCAAATGACATTACACTTTCTAAAGCGGTGCGAGTTGAGGAATTTGAAAATATTTTGTGTGGATATCTATTTACCCGCAAGTAGTTAATCAAAACGAAAAATGTGTTTAGATGATCTCAAACTGTGTAAATTTCTTAAAATAGGAAAATATTTCCTTTTTTGTAATACACTTCATTTTTTTAACCACTGACTTGAGATGGAAAGTTTGTCTCATTTGTTATTTGTATCCAATTTAACTAGTAATGAACCACTAGTACCGGGTTAATAGGAAATAGTAAAAATTATGTCTAGTGACATGCAAGTAAAATGAAATAAAACCTGAGTTAGCATTAATATACTTTGGCAACATTAGTTAGTATAGAATCATTAAAATGCGATTTAGACAATGGAATCACAAATCATAAAATCGAATGTAAGGCCGTAGACTAAGAAACTTCGATTTTCAAGAATCATTGAATCATTGAATGATATTAGTAATTAAATTACTAAATGCAGCAAAAGGAATTAGGAAGGTTATCTGCTAAATTATCAATTGGTCGAATAGTTTATTTTATATTTCTTAGTTGATAATTTACTTTTATATGTATTTAAGGATATCAAATTTAATTATCCATAATCTTTAATTTACAAAAATAAGATAGATAGTAAAATTATTTTTTTTATTCTTAAAGAGAGAGATTAAAAGCATAATGAATTAAACAAAATAAATATAACACATGATTGTTTCATTTGATTTTTTTTTTGTTTTAAATGAGGTGAGTTGTAACGCATTTTTATATTGTAAGCAGAACTCTGCTATTTTAATAATATTAAAGAAAACAAAGGAGGCGGGACTTAACAGTACTTCCTTACAAATGTATTAACATTTTGTCTTAAGCCACTCATAGAAAGGAAATGAAAAATAAAAAAAATATCTAACCTTTAGAACAGGGGTGTCAAACTCATTTTGGTCTAGGGACCGAATGAAGCTTAATACGATCTCTAGCGGGCCGGACCAATAATAAGTAATTTTTTTTTTTTATTAGTCACTAATACTATTAATAGTATAAAGAAGAATAAGTCAAAAACACTTTGCCCCTAGTGGACAATATAAGAATCACAAGTTTTAAAGAAAACTTTACTTGATCTTATTCTTTTATTTATAATACTGATGAGTTATTCCCCGGACCGTACTGAACCCCCAGGTGGGCCGGATCCGGTCCACGGGCCGTATGTTTAACACTCCTGCTCTAGAATAGGCCAAAGAGCGGAAAAATAGTACTTGCGCTTTTTAGACTATTTTTTCCGAAGATGAAATATTGCCCAAAAGCCAAAAACAGTGGATCATATATCCACATTAAGTACCTTATCTGATTACTTGTGTCACGGTGTGACTTGTAGTGTGATTACGCGATTTTGAAAGGATCGCCTAAATATAATGAAATAATATCAAAAATGAATCCGGAGGAATTCAAATTGTGTGAATCTCAAAAACTATTATACTGATTTAAAAAAAAAAACTTTTTATTGCTAATACGTACAGATATAGTCGTTTGCTAAACCAATGGAAAACGAAAGTATTGGAATACTAATGTATCAGCTGAGTCACAGCGGTACTATTATGAAACTAGTTTAATTAATTTCTTTTCTACGTCGTCTATTTTTTGTGGAAAAAATCAGGACTTTGAAGTAGTTCTACTAGTGATGGCATACGAGCACACACGCTGTGAACTGATATCATGATGACTGGAACGTGTTTTGGCCTCCAAGGCTTGACCACTGACTCAAACACATGTCATGTTACACATAGTTAGAATCAAAAAAAGTTCTAAATAAACTGTAAATCTAGATAACATGTTTAGTGATACTCACATTATACAAAAAATATTCTACTACATGTTGCATGAAAGTATTTAAGTTAGTCCCAAAAGAAATTACAATTTCTACTTTCATTGACTGCTGTAAATCCACATGGCCAAACGTAGTGATTTTTAGTGAGAAATTTATTCTTTAGTTATTATGAATTTACTAAACGAAAACTTCCTTATAATGTATATTTTTATATTCATGAAACAAATCTGCTGATATTACAACAAACGAAATGAAGAGGACAGATGCCTCCACTACATGAACTGAATATGAGGTGTATTACTGAATACAATGAAAATGAAGTAATTGAACTTGCGTGTTTAGAAAACCATTCGAAACGAATAATGATGAAATAATTCCAAATCACTGCCAAATCATATCCAAATGACTCAAGTGCTAAAGAACTTGATATTTTCTTAATTTAAAATGATCCAACCATGAAAAGAATTTTAAAATATCAAAATCAATTGATTGGCCTAAATATGTAATATGAAATTTTCCTTAAACCATGTCCTCCCATCTCTCAGAAAATTGAATCAGATAAAAACTAATATTGAGCAGGCTAATACCAATAGCAAAAGCACAAATATATCATTAAAAAAGGAAAAAAAATGTTATCAAGAAGTCTAGATTTGTCGATAAGAAAGAGAGAAAAGGCTGTTATGTTGTAAACAGTGGAAGATGACACAGGAAAATAACATTGGCAAATATTATGGGGTTTAAATTATGCCATATATGGAACTTGTTGAATAATATAATTTGATTTATATATATGTATATATATTTTCACTTTACTATAGTTTGTTTGTTTGATTCCCAAGCCTACACTTATAAAGCTTTCAACGTTCAGAGCTGTTCTAAGGGTGGAAGTTGTAGCTCATTTATTATTTGGCACCCATTTTAGTAATTGGTGAGCCACATTAGCTGTTGATTTTACATTGGGAGTCTTAAATTTTACCTAATTCAAGTGCATTTAGAGCAGGGATCTACAGCGAGTACCTGGTATCGTGCAGACTCGAGAGCGAAGGCATATCGTCCTCTCTGAGCGACGACGTGAATAAATCGTTACATTACTATAAATAAAGAAACCATGTGAATTAATATCCTTAAAAAAATTCATCTCAAAATGTTGACGGATTTACTTCTTTTGGATATGCACTAAGTCAATTCTGCAGTTATTTCGATTGTATATGTGTGTGTGTAAATGTGTGAGTGTGTATATGTGTGTGAGAGAGAGAGAGTGAGTGAGTGTGTGAGAGTGTGTGTGTGTGTGTGAGTGTATGTGTATGTGTGTGTGTGAGTGTGTGAGTGAGTGTGTATGCGTGTGTGTGCTTGTGTTTTTCCTCACAACAGTAACCCTGTTATGAGGGAGTATCTTAAAGTTCACACGTATCACACAGGGTACAACGTGATACAACAACAAAGTTATTGTAAATTAATAATAAAATTTAATTTACACTTGTAGGACTAAGACAAGTAAGTATAACATACACACATTAATTAAATAACTAATAATACATAGGTACATGTATAACTAAAATAAAAAAATAAATGAAATTAGTATCAAAAATTCTTTATACTATTGGTGCTGACGTATATATAATTTTTTGTTTGTTTGTTTTTTAATCTACGGAGTTACGGTAATTAAAATAAAATTACAATTAAATATGCCTATTGACTAAAATATATCTATTGAAACTTACCCAGAAAGTGTTTAAAATGGGAAAGAGATTAGGTGGTATTAATTTATGTTGTTTTATCATAACAACATAATGATAGAACATTGTGTTCTATTGGTGTAGAACAGTTCTGTTTTGTAGTCATGGCAAATGGAATTAAGTTTCGTTGGTATGGATGCAAATAGTGGACAGTGGTATATTAAGTGATACCATGTGTGGTCAGTAAGTCCGTCACATGCACAACTTGAATTTTGAATAATATGAAATCTTTTTAGGTAAAGTCTAGTCCTGCCATGTCCAGTCAGTACTTGAGTCAGTCTGTAGTCCATTTGCAAGCTGTCTAGCTTCTTCCTGGTCTGTACGGTTGGAAAATATTGCCTTGTTTCTCTTCAAGGTAATTATGTTATCACTTTCTTCTTCCCACCTGTCCTCAGTTATTCCTCTCAGCTTCTGCTATAAGTATGATCTAGATGCCGCCATGTAGCTCATAGCCAGATGTGTGTGCTTGTGTGTGTATGTGTGTGTGTGTGTGTGTGTGTGTGTGTGTGTGTATGTGTATGTGTGTGTGTGTTTAAGTGGGTCTATGTGTGTATGCGTGTAAGTGGGTAAGGCATATACAAAAGATAATCAACACGCTAAATATCCCACCGTATTATTTCAATTTAAATTTTAATAATTGCCCGTATATAATATAAACGTGCTTTATAGTTTTTGGCCAAATATAAATCACATAAAAGTCAATTGTTGCCAATATGTGATTTTAGACAACATTTTTATTTATTCATAACCACAAACTCTAAAACGTTGTCATTTGACAACATTCTAGCTACTCTTTATTATTATTACTATTAATATTATCATTTATTACTATTTATTTTAGATTCTAGTTATTATTAAAAAAATTATAGCTTTAATTAAAAAAAGCTTGACATTTTCCCACTTGTTTTGAAATTTAAAGCATTTTGGCTTATGATTGATTCTAAAATCATGTGGCAGGATACTCATCAGTGCGTTTGTCATATCATAACGACTGTATACTCAAAAGCAGCTCCTTAAGTGAAAATCAACTGTATATTTTTTTGGACAAAATTGCTTTCATGGAAAGGAATATAATGGTACATTTTATAAATTCAGATATTTTTTTTCGCTCAAATATCAACTACAGAAGAACGATTTCTTTTTTAAAAAAAAATAATACACTCTGGAATTAGCAAAGTTGCTTATGTTAGTGGTCACACCTTTTGTGGTCAGTTGCGGTATAATATGCAGTATTCTCTCTAAACTGGTGAAATAGGATGAGATGAGAAAGACTGGCCTAGATATAAATCGTGCTAAAACGGTTCTTATGCCCTTCTATGGAAGTCAGTAAGTAGGTTTCAAATACTTACTTTTATGAACAACATAAAATAATTACTGTCTTCTTTAATGAACAACAAAGACAGACGTTTGTGGGGTAACGGGACTTCATGCTCTACCTTCAGTATTGCAAAGGTATTAAATTCCCCCTCTTTTCAGATATTTGTACCATAAAAATAGCAATTATCTGTCTATTAAGGCTGGTACGAATTTGTAATTCTGCTATGAGGGGTGACAGTTTTAAAAAATAAGACAGCAAAGCATTAATAGTTTGGCTCATAGGTTACTAGATACAATAGGGGGCAGGTTAGCCCAGTGGTAGCGTGCTCGCCTCTGACCTAGAGATGGGCATATTGAATACGAAGATTCGAATAAAGCCAGGTATCTATGTAGTCGAATACGCGGTTCCAAAAACATCAGTACTACTTTCGAATACTTCAATACGTATTCGGTCTGCCTCTTATGATACAAGTACAAAGTAGTCGTATCGGAATCATTCTTATCAAATACATGCATATTGTTATTACCACTGAGGTTAGTAAGATTAATATTAGAATTAGAAAAAACCGTCATACCTCGTACTCGTAAGTTGATATCGGAGATGTTGGAGCGCTTTTGGATCTTGTCCATCTTCGTTCGCAACTAATCTATGGGGCTATTGTCGAGAGGTTTTATAGTCGTGTCCACTGCTGTCTAGACATTGTTATTTCAAATTATGGCGTTATTTTTGAATTTATTTAATTATTATCTAGTCTAATTCTTTTATAGTTCTTTTTATCGTCATATTGTCCGTCCAGTCTTCTTTTTATTTTTGTTAGTGGTTTGAATAAGATATCGGATTGGTGGTTTATCTGTTCGTTTATTAAATCAAATATATGTAGGACAAACGGGAAGAACCCTAAAACAAAGATTCAAAGAACATCTTAAAGATTATTTAAGTAATACGAATAAATCTAATTTCGCAAATCACCTTACCAAACACGGACACGAACCTGACAGCTTAGAAAACTCAATGGACTTACTAAAAACGGGAATAAAAGGACAGAGACTTAATATAACAGAACAACTAGAAATTTATAAACATAAAAAATCGGGTAATTTAATAAACGAACAGATAAACCACCAATCCGATATCTTATTCAAACCACTAACAAAAATAAAAAGAAGACTGGACGGACAATATGACGATAAAAAGAACTATAAAAGAATTAGACTAGATAATAATTAAATAAATTCAAAAATAACGCCATAATTTGAAATAACAATATCTAGACAGCAGTGGACACGACTATAAAACCTCTCGACAATAGCCCCATAGATTAGTTGCGAACGAAGATGGACAAGATCCGAAAGCGCTCCAACATTTCCGATATCAACTTAGGAGGTATGACGGTTTTTTCTAATTCTAATATCATTCTTATCAAGTACCCCGATTCCCTTCTCCCCACTATAGATTATGACGTCAGCCACCACCCGCCAACTCCTACTCATTCCTCTTTTCCCGCCAATTATAATAACGATTTGCTTAACACTTGCACCATTGCCTCAAGTGACCAGCCACGGAGACTGGTAATAACTCTTCACTCTGCCCTCAAGCTTAAGACTGCGAGTGACCTGCAACTGGTGACTTCCGCGACGTCCCTCAGAGAGGACGTTAAGCAGTGAATCCTGAGCCTGTAGAATGTCAGGTATTAATTAAAGATCCCTACTCTAAATGCAAAATGAGTTAGACTGAATTTATGATTCCCAATGTAGAATGTTATGTTCATTGTGTGGTATCACAGTGGGCCTGTGTGTGTTCTCTTATGGGACTGCCACTACAACCTAACCTAACCTGCTAGTCACTGTATATTAGATACTAGATTTCGAAGAATATTTTACTGACTGCATTGAAGTGATGCAAATGATTGCTTCAATTTTTAAAGAAAGAGGCACTTTCAGGCATACTGAAGAATCAAAAACTATTAGAAAAAAAATAAGTTGATTATCATATGGGTATTTGGACATCAAAAGGAGGTAGTGGACAGAATCAAAAAGGTTAGGTCATACAAACCTGTAGCCCTTTTGCATATCACACGTCAGCTTTCTCAACAATGAAATTGATGAATACATGAAGAAGAAAGTACATAAAATTTAAAAAGAATGACCTGGTTGAAATTAGTAATAAGTTGAGACCAACTGAACTTAAGAGTGTAAAGAAAATAATAAATATTGAAGAGAAGACTTTTCAACAACAAAAAAAAACTTGCCTTCAGAGTCACACTCAACTGAAACTAATGGAATAGGATATCTAGTATTAAAAAATGTATTATGAAATAGAGAGAGGCAAGAGAGGTATTTTAAAGGGAGTAAAAGGCTGAACAAGCAGGGTAAACAGGAAGTATAGGAAGAAATAAGAAAAACCATCTGCCAGCTGTCAGAACTGGTCGACACTACTATTGTTCTCATCAACACTGAGTCTAACTTTAATAAAACGTCACTAATGGTTATAGTTCTTATCGATTAAAGTCGATTAATAAAGAAGTGATAATCTTTCTTAACATCATCGATTTTTCATACGTTAACATCTTACGTCTTGTGCAATTTATATAGTAATTGTACTAATGTTATCTATGCCACCAGGAAATTGCAATGTTTCCTCGATAGGGCTTTGCATTGGTTCACAGAATAGACCAAACCAGCGTTGAACCCTATAAAGAGTTCCCCATGTTGGGAAGCAAAGTTCGATTCAGCAAGGGTGTCCCTCCCCGTCCTCCTCCTGTCTTCATTGGTAACCAGATCTTTCCCTACCAAACCCATGTAAAATATCTGGGTCTTATTTTAGGCTCTAGATTAACATGCAAGCAACACCTCCATAAGAAATCCAAGCTTGGAATTTACTTGATGTGTAATCTGTATTCCCTTTTCAAAGCAAGGAATTCTCCCGATTCGGTCAAGGACCTTGTCTATAAAGGGATCATTCGTTCAGCAATGACTTATGGATGCTCCGTCTGGTTTAAAGATACACCAACGAACAAGGCTTGTATCCAGGTTGTTCAAAATACGTAAGTGTGTCCGCCTTATAGCAGGGCTCTTTGGTACGCCCGTAATGTTGATATTCACCATGATTTGAAAATGGAATCCATAGATAGTTACATCACCCGACTTACTACCAATGAAGACAACAAACTACCCACTCATCCGAACCTCCTTGAACAAACTCTAAATCCTGCCACCAACCTTCCTCAACCACACTGAACAATTACTTCATCCACTGATTATCTGACTACTTTTCCAACTCATGATTAAAAACATTGAACACGATGACTAACAAGACCACATGGCTGCGAATACGACATCATTACTGTACAGACAAACTTAATATCTGACATGAATTACTGATATTCCAAGTTATAGTAGCACAGTAACTAAGCAGTAGAAGGTCTCTGGTCTGGATTGCTAGTTACGAAGTGCACTATAGTGCGCGAATATATTCGTTGGTCGTTGATAATAATTCTCATTATTTAGAAGCAAAAATAAGACGTTACTTTGTTCACCTCTAGTTACATTGTATTGGTGTTGTTTGACACGCAGTCTTAATGATTTACCAGTATGACCTATGTATAATTTATTGCCACATTACATAACATTTCATAAATGTCATTATACTTCAGTTCTAGAAACGTTTTCAATAACAAAAAACAATATGTAAATGTTAGGAGAAAACTAGAAGGTGGGTTTCATGACTTAGTATATGGTAAAGCTATGACATTTCAAATTAAACACGCAGTAAATTTTAATAACACTTTACTAATCTTTATAGTTGTTTTCTATTAAAGCTAATTAATAAAGGCTTGATAATATTTCTTAACAACATTGTTCTTTCATACGTTATCATTTTAGCTTCTGTCCAATTTATATTGGGTATCTGTTATTATATTAGAGGACCTTTTTTTTTCAATTTACCGAATACACTATTTATACAGGAGGTACCAGCCTTTTAGATGAATAGTAATTTTTCTGAAAAGTATGGTAGACACTCCAAGAACAATGTTTGCGGGTTTCAATGGAGAGATCCTGTTACGGTTGTGTATGGTGTAAACGTCATGATGATTGTAGGGTTTTTACTTTACTGTCATTCATGATATTAACTAGAGAAACTCTGTCATCGGCGTTTGTCCAATTCATAGTATTCTTTATAATGTTTCTCAGTATTCTCTCATTGTCTTTGTGTTATTTATAAATATTGAAATTATAAACATATAGAACCATTAAACATATAAAAATATCTGAAATCATCCACAGAGCTAACAGAAATGTGTACTCACGTTTACAAGTGTCATAAAAAACACTATGAGTCCAACAAACATCGATAACAAAGTTACGAATGTATTCGGAGTGTCATATTGATTATGTATAAATACAAGGGTTGAAAAAGAGGGTGAATTATGACCACAGTAAGTTTACAGTGTCAAGAAAGCTATTATACGTTTTTACCTCTTACTTACAAATTCAAAAATTTTTTTTTTAGCTGTGGATTGTATTTAAGAAAAACTAATTTAATTGTAAGTATTATTAATCACTTCAGTGTTTTGTGGCACTATAACTTTTATTTTTTTTTATTTTTCTCAAATATCTAGTAATGAAATATAATAAGGTTGTAATAAATATTAATCCCCGGTTTAAAATACATTTATTATTTTCGATAAAACTAACATAAATGTTCTTTTATTTACTAAAGTATTTATATATTTCAAACAAAAATAATTCTTAATACACCATTATTTAAGAAACAATGAAGAAGAAGGACTCGATGAGTTTGTTTTAAATTGAAAGTCACCAAGCTTTATTGCTTGCGATTTTGCGTCAAGACATTTTATAATAAGCCTCTTAAGTAATGGTCGTGTGATTAGGCTGTTCTGAGTTCTGAATTCAACGAACTTTTCGAACCGGTCTTCTTAAGTAGATCGTCTTCTTGGTAAACTGGATATTTTTATGACTTCTTCTTTAGGATTTTATTTTTGAATTAGTACTGTAACTGAAACAGGTTCTGCGAATCAGTGTTAAACCGTTATTTTGATATAGGTTGATATGTGATTCATTGAACTCTGAAGTGCCTTTGAATGATAAATCTGCTGATTTGGATGCCTTAACCTTAACAAATGTTGAATGTTGTAATAATAAGAAACATTTAGACAATTTCACTTTTGATATAATAACGTTTGATTTTACTATTCGTATGATATATGATAACTCTAATTTAGGAAAACTTTAATTCAAATTAAAAATGCGTATAGTGTAGTCTGCAATTCTAAGACTGTAGGATTTGAAAGTAAAAGTTACCTTCTTCTATTGTTGCCAAGAAGAACAATCCAATGCCAGGAACAATAGTAGAATTAGAGCAACCATAAACAACACTCGGAAAGAGCAAGGCGTCCAACGGTGCCGCGAAGATCCAGGCCACATGTAACTAAACCGTCACAGGAGGCACTGTGCGGCTGGCGATGACCCAGTAATGCCCTCGTCTATGACTGGCCCACAGTCAGCAGCCATGGGGTAGGTCTCCCCACCGCCGCCCCCCCCCCCCCCCCCCCCCCCGCCGGACTGGCCAGTCCTCCGCCTCATCCGCCTTTGGCCTACTTAGTTACCACGACCTCGAAACATTTAGCACTTCCATTATATTATATCACTAATACACATGTACATGGGGATAGATGTGGTCTCATTGTTAGCGTGCTTGCCTTTAAGACCGACGTTTGGAATCTTGACTACAACGCTTTGTATGTGGAGATGAATTTCATTCACACAATTCCTTGGTTAGATTAGGTTGCAGTGACAGCCTCACAAGGCAACACACACAGGCCGAACATCGCCGCTTTGAGACACCTCACAAAGAAGATGATTCCATGGTTAATATGCAGAACAAGGCCCTCCCGCCATCTTGCCATACTCAGTGTTCAGTTGTAATGTAATATATATTATATAATGCATAATATAAATCTTATATTACCTATAAAACCTATCTCATACAGGCAGCTACGATACTAATAGTAGATATCGACACCAAGATACCATGACAGGAGCCCCTTGTTCTGCATATTAACCTGATTACACATTGGGAATCCTAAATTTTGCCTCACGAGGGATCTTGCACGAGTACCTGACATCGTAAAGACTCGAGACCGATGTCTTAACATCCTGTCTGAGGGACGACGTACGCAGATTTATTCACATCCTACGTGAATAAATCGAGGGCCAGAGTATTGATCCCCGGACCTATCAGTCCAGAGGTGAACACGTTGCCACTGAGCTAACCTAGCCTCCCACGCTATTTCTGAGAAAGAACATAATGATCCTCAATCTGTAATATCAGGTACTCATTAATGATTACCTCCTTTAACCCCATGTAGAATCCACCCAATAACTTTATTTACCAATAACTATATGAATATATATAAGACAGCTCCGCTATTGAACCCTTATGAAAAGAGTCAACCATCCTGCTTAGAAACACGAGTATTTGTAAACCCTTCATGTTCACCGAAGTACTGACAAGTTACTTGAAAGTGTCTTACTCTTTTCTGTAAAGCACATGAAAAGCTTGTTTATGTCAATAGAACATTGTAACATGAATTAAATATACAAAAATATTTGCAAATATAGAAGTAAGACTACTAATAGTCGATTGGATTATTTCGAATTCATTGTGCTAATAAAATTGACCCAAACAGATACAGAAGAAAACAGCTTGTCTCGGTTGAAAGATCTTACCTTTTTTTCTGATTTCTTACTGTAGTTTAAAAGTTAGTTTTTATTTTCCGTATTTATTGCAAAATATACACGATTGGTTAACTAAATTGAACGATACAGGTATTGTCTATTTATTATTTATTATTGTACATTTTATTGTCCTATCCAATGAATCCTTTATGAAGAGTAACCTGAAATTTATTTATGTCGTAGAGTTTGTCTTAATAGTTTAAAAACATGATCATTTTAAAGATAAATAAAAATAAAATTATTTTATTGATATTTTTAACGCTTTTGTTGGTCATTTTTAATTCTAAATTACTTTCTTTAGTCAGATTCTAAAGAAAACATTTCAAAGGTAATGTTACGAAATCTGACAATAAGAACACTTATAGCCCTTTTTATATTACTATAAAGTTGATTTACTTCACAGGGCATAATTAAAAAAGAAATATAACTTTCAGTTTTCTCATACAGGGGGAAAAACGATAATCAAAGACCCACACAAATGAGGTTTATTATTTAAACTATGCGTTTCAGACACTTCATGTTCATCATCAGGTGAACTTCCAATATGAGCAGTGGGTGACAGCGTTTGTCAAAATATGCGTAGTTCAAATAAAAAAATTATTTTCTTTGGAGACTTTATATTATCGTTTTTCCCCAGTATGAGTAAATACCACGCAATTACGGATTGCGCAAATAATGTGTTTCAATTTTCTTTTTTATATTGATCAAAGAATAAAACCATGTATTCACTTGTACTCGCAGAATTAGAAACCAATGAAAACAGATTTGTAGAAATGGAGACGAATAAAGTAAAATAAAAGTAGACTGTATCATTCTAGTTGGAAAATGTCCAGCATTCATCGTATTATAGTTATTTCAATAAGAGTGTATGAGATATTGTCAGGAATTCAAGAGATCTAGAAAGTGGTTGTTGATATATTGAAAACAAAATCCCAACGTTAAGACGACAGCAAGAAATCAGAAAAAAGACCATCTCAAACCATCTCTGCACTAGTGCGTTTGGTTTCCCTCCTCTCTTATCTCTCCTGATGACGAATCAAACTTAAAATTAGAGACTGTAAGTGTGTGTTTTTAATGTCTCTGTTTTTTTGTCTGCATTGAACTGTTTCGGATTATTTATTATTTACCCTTTTATTTATTTATTTATTATCTTTATTATTTACCCGTTTTGGATAAATCCTATTTTAATCAATTGTATATATATATATATATTGGTATATTAGGAAGCAATCCTTCATTTATGCAGGTTTGATTAAATATTACACCATATTTACGATTAACTAGTTTCCTCATGTATTTTTCAAGGGACCGGAATAACCTTCTTGCGTCTTCATCCAAATTGCACAGAACATTTCCAATGGTTCCATTGTCTTCAAATCTTCTATTTCCACTAATTTCACTACTTTCACTATTGTCACTACTAGTACTGTAACTATTACTACTACTACTACTACTACTACTACTACTACTATCACTACTATCGACATCTTTAGACTACACGTCAGTCATCTTCAGGATAATGACGTTCTTTGCTGAGTTAACCGTAAATATGGCATAATATTTAATCAAACCTGCATATATATATATATATAGTTCAATGTACATAAAGAAACATAGAGTAATTAAAAGCACACACTTACAGTCTCAAAAAAAGTATATAAACTGTTAAAAAGGAAACTAGATTCTGCATTCACAATCTTTTTCAAAACATGCATATATTTAGTCTTCATAAATTACATTATATATATATATTATACGATTTTCAATAATTAGTAACTCTACATGAAATGTAATTTGGAATTGTTGACATGTAAACATTTACTCTTGTATGTTGAGACTTGCCATGCCCTATAAGTTCAATTTTATGTCGTTCATATTCACTAAATAATATTTACCATCTGTAATCTTACATCTTTTGTAAGATTGATACTATGTTTGCATTTCAGCATATATTAATTCATTTTGAATTATCTTTTGGCTATTGATTTATTAATGAATATTTTCATAATTGTATGTTGTATGCATTAGTCTTCTACTCTAAAGGATGGTGGAAAGTTCGTCCCGAAGTTCGTCACAATTCAGTTTCTCACCGACGTTTTGTTAATATTTATTGATATTTTTAAGGCTATAATACATAAAAAATAAATTTCAAAATAATACAGAATATAAACAGTATTTAACATAATTATAAATACCTTCCATTTGGGTTGGTATTTATCAAGGTATTTATAATTATGTTAAATTCTATTTATATTTTTTTATTATTTTGACATTTATTGTTTACGCACTACAACCTTGAAAATGTTAATAAATATTGAGGAAACTGTATGGTGACGAACTTCGTGACGAACTTTCCATAATCCTTCAGAATAATTACCAAACTACGATACTACGGTTCGACACGGTACAACTTACTCTTCTACGTAATGCACACATGCTGAATTGATGTTCAGTTGCGTGAATATTGACAATATTGGCCATGACAATAAGTTCATGTCGAACTAGGTTGTACGTATATGCACAATATCATTCAGTGAGATAGACTACAACTCGCTATGCTATACAATGCTTATGCATATTGCATATTCACGCAGAATAAATGATCATAACTTTACATGCATAAATCAAAAATGAAGTTTTTTTTTATAAAAGAAAGCATAAAATAAAATATTTCTATTTCATATGAGTAATATGAAATTGCTTATTTCTGTTATATAAAATGAACATTTGTTCTAAGGCAGGGAAGAAAAAGAGAAAGAACTTGATTTGTGCAGGTGTAAGATAATTTCTACATTTAAAGGAAAATTTGAACAGAGAAATTTGTTATTGCCAACATGCAAACTAAAAGATTTCCCTTGTATTCTAAAAATAAATAAATAATGCTTTTAATAAAGAACTAAGAGCTCTATCTACACTTTTATGAAATTCTCGTTGATATCAAAGAGAGGCCAAGAAGAAAATATTCAAAGATGAAGAAGAAATTATCAATGTTTGTTGATACTGTATAGAGAAAATTTAAAAAAAAATTAATTGAATTATTTATCAGTTCTTTTAACATGAATAAAATGTAAGATTTCATACTAAATAATTTTAATTTTAAATTTTGAAACATTTATAAGATGAAAAAATTTAGAAAAAAGAAATCTGAAGAAGACATTATTAAACTTTACCTATATAAATAAACTTTAACACTATTTTTCTTTTTTATCGATGTTTGGTATAGCTTCAGTAATGCAACAACACCTTTAAGCCCGACATTTCGTTTATATTTGTTGAAATCTTTAGGGCTACATCAAAACAGAATTTAATTGCAATAACATGAAAAGTAATTATATTACATTATACAAATATAGATGAAACGTCGGCTTAAAGGAGTTGTATTATTGAAGCTAGACCAAACCTCGATAAAAAAGAAAAATAGTGTTAAATATATATGTGGTCGAGATAAGGAAAACATTTAAGTAAACTTTATATATCATAAATTAATTGATTTGAGAGTAAAATCGTAAATTCTAGCAATTTACCTTCATAAGTTAAAAATATTCATTTTAAAAATATACATAATAAATAAATGTAACAAATTAATCAATAAATGGCAGAAATATCAATACAATTAATATAAAATTGTAAAGACTTGTTATAATTTCAAAACAATGTTGAACATTTGTAATCCTATCAATATTCATTAAAACATAAAATGTCTTTCTTATTTTACATTAAATACATGCATATTGTTAGTGTCACAGAGGTTAGTAAATAAGGCAAGTCGCTGGGGCGACTTCACCAGTGATAGACGAGGTATGACGGTTAATAATGATATCTTATTTTAAATTACAGTTCCAGTATAAAATTCCCTACTTAACAATAACTTAGTTGGTAATAACTACACTTTCTTTAATGCACAATAAATCATTGCAATTTTTTTGGATATCTAAGGCATAACATGCTTTCTATATGTAATATGCAATGCTTAATACTGTGTTATTTATGATATATTAACGTGTACATCTTTAAAGTAGGTATTTTGTTTAATAGATACTTTTAAATTATAAGAAGTAAAACTTTCATAATTCATATTAATAACTTCAATAGGAATATTATTTCTTCATTTACCTTAAATTACATAATTGTATAAAATAAATAAATAAAGTCAAATAAGTCTAATATTTAAGTAAAATATGACTAGAATGTACAGTTAATAAAGTATATAATTATACTCCATAAATAATCTATTTATAAGCATTTTAAATTATTTTTGACTCAAAATTTTATTTCAGCAAGTCATTAAAAAATTATTAAAAAAAAAGCAAATTTAAAATTCAACCCACGATATTCACTGAAAGTAATTATTAAGTAATAAATTAGTTATTTTCATATACCATTAATATTACTATTTAAGTAGTTATTAAATCGTACAAATAAGTTCGGATGAAAATCGTACTTACTATTTGAACTTAACATTGTATTAAATATCACTTCTAAATTATTAAAACTTTACGTAAAGACACGTCCTCAATGAGTAACACATAATTAAACAATAATGGCCAACGACCACAGTTTAGTTTTATTAATAGCTTTCATATATTGATAAAGTAAAAATTATTCTCATTATAAAAGTTAATTTCTTTAGTATCATTAAAAAAGTGATTCAAAAAGGACAACAAACTTTCAAAGTAAGCTATAGTACACAGGAAACAGAAAACACAGTTACAATTTATAAGTTCCTTAGTTCTAGTTGTCGCTTCACAATGCACTTGGCAGCCATATCTCTCCTTATAACGGTTGTACTGAAAATTAAGACTGTAAGTCAATTATTGTTGGGTAAAAAGCTAATGAAATGGTCTCCACAGAGAATTTGTTATCTCTTTTTGAGGTGTTTTTTTTTTATGAATTTTGCATATTTAGATCATGGAATAGTTTTATGATTCGTTCAAATATCAACGTGAGTTTTTGTAGTCTTAACTGAGTCTTTTATTTCCCCTTTGTTATATATATATAGTATTTTTCTTTATCGTAGTTTCATCCAGTGGGAAAGAAATTCTCAAAAAAAGTTATT
Source organism: Hermatobates lingyangjiaoensis (assembly GCA_026182355.1). Classification (NCBI taxonomy): domain Eukaryota; kingdom Metazoa; phylum Arthropoda; class Insecta; order Hemiptera; family Hermatobatidae; genus Hermatobates; species Hermatobates lingyangjiaoensis. The sequence goes on along the minus strand of JAPFBL010000122.1, from coordinate 978,352 downwards.
TCGTTGGTTATTTTTTTTTTGAGATTTGTTTTGTGCTAGAGTCTAGAGCAAACCTTAATAAAGAAAAAATATTGTATAATATATCTGGTCGAGATAAGAAAACTTTGACATATGTTTATATTAGAAAATTAACACTAAATTTAGAGAAATTAATTGATATTTCTCTTCTAAATATCAACAATTATCATTTATTAATGTAAAATTTGACTTAATTGTCATACTAATTATTTAACATTGCAAAAGACTTGACTTTACCAAAAATTTCAGTATTCTTAAGTATTCAGAAAACTTGTAAAAAAAGTGGGTTTAGAGTTTATTTTCATTCATTTATAATATTTCGGTTAACTTAAAGTATATTTTGCTTACATTTTTTCTTTTCTAAGAAATAATTTAATGCATTTCTTTGTATACTGTATACTAATATATTTCTTTGTATTTCAGGAAAATTGCAAGATGGGGACAATTTTAAAATGAAATAATTCAGATGGCATTGACTTGAGAGATGATAAAGACATAATAACTCTAAAAAGGCGCCAAATTACTCCTAGTTTAATCTTCGCGGGTCTCTGTGTATTGTATTAACCAGGCAATTTCTTGAATAATACTTACAATAGTAAGTACAAATTCATTCTTAACTTATTTTAAATGATTACTTAATTAGTTTAATATTTAATATTATTATTTTTATAATTATCAATCAAATAAAACCATTGTACAAACTACATAAACTAAACCCACAGAAACAACACATGTAACAGATTTAACCAAAAATGTATTACTATATTTTGATTGTCTCTTCATCAGGTAGAAAAATGTAAGTCATTACAAAGAAAAACGACTTTTATGCTTGTTGTTTCTCTGGAATTATTTTCACAAAAATATACAAAAATAATTAAATAATTCATAAATACTTACTAAACATTCAAATCGAATGATAACGCTTTGATTAGATTTATTTTTAGTTATTTTGTTACTTTAAATCTTATAGACTAAATATGTTATAGTGAAAAACTATTATAATGCTTGATATTAGATTACTTACATTCATTAACCTATATTTATAAAACTCAAAGTTTTGTTCGTTTCCTAATAACGTAGTTATTTAATAACTTATTAGTTCTAAAGAACTTATTTAGAATACATTATGGGAGGGAACCAGATTATCATAGGAAGAAAGAGGAATAACTTCATAGGTCGAAAAAGTTAGAAAATTACTTCTTTAAAGGTCATCCCTTGGGAATAATGCGCTCTGAGCTGAGAGCTGTCATAGCAATGGTACAAGCGTATCATTTGTTTGTTTTCCATAAGGCTTTTACCTTTTAGTGCTGTTCTAGGGACGGAGGTTGTGGCTCATTTATTATTTGGAACCCATTTTTAGTAATGGGTGAGCTGCATTACCTGTTGTTTCTACCATTGGGAATTCTATATTTTGCCTAAATCAAGTGTATTTAAAGTAGGGATATTTAACTAGTATCTGACATAGTACAGGCTCAGGACCGACAGTTTAACGTCCTCTCCTAGGGACGACGTGTTGAGATTTTTTCAAGATAAATTGAGGATCAGGTGGGGATCGAACCTTGGACTTACCAGTTCAGCAGCAAGTACCTTAACCACTGATTTAACCTGGCCCCTACAAACATATCATCATACACTGCTTTCTTCATAATCTTTCGTGTATCAGAGATAAATCTCCTTCCATTGCAATGAGAGCAGCGCATTGAACAGCCGGCCTGCTTTCCTCGGTTCACTCCGTCACTCGCTCAGCGCAGTCGATCATAGACCCTTTCATAACTCCCTTGTTCCGTTACGACCTCGTTCCTCCCATCTTCTAATGGCCTTCCTCTCGAATTCAAGGACGTCTCCCATGCGCATCACTCACTCCACTTTCAACAATCCTTTCTCTTTCTTCTTTCCAATTTGATATACAGTCTCGATAAAAGTAATTAATTAAGATACATGTATTCTTAATTATTGCGTAATTGGATTAATATAGTAATCACAACAAAAAATATTATACACGCCTTTTCTGTTTGATGAGCTCAATAAAATCTTATTACTCCACCAATACCTCTCTTGGAATCTTTGTAAGTTATAAATATATTTCAATACTTGTTACTTATTACTTACTGAGAGCAGTACTGCATGAAACTATTTTGAATGTTTAACAACCTAGTGACATCAAATATATATTCATATACACAAAAGGGGTTCTTGAGGATTTTGGTCGTAAACATACAACTCCTGATTATATGCCGACGTTTCGCCAAGTCAGGACCGCATATAATCAGGAGTTGTATGTTTATGACCAAAATCCTCAAGAACCACTTTTGTGAATTAGAAATATCAGTGGTCGAGACGCTGTATCAATATATTCATATGTTGAATATTGAAATTTATATTGGGCAAATATTGGGCATTAGAAAGTCCAATATAATGGACTTTATATTGGAATAAACTTGCAGCAAGTCTTCTTGCAAACAAACAAGTATTAATAAATTAAAACGTACTGCGGCTTCTGCCTAAATGTATTTTTTAGAGAGATGCTTTGTTATTAATACGCTTTTTACTTTAATTTTTTTTAAGATTTGTTCTTGTGTTCTCGTTAATGTTAGGAATAATCCATACGTGTCCACTATGCCCTTAGGTAGTTTAATTTTCCAGTTACCAGTTACTTATAGCAAGATAGTGAGACAGAAAGAGCATTTCTTTATATTATTAGATGTATAACCGTTTTACAGATGGAGCCCCTTGAATAATGCCCAAAAGCGGTTCAGAGAGCAATATACAAGTTAAAACTTGTTACACTGACCCCTATTTTACTAAAATCAGTAATTGTATAGGTTTTTATGTAGTTTTAGGGTGTTCAAAAGTTTATAATTTAAGTATTTTTGAGGGATTTTTAGATTATTTCGAGATTTGTTTCCGCTCTTGAAGTCATGGGGTTCGTCCGATCCATTGCATACGTACACACCCAAGACCGAACCGGTTTATACATTACTACGTGCATTTCCGGCATTGAGTACTAATCCCTAATCAAGAAACTATTCAAGTTGTACAATTTTACCTTCCAATCAATGATTTGTTTTGTAATGTTAAGACTGCAATAGTAGTCTAGTACAGAGTGGCCTTTTCTAAATGCAATCAATTGACCTTTCGATCACACTCAAAAATAACTTGCGACCAGTTTACAATTTACGTATAAGATCATGAATTGGTTCTAAACATTGTCATATTATATTTATTTAGAGCGAGGTCAGGTGTAGTGTAAGAGGAAGCATGCATGCCTTAAGTAATGAAGATCAGGTCTGAATCTTCGTCATGGTCATGAATCTTATTCATGAGAGGGATGTGAACATCCCCTTTCATGTGTCTTGTACACACAGTCTCTCGGAGAGCACAAAAAGTTGTTGGTCTCGAGCCTGTACCATGTCAGGTACTTGTAAAATACCCCTACTTGCGCCACGTAAAATTTAGTACTCCCGATGTAGAATGAAACCGGTAATATTTGCTCACTCATATCTAATACGGGGGTCAAATAATAAATTAGTCACACTTTCTACTCTTATAACAACACCAAAACAGAAAATCTGCAAATATAAGCATTGAAAACAAACTGTTCATTGAGAGTAGTACTTTAAAGCAGTGTGCATATTACATCGTACAGGCCCGGTGCCGATCACAGTATCCTTTCTAAAAGAACAGCGTCACACGTGATATTTCTATCTTCCATTTGAAAGTATTCATAGTTCATGGAAGAGCTTTAAATTCAACATTTCTGATACTACTGCTAACTGGTAATACATGATCTCTAGTTTTTTTAAGCAAACATTCGATAAAGCTTTTTATATTTAACTATCAGTTGATGTGACGGTTTTGAAAATGTGACGGAAATGAAAAAAAAAAAACTGAAATCAAACATGTTAAGCTAGCTCGACTGATGGTCTGCGAGCCGTTCTTGTTTCTATTGACTTTGGACTGCTCCAGTGACAGCATTCCGATGTCTGCTAGCCTGTAGCCTGGTTTCTATTCGGTTAAGTGTTCCATCAGACCTCCAGCTGCATCACTCTCACTATCACCTAGTAATCAACATTTATACCTAAAATAGTTTCAAAAAACGTTAAAATTTGTCACCGAAGCCCATCTCTTCTTTTTATGGATATAATACTCACTCCTCTCTCCGTTAAGACACAATACTGGAAAATGCCTTCCGACTTGTAGACTGACTAACACTAAAATATAGAACTTAAGGTTTACACATACGAAAATTTGCTTTATTACGTTTTTTTCTTACATTTTAAGTAGCAAATTGTAAAGAACTTCGAGTTAAACTTTTATCCTGATTCTATTAAATTTCTGTTTGATATGGCACTTGGTGCTTAATGCTAAGAGTTCTTTTTCTTCATGTATTAGTTCATGTATTGATAGATTTATGTAATTTTGGGAATTTGAAGGAAATTAGACATCAAATTCAAAAACAACCTGTTCAGTTTCCTGGTTAATTTTGAATTACTATTCTTATGCGTGATTTTCTATTTCTTCAACTGCTAACTATATACATCGTTCAAATGAGAAATGATTTCTTATTGTGATTTGGACATTGATTTTTCTTTCACGTGTTTATTGTGAAATCTTGTTATATATATATGAAGATTTCACATAAACTCCAGAAATAACCAATCAATGATCACACCACAATATCTTTCAACCGTAACAAGCGGTCTTCGTCAGACTCAAAAACTCAACTCGTGGTTTGATCATTGATATATATACACATAGCATGCATGCAGCTACTCAAAGGAACTACTTCTACCCTACCCGACGACGACGAATGTCGAAATATCGTTGTGAGTCTTCTTTGTGTGTGTTTCTATCTGTTTTTCTTTTTCCTTTGTGAACTATATATATATATATATATATATATGATCAAACCACAATAAGAAATGGGAAAACAAGACTAAGATCTTTCAACCGTAACAAGCGGTCTTTGTCAGAGTCAAAAACCCAGCTGACTAAACCCAGTTGGGTTTTTGACTCTGACGAAGACCGCTTGTTACGGCTGAAAGATCTTAGTCTTGTTTTCCATCTCATATTGTGGTTTGATCATTGAATATATATATATATATATATATATATATATACGTTTCTTCTAATACTTTGCTGATATGAATATTGATTCACTTAGTTTTACTGCAGGCAATGAGTGACAAAAGAAGAGAAATTATTGAATGAACGGTTTGAAATGAAGTTAAATTTGTTCCCTAGAAATGAAGTAGAGTGGAAAATGTTCTGCCTGAAGAGTCGAGCATCGTTGAGAGAGCTTGAGCAGAAAGTGTGTGATGAGTATTAGAGATGTCATTGGGTGAGTGAGTGCTGGCTAGGGATATTCGTGTTTCAATGCAACACTGGCTGTCACAGCCTCATGTAGTGTGAAAACACCCGTCAATCACTATTCGGTCAGCTAGATGTCTTCCTTCCTGGACTTAACTGTAGATAAATTCAAGATTTCCTCATTCAGTTATTATGCTATCATCAATCAGCAAGTAGTTATTTGGCAATAATCTACTGTGGTTGGTTATTTCTCCAGATGGTTATTGTAATCAATTATTTTCTACATAAACGATAACTGCTTGATACAAAGAAAGTATGATTGAAAAACCAATGTTTTACTATATTTTCATGTTTTCGTTTCATATGAGTTAATCTATGAATTAAAAATATTTTTCTATCATAAAGTCAGTCCCTTTCATGAATTTTCATTAAAATAGATATATTACACTTGGAAGGTTGGTCAGCGGTTCAAGCCTTACCTGGTTGTATTATTTTTGGCATATTATAACAAAAATAAGAAGAAAATAGATATTTAAACTGACCGTACAGACAGGGTGGTCAATTTATTTACAAAATAGGTCAAGTTCTTTTACATGAGTAAAAGAAGAGTGCAGTCACCCTGCAGTTATCCCCCAAGCGACACTCTATCGCAAGAGGAGGTGGCCGGATAATGTGGACCTCACACTCTGCCTTTCTTATGCATCAGGTAACTTTCAACAAACCTGTATCAATATTCGAGTAATCACTGATCTTCAGTCGAAACATATCGTCACCCAACCTGTGGTTATGTAGCACAGAAGAACAGACAACGAAATAATTCTGAAGACTGCAACAAGTAAATTCCCATATCATCACCCAACATATCCTGTGGTTATTTAGCACTGAATAACTGTCATGGAATGCTTCTGAAGGCTGCACCAATAGTGCAACAAGCAGATTCAATAGAAGGGTAACTTTTGTCTAATGTAAATATTATGTATACAAAAATATTATTCATTCAATTTGAAGAAGAACACGTACCAGCATTACATTGTATATTTGTAGATTCTGTTAAACTTAAGGCATACATTATATTATAAGTACCAATGTATTATATAGATTAACTTATAAAAAAATTATTTAAGATCTTCTTTTTCAATTTTTTTTTCGTAGTCCACGAACCAAATAGGCAACAAAGTTGTAGTTTAGTTTTATATTTTAGCAGTTAATTTTATATGCTAGGAAGTATAAATAATTTCCAGTAATTTCTTCAATACCATGGAAAGTTGTCGGTAGGTGATGTGACTTGTGACGGAGCGAAAGATGAGGATGTTGATTACAAAACTCATGCTTAACTGTATGATGTTGAAGGAAGCAGTGGAAATTCAATATTGCTGCGTGCTCTTGACATTATTTGCCTATGGATTGAACTTAATTTCCAATAAACAGTATGGTGTACTGGTGCCCTTACTGACTACATGAAAATCGGATATTTCTTATGATACATGTATTTTCTGCAATATTTTGAGATGGGAAGGACGGGAAATGGATTTACGCACATAGTACAGGGCTCCCAGTTAAGCCAGAATATCAACCCCCTTTTCTTCTAGGACACTAGCCTGGAACCATTTTTCACATTACCTCAGACTAGGTCATTCCTTCCTTAGTTAAAGCAGCCTTTACTTGAGAATTACTTATTCCAGCTCTTCTAAGTGTCGCTTTTTGATTGTTAGTATATTTCTGACCAGCCAATCTACCATATTCTATACCTCAGCAGTCCGTATCATTTAATAATCATAATATCTTATGATGTTCAATCTGTTTGCCGGCAGCAAAACTAATGAAAATACCTTCCAGATTGTTCAAAATAAGTTCTCTTCTTACGGTTGGTGTTTCCTGGTATTCCTGAAATATATATATTCAATGTAACCTCAGGCTGGAGTCAATCGAAACACGCAAAAAATAGAACAATTATGACAATAAAAATATTGAACTGATCAAAAATGAGGACTGATAATAATAATAAAATAATATCTCATGATATTCAATCTGGTCACCGGCAGCAAAATTAATAAAAAAAAATACCATCTGGATAGTTCAAAATAAGTTCTCTTCTTATGGTTGGGGTATGCTGGTATTCCAGATATATATATATATATATACACTTTTTCGATAAAAATACGATCTGAAATGGACAAATAGAGTTCAATGTACATAAAGAAACATAGAGAAATTAAAAACACAAACTACAGTCTCTAATTTTCGGTTGAACCGTCTTCAGGAGAGATAAAGAAGGGAAACCAAGCGCACTGGTACAGAGACAGTTGGAGACCTTCTCTGTACCAGTGTGCTTAGTTTCCCTTCTTTATCTCTCCTGAAGACGGTTCAACCGAAAATTAGAGACTGTAAGTTTGTGTTTTTAATTTTTCTATGTTTCTTTATGTACATTGAACTATATATATATATATATATACTTTTTTTCGTTGGAAATACGATCCAAAACGGACAAATATAGTTCAATATAAACAAAGAAACATAGAGAAATCAAAAGAACACACTTACAGTCTCTAATTTTCGGTTTGAACCGTCTTCAGGAGAGATAAGAGAGGGAAACCAAGCGCACTGGTTCAGAGACGGTTGGAGAGGGGTCTCTCTCCAAATTAGAGACTGTAAGTGTGTTCTTTTGATTTCTCTATGTTTCTTTGTTTATATTGAACTATATATATATATATATTCAAAGTGATCTCAGGCTGGAATCAATAGAAACACCATTGAACTGATCAAAAATGAGGACTCGAATACCTCATCCCAACCAAACCTTGGTTGAGTCTACCAAAGTCATATCATATATAAAATGTGCAGATGAAATCCAAATAAATTATTTCAGATTAAACTCTCTTCCTATGACTCGCTATGTCGAAAACCAGACGACCAGAGACGAAACCTGAACCTGCTTACCAAACGAGGTACTGCTGGCATTTAAATATTGACCTCAAACTCACAACGGAAGGATTGATTCTGCAGGAGTAGGTCCATGACCTGAAATGCTAATTATACATGCACATTGGTGTGCGGAAAGATCGTTAATTCCAACATCGATGTAACCGGAACCCGTCAAGTAAAGAGACAAGCGCACTAGTTTTTTCATTATTACTCCTTTTTTTACTGCAACCAGTATTATTTTATTTATATATAAGAATAAATTGGTTTTTTGCTAATATTTTTGGTGATAAATTAAGAAAGATTAGGTGGTCTTCAATCATTGGTGGGTCACTATGCTATGATTTCTTTATCGATTCATATACTTATTCTTAGAGAATATTCTGTGGCATTCTTTTGAGAGATTAAGAATAGAGAAGTTCGGATGAGTATAACGTCTCCTATGTAGCATTCTAGTGGGACCTTTCAAAAAAGAAAAGAAAATCATACATTGATGAAATATCGATGTATGCTTTTCTTCAGTACTTGAGAAATCATAGAAAAATAAAAATGCTAGGTGGGATACTTTTGAAAGTATTTTGGATTAGAGAGGTTATAAACGAAATAAATTGAATGGTATTTTCACATAGAACAAATTGTGATAGATGATGTATGTAGAACTTCAATGTTCTGTCTGTGATAAAGCATGAATGACCTCATTTCATTGTCAGTAACATAATGACGTGAGATATCTTAATCATTGTAAGGTCATCCATTACCTTATTTAGTACTTTTAGAAGAGGACAGCAAGTTTTAATTACAGATTTCCTGATGTAGAATGAGGTTGTATGAGATATTCATTATCAACTCAAATCAACATAATTAAAATTTACAAAGTTCATACCGAAGTGATTTATTTTAGTAACATTAGAAAATACACTGTCTTATCTCATATTTCGTCCTCCTAACTAGACTAGTTTTGCAACTAATCCATTATCAGGAGAAAACTGAATGTTATTTCCTATATATATATTGGTGTATACTGGCAGCAAGTCTTCTTTTAAACAAGTGTTGTTATAACGCACAGCGGCTTCAGCATTAATAATCTTTTTAGAAAGATGTTCTATTTGCCTTTTTATTTTCTTGTAATTCACTGGTAGCTCAAAAATTAATCTACCTAATTCCATAACAAGAATAGGAAAACAATCTTGAAGAAAACTAATGCAACAAACTATATTTGAAACTACACAAACACAAACGGGGTTAAAAAACTAAAGGGAAACAAGCTTTCGGCCACATTGGCCATCATTAGGTAAACAGTAAACAATAAAACGAAACAATTAAAACATAAACCAAAAATTAACAACAAACTAAATTAGCACAGTTCAAATAGTGGCAGCGTTTAATTGTCAAAGCAGTGCTACATGCGCGCACCCACGCGTTAGACAGTTGAATCACCCCACACTTCTCGCCTTCGACAGGTCCAGATATATACACAAATTTTTGAGACCAACAGATACATACAAAAGGTTATTTTATAATCAGAGTTGTTGAGTACATTATAAAATAACCTTTTGTATGTATCTGTTGGTCCCAAAAATTTGTGTTAGTTCTCTATGTGAGTTGTAGATTGTTTTGGTAAATGTGTTATAGTTCTTACTCTAATTTTAGCCCTGAAGATAATGTACAAATACATCGAAACGTCGGCCTAGGAAGGAGTTTATTTTCTTTTATTTGATCTAGCCCTCAATAACAAAACATAGAATAAAATAGAAGAGGTCAATAGTTTTTAATATGAATAGATAATATGAGATAACATCTTGAATTTAACAGAGTGAACGTTAGACTGACCGGTCCTGCATTCTTTCTATTGGAATTTTACTTGACGATGAACACGAAGTGTTTGAAACGCGTAGGATGAAAATGCTTCTTATTTTTTGTGTGGAGACTGTTTTATCTATTTACCTCAGTATGAGTAAATACCACATAATTACGAATTGCACAACCAATGAGCTTTAATTTAGATTGAAAATCAAAGTTTCATTGTTAGACCGACAAAACAAGCGCTATTCCACACCAGCATCTTATTTCTTTTTTTATAAATTCAAAAAAAGTTCATTTACAGAATGAAGTATTTAATAGTTCATGCTTGATATCGTACTGCCCACGGATTCAAGCCTCTTCTAGGAGCTGTAAATCTTTTTGTTTGAAAGAACCTGGAGTTTGAGAATGAACCCTGAATCTACGTACTAAAGGAAAGCACGCTAACCACCTGGATGAGAATGCAGAAAAACATTTATATCAAGATAGAAATGTAAATCGCGATATTTAAATGAAGTATTTGGCTGGAAAGTTGCGATGAATTGAGAAGGATGGTGACAACATTGCTGGTCAGTGGGCCAAATCGTTTATGCGAAGTAGTCGTTTCTCTAGATGTGATTACTATGATTAGTGGGATAAACTAGTCCCTTAATGGTGAGCTAAGCCGCTTGACCTTCAAAGCCACTCTGGCTCGACCAGGCGCTGGTCGTTAGACGAAAGTGAGTGCCTCTTCAGTGTCGTGATGGACGGCAAGGAACCTTGTATTTGCTCTTCGCGGCCATTAAGCAAGCAGAGCAGGCAAGCGCAAACACTCCTCGCCCACTCAATTACCCTTCCTCAAGTAACCAATAATAACCGGCTAAGCAGCAGCAACCACAACTAGCCCACATTACTCTAAATCGGCGTTCTATCCTTGGATTACTTATATGTCTTCTCTGCTTTCCTTTCTATATATTACAATAAATAAATTTGTAAATATTATATTTTTTTTAACAAACACCTACTCATTCCTGTAAACCTACTCGGCACTAGAGATAAGATCGGGCCTAAAATATTCAACCGAACCTGACCCAGGCCCTAGGGTATTAAAGAGGGAGCGAGCCCGATATACCGATATATATATATACATTTTCTTGTCTTTTAATAACCTTTTATCTATAAATTTTCTTGTCCTTTAATAATCTTTTATCCTTCATTTACTTTAATATTCTTAATCTATTTATTATTATATTATTTATTTATATTATCACTATATGTTTGTGGAGAGTCAAATAAATTTATTTATTATTATTATTACCTATTAGTCCAGTTATACTGTTGACCTTTCAACTCTTTTATTCTAACCGCTTGTTTCTTGTTCTTTATTGACCTTTGACCTTCTCTTTATATTAACCTTTACTAATCCTTTATGTAAATAACTAAATGAGTCAATGACTAAGCATGAGTCATCGATTTTAATTTAACATGTCACTTGGCCAATTCCTTTTCCAGTTGAACCCTGTTAGCAGGAGGTTAGTTTGTAGGATGGAATCTCTCAGTCTTAAGATCGTGAATGCCAAGACTGCGGTTAATTTAATGATACCTGTTTAAAAGAGGATTTGATGCATATTTATACCAATATATATATATAATTAAAGTTACAGCTAGAGAACACAAGAAAAAGGACGAACACTCACGAATCTCGATAATTTCGGCGTCTTGCCGTCTTCAGGAGAGTAGAAAGAAAGAAAATAAAGGGAGAAAGAATGAAGGAACGGAGACGTAAATGCGTCCACTGGCCGATGTAAACTGGCGCATATATAATATATATATATATATATATATATACAGGTTTGATTAAATAATACGCCATATTTAGGGTTGATTAGTTTCCTTGTGTATTTCTCAAGGGATCTGAATAATCTTCTTGTACAAACATCTAAATTGAATAGAATTTAGATGTTTCTATTCAATTTAGATGTTTGTACAAGAAGATTATTCAGATCCCTTGAGAAATACACAAGGAAACTAATCAACCGTAAATATGGCGTATTATTTAATCAAACCTGTATAAATGAAGGACTGCTTCCTAAATATACTAATATATATATATATATATAAATTAAAATAAGCAGTGACACATAAACTGAAACACAACAAAGACTCACTTTTCAATATTTTGACCGTGATGGCGGTCGTCTCCTGAGGACGACCGCCATTACGGTCAAAATATTGAAAAGTGAGTCTTTGTTGTGTTTCAGTTTATGTGTCACTGCTTATTTTAATTGTTATTTGTCCTGCCGGACCGTTTTTCGTTTATCATGGTATATATATATATATATATATATATATATACACTGTTTCGTTGGAAATACGATCCAAAACGGACAAATATAGCTCAATATAGACAAAGAAACATAGAGAAATCAAAATAACACACTTACAGTCTCTAATTTTCGGTTTGAACCATCTTATAATCAATGATCATAAGATTATGATCATATGATTATGATCAATGATCAAACCACAATCTGAAATGGGAAAACAAGACTAAGATCTTTCAACTCTAACAAGCTGTCTTCGTCAGAGTTGGGTTTTTAACTCTGACGAAGACAGCTTGTTACAGTTGAAAGATCTTAGTCTTGTTTTCCCATTTCATATTTATGGTTTGATCATTCATATAAATATATGGTATATAAGGTATATATTGGAGTTTATTCTCAACCAGCCAATCAAATCTCGGTCATCTGTTTTATCTAAATTATTTATTTTATAACAAATATTCCCTAGTTTATATCCAAACATGGTTTTAGTATAATTAATATATAAATATATATTTATTAAAAACAAAGTTAGGAGAGAGAAGCCTGTGCCCGACCCTTCCTGATCCAAACATCATAATTTACATTTTGGGCCTTAATTTCGGGTCAGGTCGGGTTCTTACTCAGGCTCGGGCTTGTGATCTTACCTCTATTCGGTACTGTTTCAAACGAGTAAGCAGATTCAGCACTCATGCAGTCTCATAGAAGGGAGGGGGGAGGGTAGGCTAAGCATAGATTATGTGGCAAAAGAATAGCTTAAAATAATAATTGGAGAGAAAATAAATCTTGGAGAGCATTTAATAAATCTTGGAGAGCATTTAATAAATCTTGGAGAGCATTTAATAAATCTTACGAAGATTTCAGAGATTCATCAAATCATTCTTTAAGTTTCAAGTACATCAAAACCATGCTTTTGACAAAACTAAGCGAAATGCTTTGTTGATTTAGACTGAAAACTGGAGCAGTTTGGATCACGAAGTTTGAAGCCGACCTGAACTGAAGAGGATTGCTTTTAGAGTAGACGAAGATGATGAGTCAGGAGAGAGCCATATTCATAGAAGTATTAAAACTTATTCATGTCTAAAGGCAAGCGTATAAAGGAAAAGTCATGCATAGTCTTTTGTCTACTGTCATGAATTATATTTAAAACATAATTCTTTAATTTTAGCGAATTTCAATCCACCTGAAATGTAGCTTGATACTATACAATACAGGAATGACAGAAAACATATAGTAGTAAAAACAACTTACTAACCATAAAAGACATCCGCGGATGTCAATCCTCACACAAGTGTACAGGTGTTCCATATCCATGCAAAGCAGTCCGTAGAGATGGTAAATGTACTAAAGAAAAAGTGATTCCGAAGTATGGAAGAATTTACCGGTTTTGATGGTCACAGAATTCATTATTCACTTTTTGTTCAAGTCTGTATGTGAGAGTGAATCCCGAACATGTAAACTGAATACTAATTGAATCATAGAAAGACCTTTTCAAAATTGAAATTATTAAAAAAAAACGTTTCTGAGGTATTGTGTCTAACAGAAGGAACTCTTTAACCACGCTTTAATGAGATTAAGTATATTTTTTTAATAGCATCGTTTAAGACAATCTGGAGTGGTTTACACATAGAAGTTGTTATAATCGTCTGACTAGTTTTGCTCGTAGTGCACCTTCAAGAGTCCTACTAAAGATCAGGACTATTGTAGATGCACTACTTCCAACGGCGGACGGCTACAACTGCATAGATTTATATAATAATAAACTGTTACTAACATCTGTGGTATTATCAAAATGGTTGTACCTGCATGAATTTTAATAAAATTGTAAAATAGATTTCAGTAAAGGTAGACAAGTGGACTACATGTGGGACCGTGCAATATTCTAAAAATTTATTATTGTTATCATGGCCTACTCTTATCATCATGAAATATAAAATTTCAAGTTTCTGCAGTAACTAGAAGAGTACTTTGCGATAAAGTACTGTGAAGTACTTTTCTCATAGTTTAATATCCTTACAAAAGTTGTCAGGTATGGTCCTTGGTATTATTCCACACCAACAATAATTTGACCATCTTTATCATCCTCTGTCCGTACTATCTGTTTAAAAATTTGTACTTAACTGTTTTGACTAATGTTTGAAATGGAAAGTAAAAACCAACAAAATCAGTCATTAGTAGCTACTTAAAATCAATTCTTTTCATAATCTTGGTCTGAAGAAAAGTAAATAGTTTTAATCAATTTTGTTGATTTAAATGGTATTTAAAATACTATTGAGAGAAAAGCTTATGTTTCATCACTGTTCAGACATTTAAGTATAGTTTTTCTCCATCAGTCTAGACCACAGGTGTCAAACATATGGCCCGCGGGCCACATCCGGCCTACCTGGGGGTTCGATCCGGCCCGGGGGATAAATCTGCATTATTATATATATATATATATATATATATATATATATATATATATATATATATAAATCAGTTTACTCTAATTTCCTTAAAAACCTACAGTTTTTATACTATCCACAAGTGTTTTCGTACGCACTGTATTATCATCTTTTCCTTGTCCTCGCACCTTGACCAGCGAAATATCTGTGTTAAAATGGATAATAGTGGATACGCAGTGTCGGATTTTAATAAAGATTTTTATAATTGACTTATTTTTCTTTGCACTAATTATTAGTATTACTGACTGATACAAAGAAAAAGGTAGACTTATTGTTATTTCATTGTAATTTTGTATTTAGCTTGCTGGCACGGCCCGCTTGTGATCAGATTAAGCTGTATTCGGCCCCCAGACTGAAATGAGTTTGACATCCCTGGTCTAGACCTTACAGCTCAAGTTTACAATCAGTGACGGAGAACTATTCCCCCCCCCCCCCTCCCACCCGCTTGCCGTAGATAATCTGTTAACCTTCAAAATTCCAGAAAGTCTTCAAAATATTTATTTTAATTGACATTCAATCAAGGATCTAATTTTAGACTACTGTTATTAGTCACAGATTCAACTTGTTACGATACTTGTATACATACACAGTCATCATCAAAGAAAACCAACGATTTATCAAAACAAAAACATATAATTCAAATCTTAGAAAAAAATGTTCAATTTAATTAACTGGCTACGCAAACAAATGCAATAAACTTACAAACACTTTAAATAAATAGTTTTGAAAAAATTAAAACACGTTTATTTTTAATTCGCAAATATTATAGTTAAAAACTCTGTTTAAGAACAGTATACACACATAAAATTATTATGACCTTAAAAACTGATTTTGGTACAAAGTTTCAGATTTTTTGTTAGGTTTTTATTAGTTTCATTTTTTTGTATTTTCTATGTTTACCCCTTCAGAATGCCGCCTCCTGGCACGTGCCCACCCTCCACCTTGTTACGTCACTGTGTACAATGAAGGTAGTAGCCCGGGTTTTACTAGACCTCTGCACACATCTAGTCCTGGACTCTGGATCGCTGTCAGTGAGAGTGAGAGAGAGTGTATTGTGTGTTCATGGATAATTAACCACCGATGAGAGTGAATTATCAAGATTAGGCTGACCTACAATCGGAGCAGAATAGCATCTGATACACTCTTTAAACTGACAGCCTTTTGATCACGTAGTCTGGCACGATATATGAAACCTTTCCAATCACAATGCTACTCGTGCACAAACTGCAACAAATAAAGCTGCAGGCAAAGTATGCGTCATTTCTTGAGTGAATGCATGCTTAATGCATGCATGTACCAGTGTACATTAACAATGGAAAAACTTAATATATATATATATATAATACGAATATATTAATGTTCAATAAGAAGAACTACTAAGATACTATATATATAGATACTAAGATACTATATACTATAAGAAATGACTAAGATATTTCAACCGTAACAAACGGTCTGATCGGTTTGAACATTGATTGTTATTTGACGTGCTCATCGTAAAATTTGGTTTTACGAATATATACGAGTATAAGAAACAAAGACGCAATAGTCCACGAGATCAGTGATCAATTACACGAAAAAAAAAATATAGAGAGAACTGGCTTTTCTATGTCAGTAGGTTAGGTTAGGTTAGGTTGCAGTGGCTGTCCCACAAGGGAACACACAAAGGCCGAACATCATACCACTGAATGAAGATTGATTCTACATTGGGAGTCCTATATTTAGCCTAACTCAAATGTATTTAGAGTAAGGATCTCTACTCTACTTTAACGAGTTACTGACATCGTAGAGACTAGGGACCGACAGTTTAACGTCCTCTCCGAGTGACAACGTACTCAGATTTATTTACTTACCGCGTGAATAAATCGAGGGCCAGGTGGGCATCGAACCCCTGCCCTATCAGTTCAGAGGTGAGGACGTAACCACTGAGCTAGCCTAACCCCTTTTCTATGTCGGTATGTCCAGGCGTGGTTTGGCTTCCGAGCCATGGATATATCTTTAGGATGACAGTGCATATCGAAATAATAATATGGATCTTTTTTTTTTTGTTCTACATTAATTGTCCTTACTGATTTTTTTTCATTTCGTTGACTCATATCAGCTTGATAACATTTGGGAAAACAATACCGAGAGTCACCAAGAAAACTCACTAGACGTCGCTGATGTTTTTACAATTTCATTATAACTCACTCATAATTTCTCTAGTGCAAGCAAAGCTGTGTTTACTTAAGGATTTAAGCAATCGACAAGTTTGCCTTTGGCTATGTAAAGAAACGCTATACAAACACTGGACTCGAGTGACTACTCCGAGTCCAGATTCGTTAAAACACACATTGAGCCTCCTTTCTTTGACACTCCATTATCACATATCTCTTTAACCATCCGCTAAACACCCATAATTATTCACTCATACCACCATTATTGCTTATATAGAATATTGTTTTTACTTTACTATAAGTAAAGTATAGTGATCGTTAAAAAAAAACGATCTCGAGATTTTGACGGAATTACATGTTTTGAGGTCCCAGAAGTCGTTTTATGAAGTTTTTTCGATGATGTCTGTGTGTGTGTGTGTGTGGGTGGGTGGGAGGGTGGGTGAGTCTGTTAGCATTGCTTGTTACCAAGCTACGGTCCAGAATCTTTGATGGATCAAGTTTATATTTTACACAAAAATGGGCCTCATAGGGAGGAAGATCCCTATTGTTTGAGAAGAATTATGCATGATGGGAAAGTCACTTTTTTTGCCAAAAACCGTTTTTTAGAAAACATTTATTTCTCCTAAACTGATAACCCTAGAGTTTTGAAATTTTGACATTATCTTTAGATTAGCAGTACGATTTCTGTTTTCAGAAAAAATGTTTTTTTGACGCGAAACGGCTCATTAAAAAATAATGAAAATTAGACCAAAAATGGAACGAAAAATTAGCAATTCATAAAAAAAAATTAATAAAGTTTCAATTACGGGAAGAGCAATAACGCAATAAAAACTGTTTGTTTATCCTAGACTAAGAGATCACCTGCTATACTTGTCTAATTTTTTATATTTTTTTTACATTATTTACATTGACTTAGAAATTTTTTGAGCGAATCCACTGAGATAAAATTGATATTTATAAAGGAACAATTTAAATTGTTTATTGACTTATATGAGATGTAAGAGGAATAATATTGTGCAGGAAAACGATCTATATATTTCACTCTTGAGGAAAACTTAATATCAGCTATAATTACCTAGTCTTTGTGAATTGTAGTATCATTCCATGATATTGAAATGCGACTAATAGTTCATATTTATTATTTTCAAAACTTAGAAGCTCTCAACTATAAAAGATTTAAATTATACTGAATAGCTGGCTTTTACTTTGATTTGAGTATGTAAACTGGCTAATTACTAATATATTTTTTCTCAATATACATTCATAGCAACCTTATAACAGAGTACAAGACGCAGGAAAAAAGATAACACTCACTCAGAAAAAATTCGTATATATGTTATTTGACAAAGGGAAAGGAAAATGATTTTATTAAATACTACGAAGCCATAAAATTCCCAGTATAATAATTCTATAAAAGACAAAAAATGTAAAAGATAATTCAAAATTGAAATCTTTCGTTTGGAGATTAATAAATGTAATTATTGTACATCTTTAATTATAAATCATCTTAAAAAAACATTTTTTCTTCACTGTTTATGATGTTATTCAGAGAAAAAAAAGGTATTTTCCTGTTTTAAATTTGAAAATTTTACTTTAATATTCAATGTAGAACGATGTCAAGTAAACGATGTAAGAAATCCACTGGCTATTTGAACAAAAGCCATGTTCTCTTGTAGGAGAATATTTCGTTTCAAGAAATGTTCACTTTGGTTTTTCAAAAATGTTATTACTGATGTAGTTATACTAATGATATCATTTGCATCAGCTGTGTGATGTACAAAAATAAAAGCTTATATATTGATATGTCCTTCAATCACTATCTCTACTACCTCAGGAATGAAAGACTAGTAATCATATCCCATTTAGATGTTTACGTTATGCTTAAATTAGACGTTATGTGTTATATACTCAAGAAATTTGATATTAAGTTACTTATAGTAAAGTTGAGTGTAGGCCACTCCAGATTTTATTAATTTGTAATATTTAGACTAATTAATTCAAAGATGTTCATTTCATATCTGTTTTTAAAGAAATTATTATTTTTTAATAAATAATTATTAAAAAATTTTTTAATAATATTTGTTATTATTATTAAAATTAATTGATGAAATGTTTAATACATTTTTTTGTATGTTTAATTAATGTTTATATAAGAAAAAATGAAAGAAGGGGACTATTTTAAAGTGAATTAATTTATATGGCATTGATTGATAGAGACGGTGAAGCTTAGTCATTCTATAAAGGCGGCAATTACACTCCTAAGCGTCCTTTACCTTTTTATTGTGTTAACGAGTTAATTCCTTAAATAATTCTACAAATAGTTAGTACGAAATTCCTTCTTAACTTATTTTTGTATTTTTAATGATTACTTAATTAGTTTAGCGTTAAATATTGTTATTTTCATTATTAGCAATTAAATATAATGATTCCACAAACTAGACAAACTAAACCCATATAGAACAAGAGAGAAATGTAGAAAACGAACTTTTCAGGATTTGGAATGTCATTCTAGAGAAATGATTCTGTTTTAAAAAAACCTTTATACAACACTACTCTTCATGATTTCATCTAAATATACTTGTGGATATTTATTCTCAGTGATGAACTTTGTTAGGTTTCGTAATCAGTAGCTTCATGGATAAAACTAGTAGTTCATGCATATCTTTGAAAGTTACGAAATATAAACATGATAAACAATCTCTTGTCATCAATGATGTAGCAGCAGACATCCCTCTATTAATGTTCAGAAGGAGTCATACATTGATAGGTTCATTTAAAAAGTGGCCTAACCTTCCCTAACATAAAACGTTTTGTGCAAATCTTCTGTATGACTTATGTTTCTTGTGATTGATGTTTCTTTCGAAAGTAACTTAAAACTATCTTTAACAGTTTGTGTGCATGGTTTTCTACAGGAATTTTATGTCGTATCTTATATTTTCTTTTGAAAGTTTCAAACATTTGTTGTTTGACAGCCATCCTATTTGGATCATATTTTCATCGAAATAGTCTTTACACATAAATAAATATTTCCATACATGAGGAATAGGACTTTGTTAAAACATACATAATTCAATTCTTTTGCGTATTTCTATTCTGATTGTTTTTCTGGATACCTTTTCCAGTATACTTGTATACTTGTTTCACCCTTAAAGGTTATATTTTCATCACCAATTTGTACTTGAGTGAATGTATACAATTTATAATATATCTTTTTAAAACACTGTTTATTCTTGTTGCTAAACTGTATTTTTTTGTAATTGAACTATGGGCTAACTCTTTTTCCTTTGTTTTGTAGACACCATAGTTTCACCAGTGGACTTAGCAAGGCAGCTTGCTTCGGTTAAAAGGTTGATCATTTTCATAAGGAGATCAGGACTATTTATAGACTATAGACAAAGAATATAGTTATGGTGGTATTCCCAGTGGAGTTTTGCTCCATATTGGAGTCACATCTCCTGCTCTTGATGACGATTCGTCAACATATCAATGTGAGTTTCTTTATTTTTTTTTTTAGTATTATCTCTTTGAGCTATATATATATTCATGGGTCGTAGGCTCTTGTTAATAAATATTTAATTCATGTCTTTCGCCTATATCTATTCTGATCCTTTTTCTGGATATCTTTCTCAGTATTTTTGTTCACCTTTATATGTTAAAATTTCGTGATTAATTTATACTTGAACGAATGTAAATATATCGTAATATATTTTTAAAAATAGTATTATTTTAGTATTATTTCCATGTTAACTAGCTGGTGACTTTCTTTCTGTTCTTGTTGGACACTATGAGTTTATACAGTGATATTAGTATCGCTAAGAGTTTATAAAACATTGGTTATTGTCAGATGGAAACCATTTAGTATATATATGTATAAAATATAAAACAATATTTTACTATAATGACGTGATATTACAAACAATAAAATTAAACAGCCAGTTGGGATTTGAGTATGTCGGAGGCCGCTTGTAAGAGTTGATAGATCTTATTTTTTTGTGGTTTAGATGTTGATATGTATATATGATCAAACCACATTATCAAGTTGAAAAAAAAAGACTAAAATCTATTTTTAAAGTTGGGGTATTTTGATGAAAACCCAACCCATAAAACTCAGTTGGGTTTTTGACTCTGACGAAGGGAGGTTACTCTACACATTTAGATAATATATATATTTTACAATTAATACATATGTTTATTGCTATGTTTGTGTAGGGCGTTACATTTACATATTAATGGTAAAAATATTTTACAATAAATAAATATTTTTATTATTATTTATGAGTGGGAGGTTTCATTTTAGGCATTTAAGCAATATAATTTTTACAATAAGTACGTATGTTATTGGTAATGTTTGAGTGGGGAGTTACATTTCCATATTTATGGAATAAATATTTTATAATAAATAAATATTTTTACTTTACTATAAGTAAAGTATAGTGATCGTGAAAAAATTCGATCTCGAGATTTTGACAGAATTACATGTTTTGAGGTCCCAGAAGTCGTTTTATGAAGTTTTTTCGACGATGTCTGTGTGTGTGGGTGGGTGGGTGGATGAGTGTGTTAGCATTGCTTGTTACCACGCTACGGTCCAGAATCTTTGATGGATCAAGTTGATATTTTACACAAAAATGGGCCTCATAGGGAGGAAGATCCCTATTGTTTGAGAAGAATTATGCATGATGGGAAAGTCACTTTTTTTGCCAAAAACCGTTTTTTAGAAAACATTTATTTCTCCTAAACTGATAACCCCAGAGTTTTGAAATTTTGACATTATCTTTGAGGTTACAAATGGAACAAACGAAAAATATATTCAGAATTTTAAAACAACATGCTCAAACTGTTCATGACAATGCAGATGTTGAGGTGGTCTAGCCTATATTAGGCCTAGTTTTAATTTGTAGTTCTGAATCAAATATTGAATGCTTTTGGATCTAATTTCCTGAAATCGCCAGATTAAAGTAAGTGTTTGTTTAGATAAATAATTCAGGGATAGCTGCCCGTCTTTGCAACAAAAAATTTCTGAAGGACCTTGCTTTATTGATTGATATTTTGAATGAAATGTCATTGCTCAGTAATGCCCTTCAAGCAAGAGGCACAACTTTGTTCGAAGGAGAAAACCTCATAAAGAGGTCTATTAAAGCATTTGAATTGCTTAAGGACAATATTGCTTAGGTACATTTGAAAAAGAAATTGATGAGAGGATTGCTTCAGATGCATTCAAAGAGATCCAGTTTACTGGAAACCACAGATTTATTAGCCTATCTCGTCAAAAGCTACTGGAAGCAATAACAGAAAATATGAAAAAAAGACTGATCGCTGGTGATTATGTTAAAGCAACAAGCAATGAGCAGGAAAACTTCCTTGAGCTATTTAACTCGCCGAACTCATAATATTTTAAGCACCGGTTCGCACGAACCGGTTCTTAAAAAATTTGAACCCTACCACTGATGATTGGATTAACATTATCACTATTGTTGATTGAATAGAATACCCTCCTACTTCATATATCAAATAAACTTTAAAAAGGTGAAAAAAAGTGTTCTATTTAGTAACAAAATCTCATTTAATCTCAAAAGTCATGGTTTTCCCGCAACAGGAACATTGGACCACTTTCTGGTCAAGCTCGTAATCTTTACTTTATTATAAAATATTTCCAGATCTTAATAACTAGGTAATATATGTTAATTAAAAACTCTGGGATCCGGCATGTTTGTCCAAAACAATGAGTACAGTACAATTCAATTCATTATATTCACCATTTACTGTATACAATTTGATGTTGACGCATGTAATGCACAGTGGAACATGCAGGAAAAAAATATAAATGCATAGATAATGAATAATGAATTAATAATGAATATTTATGAAAATATAAATGATATAAAGATTTCACATAAACACGTGAAATAACAATCAATGATCAAACCACAATAAGAAAATGGGAAAACAAGACTAAGATCTTAAGATCTTATCCAGTTGGGTTTTGGACTCTGACGAAGGCCGCTTGTTATGGTTGATATTTTCTTATTGTGGTTTGATCATAAATGATATATATTCATATATCAATTCATCTAAAACATATGTATAAATAACACATATAATTTTTTAGACAAACCATTATTTGCCTAAATCGGATTTTTTCCGATTTTTGATTTGTCTTTTTCTTTATATAAATCAAATTGGTTAATTTTTAAAAGGTTAGGTATTAATATATATATATGCATGTCTTATTAATGTGTGTGTGTAGTATATAAAATGAAGGGTATATATACATATCATATGCATCATATTATGTATTATATATATGATTTATTATTTGATAGTCCATGGCAACTAATACCATTCTGGTCAATCATAGGATGTCCTGCATTTTTTGTTTCCATGAAAATTACCAGTATATCGTTAAAAGTTCTTCTTCTGAAAAAAGTTTAGTTTTTTCTACATATTCGAACAATATTTGTAAATAAAGAAAGATAAATTAATTTTCTTATTTATATAATCTAAAGAATACTTCTTAAAAGTTTATGTATAGCACATAAATGGAGAATAACAGAAGGTCTTGCATTTAAATAAGACAAAGAGGTCAAAAATTATGAATCTACTTTGACCTATCATCCACCATGAGACCATATGGTGAAGTTATTAACCTGGGTTAAATATCATTAACATAGATTCCTGCATTTGGTTTAATCCTACTTAATTTTGATGTCAACTGACCTCAAGGAAAAATTTCGTATTTACGCTTTTTTTTTTCATCTAGTGAAGAATTCATTAAACTGGATTATTTGACACTAAACTTCATTATTATATTGGTTTCGCCCCGCTTAAGTTTATGGTCAACTGAATTTAGGGGAAATTTAGTCTTAGTCTTGCTTAGTTTTCATGAAAAGAAGTCTGAAAGATTAAAAGCAGTGTTGGCAGTTTACAGGGTTGAGAGTCGTTAGTAAAATGAAGGGGCTTAAATGCAAACTTGAAGAGAAAGAGTGGGGGAAGAGTGAGAGTGGGGGAGAGAGAGACGGAGATTCATGGAAAACAAATTGAAATTATTAAAAGATCGAGACTGGCATTGATCAATTATGAGACGTATAGAGATAGAGAGAGGTTGATAAATTTAGAAGATTTAATGAAGTTTTTAATATTGTTGCTTTATTTATTATTATTGCTTTTTAATTTTATTTGCACTCATTAGCACGGTTTACAATAATGACTTTGGCTATACTAAGTGTCACTCTATCGGTTCTTCATCTTTTTGTATTTTTCACTTCTCCTTAAGACGATATATTGGCCAATATATTATTGCAAATCCTTAGATTTTGTACTTTTTTTGTGTTTCTGAGAATGAAGTTTTCATTTTTTGAAAGAGAAAGTAAGCCTTTTAATCAGCATAAGCTCTCGTAAGACTGTCACATTGACAACTTAACCCATGTTAACTTCCCTCTTCATCCTTTGTATGTATGTATAGGTAAACACGAGCCTCTTGATCCTTTTTATGTACTCTACATAGGTAAACACGAGCCTCTTGATCCTTTGTATGTATTCTACATAGGCAAACACGAGTCTCTTGATCCTTTGTATGTACTCTACATAGGTAAACACCTATTATAGCCATGGGTCATTCGGATTTCAAGAAAAATGAAAACAAATTTTTATAACTTTTTATTTAACAAAAAATGAAAACATAAGTATGAGATCTTAAAAAATCAAATCAAAGGATTTACATAAAAACAGAACAGCTCACTAGATTCAATCAAAATTGCATTACAAATCAAAATCTAATAAATTCTGAATTGTTAATAGTGTTTATTACAAAAAAATAAATGTAATAATACATTTTAGAATTCTAAAAATTTTTAGTCGTACTTCAAAATAACACATTTTTTAAAGACAAATATTTGACAAAATAGCTCAATAAAAGAGGGTTTTAAAAATAACTGTATAACAATGTGAACAAAACTGATTTATTAGTACAAACAATGTGAATACATGAAGGATTTAACACTGATACGAATGGAATGAGTAAACTGAACAAAGCATTGTCATTGCGATTAAAAATGTGATTGTGCGACAAACATGTAAACGACGAGCAATGTTCCATTCAAGTATTAAATATTCATATGTGCGAATTGGTTTCATCACAATGACACAACAAAACGGGATTCACCACAGTCTTTGTAAGAAATCATCTTAAAATGTAGTAAATCCCGAAACCTTTGCTTTCTAATGCCAGTCATTAACTCAACCTTAGATAACTCTCAGTTATAAACAACCAAAAATGTTAGCAAGATATAATCACAACTGTTAGAAACTAATCTGTAACCTTTCCGACTAACCAAATTCCAAATAAGTTAATAGTAATTTTCCTTTATATTCTTTTTTAGTGGAAAAAAAAGTTGGGAAAACAACTAACAGCAATAAAATGGCACTTTTTTGACAACTGTATGTTATAGAACTTCAAAATTTAACAGCCGTGGTGAAAAGATTTACTAATGAAGCAGGGTAAGACAACCAACCTGTTCACAAAATCATTCAATCCCGTCACGCTGTAATATCATCCTTTTTAATCCTTCTTTAAACAAGTTTCTCAAACTACTATTAGGCCAATTAGAAAAAGCTATATTTCCACTGCATCAATAACATCAGTTCAACTATATAGAAAATTATTTGTCCGATATGATTTTTTTTTGTAATAACAGCAAGAAAATAAAATTTGATACCAATTTTTATACATTTTAAAAAATAAATCAAATATAATTAAATAAATAAGAAAAGTAACTGTGAATCCTTACAAAAACATTTCTTTTTTTTTAATTGTAAAATTAAAGTATTTTTCAATATACAATTTGAAATCTTTAAAGAATAACTAATATATCATGCAACCCAAACAATCAACGACAAAACAACAATAAGAGAATTCAAACTAAGACCTTTCAACCAAAACAATTGCTTTCTTCAGAGTCGCACTCAAAAGTATCACAGTAGGAGTATGCTGTATACTGTGTGTGTTAGTGAGGCTCTGAAGAAGACCAATGGTTTTCGTTGAAAGAATTAAGTTACATTTCTAAATTTCTTACTGTAGTTTAGATGTTGATTTTTATTTTACGTGTCTACTGGGAAACCTTGTTATCCAATATAATTTACGATATTATGCTTTCATTAAAAAATTTAATAGTTCTCTTAAATAATCAGAATTATTATTATAAAGTTGATTAACAGAAACGAGTTCAAAATAAAACAATAAGTGCGAAACTGGCTTCTGTTTTAGATAGATATAAATTAATAACTCCGGTAAAGGGAGAATAGGATACAGAATGAATAGTATCATATAGCATAAAAAAACACCGCTTTGGAATTAATAGTTAGGAGGCAATGTCATTTTGAAAAGGGACGAAATTATCACATTGCAATTAGTGCAATTGCAAAAAGGGAAAAAGAAAGATATTAGTTATATCCGTTTTGAAACTTAATGAAAATAATTCATTTTTATTAAAATAACAAGCGTATAAAAGTTTGTACTAAAAAATAATTTCCAAACAATAAGTAGACAAAGAATATCATACAATTAATAAATAACCTGAGATTCAACTAATTAACTTCTAAAATGGGATTGTGCATGTAAAATAAAAACTACATTTAGTAACAGCGTTTTAATAGCTTAAGTAATTTGAGGAATATTATATTACATGGATTGTAGAATAAGGCCCCAACAAACTACTACAATTAGAAGACTCCAGACATCATGTGACCTTTGTACACGGAGCTTTGATAATGAGACTTAGGCTTTAATTGACTGTAGGCTGTTCCTGGCCACATAGACGACTGACATATGCTTCTTATTACATCATCAACCATAATGCTTTGCATACCTTCCTGCTTGCACCAGTATTATCGGAACAGCCACATCTCTAACAGCCTACTCATTATATTTACTTAGTATTGCCAATCAGTCGTTAATTTACTAATTAATCATTGTGTTTCAATATTAAAATAAATAATACAATAAAAAAATTATTTAAATACTAATTGATGGTTGACAACAATGATAGATCACTGACTCACTCACAACACTGTGTCAACTTAATCAGTAAACTCTTAAAGATTGACGAATACTTGATTCTCGATTTTCCGTACTTACAAGTTCCTGTACTTTTTTCCTTCCGAATAGTATAAATTATTATCCGGGTATTGGTAATTCATAATGAGGACAGAGTGAGACCGAGTAGCCTAGGCTACTCCAATTTCGTTATCTTAAGCAAACTGTACCATTATTATGCTTAAACAGTATTATTTTAAAGGTATAATAAACATAAACTAATTGTTCCCACCTCTATTTGATGATTGTGATTTAAGGCAAGGTGAGGTACAGTAAAGCTGAGCTATCTTCCCTTGGCATATGCCTACACTACCCACCTATAGGTTACCACTTATTAGTGTTACCAATTTCTGTTTCCAGAACTATTCGGTCTCTATTAATACGGAAATTCTAAGAGTCGAGTGTATTCCGAAACCGGTCGCTGCGTTGTTAGTACTATAGATGTTGTTAACAATCAAAGAAAAATGTAACATCTAAGCGCGAAAATTACAGTAAGTACGAGGGAAAATCGTACAGGATTCATTAAATGAAGCTTAAAATATCGCTAACTGTATTAGTTTGTTAAGGAACGAAAGTCTCAATATCCAAGCCATATAGAGAGCCCCACTTAGAAGACAGCAAAAGCTTGTACACGGACATCGCGTTTCCTCTTAAAAAAGAAACAATACAATATAATGCTGACTAAAAAAAAAACAGGCAACAATGTCACCAAACAAAATTACAGTAATTATAAGGAAAAGTTCGAAAGTATTTGTTTTCGACATAAGCAGTTATCAAAACATTTAATGTAAAGACATTTCGAAACGAGTGACTGGTGGAAGATCAAAATCCTGAAACGTAACTCTTTCTCTTTTTCGTTGGAGAGGGTTTAGTGAAGGAGTCGTCACCAGGTCCGCAGAGATCAGGTTCAGAAAGCCTGCTATGGTCGTACCCCACAGCACCCTCTTCTTCACCTTCGCAGTCCAGCTTATATTCTTCGTTCATTTTCATTTCTGCCACAAACATATGAATAAGTCATTTAATATAAGCATTTTAAATAATCTTAGTTTATTCCAATTAAATAATCTATTTCATTTCTTTTAATCTGTTCTGTTTTTATAAAATAAATATTAAAACTTTATAATAGAAACATCTAATCCTAACAAAAGTTATAGAAGAAACAAATGGAATAGTTGTCTAAAAATCTTGAATTATCACTCCTTAAGGCGTTAAAAGTCATCAGAGAGAAGAGAAAGGGTCACCAAGAGCACCTGTTCATCGTTGTTACACGTTCGATTGGTCACCTTCTCTCTTCTCTCCTGAAAGCGGTTCAAACCGAAAATTAGGTACAGTGTATATTAATTTATTGTGTATCTCAGTTTATTTGAACTTTTTTTTTACCTGTTTCGGGCTATTTTCTGTATGAACATATGATGTAGCCCTCTACCAGCAATACGTAGTACCGATGATCTCATTATAAGAGCCACTAGTACACCTGGCTTCAAACTCAAACTCTTTTTTTCAAAATTATTTATTTATTTTTCCCCTCTATTGTTTTAATTCGACAATTAAGAGTTTAGTTTGCGTTTTTAATATTTATGTATTTCTTCCCCTATTCTTAGTTTACTAAAAGGTAAACATCATTTACGTAATTTACACTTTTTGGCACCATCAAACACGGACTAAACAAACTAATTAAATTCACTCAAAAGAAAGAATCCTGCAAACAAAGTTCAAAAAGACATTACAAGGTACTTATACAGACAGTGAGTAGACCATATTTCTCATTTCAGTCGAGCCTTAAACTTTTGTTACACTGTACATAGATACATCGTATATATATACATATAGTCCATGCCATAAACGAAGGTCACATGTTCGATTTTGAAGAAGCTATTATAGTAGATAAAGAACAAGATGAGCAAAGAAGAAAGACCCTCGAAATGCTATATATTAAAAAAGATCTAAGTTCAGTTAATCATAGAAGTGACATTACCAATTTGAACACTATTTATTCAGGAGTGTTAAGTTGATTTTAGTGAAATTTAATTTCCTTAGTTTCTTTTTGTGTTCTTTGAGTGAACAGTGTTCGGTTTACATGTAATTGTAATCAGTTAATCTGGTCCAAGTTTTTGACCAGTTAAGATGTTAGTTCACTAACTATCTATTGTTACTTCATTTTATATAATGTAAATTTCATCATTTCTCTAATTCCAAAATTCTGACTTCTGTAAGTCCATAAAAATATTTATTGCTTTTCTATTACTTCTACTTGTATATATATATTTTTGTTTTTTCACAACTGTAATATTCCATTTTGATGTTAGTTATATGTTGATGTTTATATATGATTTCTTGTAATCCTTTGTTTGTAGGCCTATGAAAAAGGTTTTAAATAAAACCGAAACGTCGGCATTGAGAGTTTGATTTTGATCCTGGAAAATTGACCGAATCCCGATTACATTATACACCTATTCTATCCAACGGTTGATATATTATTGAATTATATATATATATATGAATTAAATACTTCAATAAACAATATAAATTAATTAAAACACTCTAAGGCCTTTCATCACAACATCAGCAGAGAGCTAAATGAAACAACCAAAAAAAAAAAAAAACAAAAAAAACAATGATTTTTATCATTAAATTTATCAAAAAAAACTAAAAACATTTTTTGTTGTTGTTGTTTCATTTAGCTCTCTGATAATTCTGAGGTAAAATGGATAAACCAACAAAATGTTGTTATCTCTGATAATGTTGTGACGAAAAACCTTAGAGTATTTAAATTAATTTATATTGTTTATTGTGGTATTTAATTCATATATTATATCAAGAGTTATTGTTGATTATTAATTTATATATATATATATATAAAAGATTTCACATAAACACGTGAAATAACAATCAATGATCAAACCACAATAAGAAAATGGGAAAGTAAGACTAAGATCTTTCAACCGTAACAAGCGGTCCTCCTCAGTTGGGTTTTTGACTCTGACGAAGACCGCTTGTTACGGTTGAAATATCTTAGTCTTGCTTTCCCATTTTCTTATTGTGGTTTGATCATTGATATATATATATATACTCTTCATAAATAGGATATACATCCTATTGGTGGGATCTAACACAGCATTATATATTATACTAAATAATAACGATTGAGATAATTGAACAGAAAATTAGCATCATCAGATGGCTTCTATCATTCTGGGGAGTCGAATCGGTTTTTCAATTTAGTTACAAACTATTAAAATAAATAAAGAGTTAAACAGCTTTAAATATTTCGCTGCACACTCATTTGTTATTACTGGTTATCTCAACCGGCAAAGCAATACAAGCTAAACTTAACTTCTCTAAGTTTCTTTTAAAAGTTAAACGACTTACATATTTACCTTTAAAATTATTTATAAGGAAAATATTTATTAAGTGCAATAAGTAATAATGATATTGTAGTTACCAGATGAATATGCGTCAATCCAATTTTTTACTTTTTCAGTAAAGTTATCTTCTTCTGAAGAAGAATCCTGTTCGGAGTGACTAGCAGACTCGCCGCTTCTCCACTCCGGTTCATCATCCAAATCCCAGGCTTCCAACAGCTTGGGCGCCAGGTAATCACAGTATTTGAATAACTTCTTTTTAGAGATTTTCCACTTTTCACTTTCAGACTGTTCGTTTACTATTCTGATACTGTCTTTCTTCTCTGATCCACTAGCATCATTCATTTCTAAATAAAGAAGAAAAAAATACCATCATTTGAATCTATCAAAGTAAATCCATATAACAAAATAATCATTTTCTAAAATTACTAATTGATATAAATTATAAACACAGCTTTACAATTACTCATTAGTATAACATTGTCAATCAATCAATGAACGTTTACAAAAATTAAAACTGAATATTGCAGTTTCTTACATAAATGGTAACCGTTACATATTGAGGGTCACTTAGCCCTAAGTGTGAGGTCAAGTTTAGGGCCTTACCACTTTTTGCTTTTATTTTATATAGTAAGTTTTATTTTAACATATTGAATTCATCAAAAAAGCATCGTATATCATCTGACTTGTATCTACAGTACTTGTGTATAGCACACTCTTTTTATGTATAGCAAATGAAAATTCAGAGTTCCGTGTGAACTATTTCGTACTGTCTTCAGTTAGTATCATCGTATTGATAGTGAATATGATACAAGATGTTTTGATCGTATAAAGAGGTTAAAAAAAACTTGAGTTGATGTATATTAAACTCTAATATACATATACATTATTTTATGATTACATAAGCATATCAATATTCAAGTAATATAATAAGATAAAATGTTTTATTAACATTTAAGCATTTGTTAATGGTTCTACCTTTAAAACTTACATAGTTTGAAATTGAAAGGTGCACATGAAAATTTAGTTCAACTCACAAAGGAGTAGTGTTTCCCAGTACAATCGAATATCTACGTCAATACCATAATAGGTATTGACACCCACGTCAATCATGTAACTGTATTTATTACTAATGCACACTAAAACAACTTTAAGTGTTGTATGGTAAGTAAGGGATGTGGAAATGTGAATAGCCCAGTGGCTTGCGTACTTACTTCTGAACAGGTAGATCATGGTTCAAAACTCACTCTGACCCTTGATTTTATTTCACGCGGGATATGATATCTGAGCTCGTCATCCCGCGGAGAGGACGTTAAATCACCGGTCTCAAGCCTGTACGATGTCAGGTACTCGTTAAAGATCCCTACTCGAAATACACTTGAGTTAGGCAAAACTTTGGACTCGAATGTAGAATCAACCCGGTAATATGATTCATCCATTACTAAAATGGACGTCAATATTTTAGTAATATTGAACAGTACTAAAAGGCGAAGTGTAAGTATTATTGGAAAACAAACTAACCCTTATAGTAAAGTTTGTGGAATCAAAAAGTTATTAAAATGGGAACAACAAAAATTAACTCGATTTGCATAAGCTAAGGCAAAGACAAGAAGCTAACTTTGTATGAGGTGGTCGGCACTTGTGACTGCAGTGACCTTGGTCTGACTGAACTTCAACAACAGCTCGCACTTTGTTTCCCACTGGTCCAAAACTTGGTAGTCGTCTTTCGAAAGCTCTGAGATGTTTCCTCCAACACCTCTCTTCAGTAGCCGTTGCCAAAAAACATCCCCGATTGAAGAAGACCTTAATAAATTAATATCTTCATCCTCAAAGCAACAAATCCCAGTAAGGCACATGGTGAACCTAAAAATTTAAGAAGACAACTTTTAATGTAATATGACGGGTTGTGCCTTTTAAAAATTAAACATAGTTCATACATGGTACACATTGCTTTTCTGAAAGATAAAGATAAAACTTACCCAAGGACATTACAAATAAAGCACCCTATTATTATTATTATTATTTCACGGAGATTAATCGTAAATACTAATAAGCAGCTCCTTAATCTCAGAGGAGATGGTTTATTAAAACAAAGGATTCCCCACTCGACTAACCTGGCAGTGAGTGTGTGGCTGAGACTGTGCCCCTGAGACCTGGACAGGTGCAGAGTTTCCCTGAGAGTGGGTAAGGCTCGAGGATGAGACTTACTAAGAGGCTTTTCTCCTTCGTCCCAGCGATTTTCAACAGAAACCACAGCATCACTTCTCTGGCTTCCAATAAAAACTGTATCCACCCTGCAAAAAACAACCAATAGCTTCTATCACCGAATACATTTTAAAGTGGTTAAAAAGAGGTTCGTTTAGGACACCACTTAGGTCATCTGGAGCTTTGCAATACTGCAAAATGTATGAAAACCATTAAAAAATTAATATATTTTGGGTTTTTCTCTATAGTAGGGTTAAAGAAAAACTTTGGTCTTTTTTTTTATCATATCTATCAACCATGTAAAAGCATTTCGTTTTAATGAGCCTTTTAAGACTCATTATTATTACTAGTTTTATTTTTTTTGTTTTTAATATTAAGAAAACTGGAAAGACGTATTAAGAAAATACGGTTTAAAAAATTATTTTCAAATCAACTTTTTTATGATTAATATGAGTGAAAAATAATTGATTTCAACAAACGAAAATCAAAATAACTAAATAAAATCAAAATATTGTAGGGTAAAAATCTAATGAAATGGTCTCCACATATAAAAATTTTTAATGATATAAACAACGCGTTTCGAACACGTAGTGTTCTTCCTCACTAGATTTTTTAGATTTTAGTAGATTTTTACCCTACAATGAGTAAATACCACATAATAACTGATTGCACTACATTAGAAGAAAATCAAAATAATAATATCAGGATAGCAGTGGACTTGACAGATAACCAACCCCCTATATAACAGCTCAGTAGATTTGTTGCGATCGAAAATGGACAACGTCCGAAAGAGCTCCAACTCCAGGATCATTTTACGTGGTATGACGGTTTTACCTATTTCTAATATAAATTATTAAAAAAAAAAGCTATACTGAGAAATTACATATCATTTCTGGATAGGACTTTGAGGACAGTTGGATTATGGGGAAGCGAGTGTGTCCACTGTTGAGTGAATCCTTGCCGCAGATCTAGACCCAGCAGGTAGTGTTTAGTTCCAACGTATTGGTAAGAACATGCACCTTGGCCAATGGTGCAGAATTCATCGCATATTTGAGTCTTGATGTCCCAGAACTTTGACAGTTTATCAATTCGATCCTAGAATCAAAAAAAAAAAAGCAAGTAGTATGAAAGGAAATAACATTATCATACAGTTACTTAATCATACGATTAAGCTGATGAAGTAATGTTCTGCCTAGGCATTAGAATGTGAAAGCCTCCTCGACCTCCTAGAACTGACAACAGCTGTTCTACCAGCTACTTGGATGATATTAACTACTTAACACACCTAGTTCACAAACTACTAATATGACATGTACTCATACATATTCTTTCTATTTGTTTACGCCTTCTGATAATAGATTTTTTTTAAAATTACCTTTTATTATTTTGACTCCATTGCGAAATTTTTAATTTGAATGTATTATTTTATCCATTTCATTTATACATTTATCTTTACTGAAAGTTACATATCATTCGTGAAATCATAGGTTTTAAGATCTGAAGCTCAACTTCCGGGGTACACAGGGTTCTTATCCATATAAATAAAAATGTATACAGTTTATAATTGCGATGTACCTGTACACCTCCTTAAATCATTAAGTGATATTACTGATGAGATTTGACTCTTGTAATCCAATTCAATAAAGAAATATATTTATGTCCCTAACAGTACCTGAGGGACTTCAATATCTAAAGAGACAAACTGATGTAGAAAAAGAAACAAATTTGGACAAAATGAAACTTTTCCAAGTAATCCAAACCAAAATTAATATAGCTGCCCCACATTGAACTAGTTTGTCAAACTGAATGAAAATAAGTTTTAGGCTTGTTTTTTTGAGCCGCTTTTTCATAACTTCTTTGTCTTCATAACGTAGTATGCCCGAACCTATCAGCCTGTTTTGATATAATAAAGCGTTCCTGGACCTTTCAACCACTAGTACATATTATATCGAACCAAGCCGATACCTTTTTAGCCATATCCCAGCAGCACAATACCCTAATGACCACAGTTGGTATAACCAGGTCACTGGGTGACACCTGAGAAGGACCACGCGGAGGATAGCTCCTACGACACTCCATCAGAACTTAAAATCTGTTTGAAATACCCTCAAATACCTATCCTTCACTTACCTAATGTACAAATACTTGTTTCAACTCATCTTATACAACCCACCAACCTATTTATTCAATGATTTCTCGATCCAGCTGGGAGGCAACAGGACCAATACTGTCACGCAGCAACTTTCCTTTTCTTTGATCTCCGCGATATTTTTCTCCAATTACTACCTTTAATTTGTCCATCAGCATGTCTGAGTAGCCGGCACTGTTTATTGCATGGTGATCTTTTAAATAATCACAAAAATACCTTGGGCCTGCAAAAAAAAGATAGTTAATATGACTTTTTCCCGAAGGTGATTGCATTTTAAATTCCTTTCGAACAGGTGAGGTTATGTGAATCCATTCCATACTTAAAAACCCTGATGGTTTATAGAAGAATGAATTACGGCCTAAAAGATTCTTTTCACGTGTGCAACCATCTGAAACCTGCCTAACCTCAGTCTACGAAAAACTTTAAGAACTATTTATCTCAACAAAACAAATAAACAGCCATAAAATTTATACAAATTATACATTAAAAAGCACTCATTCTCTACTATTGTATTTAGCTGAGTTTTGTTAATTTTAGTAAAAAAAAAAAAAACATATATGTACATGTATTAGTATAATATAAATACGAGATACTTACACGGAGATCAATAAGTCCGACAGTTTTTCTATCGGCAATGAAAAGGGAGTGGGCATCTATGTAGTGCACGCTGGCCCAACGATCACTCACAATGTTCCTCACTGGCACTACTCCGTGACTCAAGTACCTGCCAATCAGATCGCACCATACACCATCACTCATACACCCCAGCAAAACATCTCTTCCTAATCTCTTAAATATTTCATAATCAAGTTCCTATTTCAAATATAATTGCATCCCTAAAGGATAACATTACAGTGGTCACTGGAAACATACCCTTGAAAAAATAATTTATGCATATAATATAATTTATGCTTATATATATATAGATTTCACATAAACACTTGAAATAACAATCAATGATCAAACCACAATAAGAAAATGGGAAAACAAGACTAAGATCTTTCAATCGTAACAAACGGTCTTTGTGAGAGTCAAAAAGTGGTTGTGGTTTGATCATTGATATATATATGCTTTGTTGAACGACCTTTTGTCGTTCAGCAAAACATGTATAAAAGGATTGCTCCCCAAATTTACAAATATATATATATATATATCATGATTTGTTTTCTTGACCCAATATTTATATGATGTAATTTTTTTTGAGGTTTGAGGTCCTATGATTAAAACTAGTCCTTTTGCCGACGTTTCGACATATATTTATGTCATCTTCAGGGCTTCTTGTTGTAGCCCTGAAGATGACATAAATGAGCCGCTTATTTTGAAAGTGGCCTAATTCCATTTATGTTAAAATCGAGATATTTAAGGGTTTGCGTTTTACAAAATTTAAAAATATTGTCATTTTATTTATCAACTAATTTTTGTTATAAAAAAACTTAGTAATTTTAAATAAATTTTGTACAATTTGCTGCAAAAGGTAAAGATAACGTAAAAATGTAATTATTTAAATAGCTAGCTAAATTTTTTTGGAAAATGGAATTAGGCCACTTTCAAAATAAACGGCTCAAATATATGTCGAAACGTCGGCAAAAGGACTAGTTTTAATCATTGGACCTCAAACCTCAAAAACAATTACATCATATATATATATATATAAAGATTTCACATAAACACGTAAAACAACAATCAATGATCAAACCACAATAAGAAATGGAAAAGAAGACTAAGATCTTTCAACCGTAATAAGCGGTCTTCGTCAGAGTCAAAAACCCAACCCTCAGTTGGGTTTTTGACTCTGACGAAGACCGCTTGTTACGGTTGAAAGATCTTAGTCTTGTTTTCCCATTTCTTATTGTGGTTTGATCATTGATATGATATATATTCGTATATTTGGGGAACAGTCCTTCATTTATACATGTGAGATTAAATTTTCTCCCTACTTTTATCTTAATCAGTTTTTTGGGAAAGAGAGATTTGGAAAAGAAATCCAAAAAACTAATTAAGACAAAAGTAGGCAGAAAATTTAATCTCATATATATATATATATATATATATATATATATATATATATATATAAAAATAATTCAAAACGAAGGAAACACACATAAAGACACAGACATAACTCACATCGATATTTCGATGTGAGTTATGTCTGTGTCTTTATGTGTGTTTCCTTCGTTTTGAATTTATTTTATTTAAAAAAGTCCGCTGGACCGTTTCTTTTAATTATATATATATATATATATATATATATATATTATATATATATATATATATATATTAATGCAATTTAATGTTTTCTTATCTCGACCAAATATACCGTACACTACACTTGTTTATCGAGGTTTCGTCCAGCGTCAAAAACTTCTCAATAAACACTCGTTTCGTCTATATTTGGACACATCTTAAAGGCTACATCAATGCAGAATTAATAAAAATAATATAAAAAAAATATGTTACATTATTTTTTCTATGTTATTGTAATTATTAATTCTGTATTGATGTAGCCCTGAAGATATCAACAAATATGGACGAAATTTGGGCTTAAAAGTGTTTTATTGAGAAGTGTTTGACGCTGGACGAAGCTTCGATAAAGAAGAATAGCATATGTATATATACATAAATGATTGAAAACCTTAATTAAATGAAGCATGAATAAGAAAATTTATTTAAGGTGGAAATTGAAAATGATAAAAAATTTCACATTTAGTGTTGTGAGACTAGGCGTTTCAAACAGTAGGGTTCTTTTTCATATTACATGTCAAATACAAACTATAACAATACGGTAAATTAGAATTGAAATATTACTTCGTTTTGTATATTTCTGAAATTAATTTCATTATCAATTCTATAATTCCCTAATTTTACAATTTCTAGAGTTGTGGCTATTTCCATTAAATCCCAGGCAATAAAATTTATAGAATCCTTGCTATAAATAACTTGGAAAAAAAAAGTCTTTTAATATCGGAGAACATGACGAGAAGCGAATAGTAAATTCAAACTATTCAAAACAATCAAAGTTGTGATTTGTTTTGTTTTAAAACCATGCCAATGTTTGCAACTATAATCCTTATTTAAAAATTAAAGTATTTTAACCATAATCCCTTAAAGGAGATCCAATTTCAGGTTCTGAGTAAACTTGCAGTTTTCTTTTCACGGGTCTGACAATTTGTACTTAGATATAGCATGAGAATAACCTTTCGTGTTTGAAATATGTTGTTTTTCAGGAAACTTTTTTTCATGAATACCTTTTCCATTCTTTTTCCAACTAGCACAGAATGAATTTTTTCCAAAAACATCTTGAATAGAAAACAGTTAAATTATTTAGTTAATATGCCATTAAATTAATGGTGGAAACGACAACGACCATATCTATGTTTAAATAACTGGTTTTTCATTGGATCAAAGAAGTTAAGTAATATTGGACGTGATTAGTACTGGATAGGTGACCACGTGCAGGGTACATGAACCCTTGGTTAAAAATGGGTACCGAATAATAAATTGTACTCTTTGAAAGTAAAAGGCGATAAGACTACAAGGTCTGGTGAATGGTAAAACATAACTAAAGGAGACTTCAAAAATGAATGCTTAATAAACAACTACAACAAAAAAAAAGAAATGTATGTAAAATGACCGATGACTGGCGACATGGGAAATGGCCAGCTGTCTGGAGGTGGTGAGAGTGCAGAATTCACCAGGCTTGATGATGTTCAGACTGGCAGAAACAAGAGGCACATCGGAGAACATGGTGTACGGATTGGATACATGCAACTCGGAGCCCTCCGTCGCCTCCATGTAGTGGCACAGTCCCTTCTGTCTCACCAGAAGATCACCTATCAAAATACATTTTTACTATTAGAATTAACCTATATATATCAGTCATCTTTAACAAAAAGTTTTATTCGACAGTCTTTAAGTATTTCATAATAAACTCTAAAGAAATCAGGATCAATTGGTTAACGTGTTTGCTATTAGTACAGAGATTTCCAGTTCGTAGCTCACTCTGACTAGATTTTAAGCTTACTGATAATAAAATGTAATTAGAAAAAAATCGGTTCTCAGTTAATGACAGATTTATACTTTTTGCAGTCCCATTTCCCCATTCTACATTTTCGTTATGATATATGGATTATATATTTTTTTTATGAACATGCTCCATGTAGCATTGTTTTACAGTACACAAAAAAAAATTCGACAAAAAGATGTTTATGACCAAATACTGATCATGCAGGACTGAAATTGTAAATTTTAGATTGTTACAGTAATTGAATATTGTAAATAACAAAATAAAATTATTTTCCACAGGTGATAAAAGATTCATTTATATGCCAACGTTAGTTGTTTATACGGGACAACCAGTGCTTGACAAATCGTTTAAAATAGTGATTAGTAATTGTAGGGTAAAAAGTTAATGAAATTATCTCCACATATAAAAATTTAATGATATAAACAACGCGTTTCGAACACGTAGTGTTCTTCCTCAGACATTAACGAAAAAATACAATGACAATAACTTTTTACCCTACAATGAGTAAATACCACATAATAAGTGATTGCACTACGTTAGAATTAAAAACGGCTAGTCGCGCCTTGCAATCAACCGATTTTACAAACTATCACTCATAAGAGATAAAAACCAGTTAAATATTAAATTCAATAAAGTCTGTATCTCCTGTAACATCATACCTAACTTTTTACCCTACAATGAGTAATACCACATAATAAGTGATTGCACTACGTTAGAATTAAAAACGGCTAGTGATTAGTAATTTTGAATAGAAGCAGAGATCAAATATCAACTGTTTATTAAGGCTTTGTTTTTCTAATTTCTCAGGAAATATTATGACTGGGGAGGCCATTTCCAAAAGGCAGTGCTCTATGAAATTCAATACCACTTGGATATCATCCTAAATACTCATATTAGACACCATGAATAATTTCAAGTTCTTCGGAACATTCTACGATCCTCTAATAAGGAGTTGAATTAAATTAAGAAATTTCAAACTTCATTTTAACAACTATAACAAATTTTACAATAACTGAATAAATATTTCAGCAATAAATATAGAATTCAACTAATAATCAATAAAACGGATATGAGAGTTCCTCAAATATTGATAAGATATACTCTTTGTAATTTTGAATCTCTTGACATAGATTTTGGCTCGATATTTGTAACTGATTACTACTACCTCAGAAAAACCAGTTTCTACAAACAGGAAGTTTCAAATATGATAATCATTATCTAAGCGCCACAACTCAAATGAGATACTCCCCTTTTAAAGATATACTAAGCATTTTGTCTTACGCTATTAATATGATATCAGTGGTTTGTCGTAAGATAATACTATAAAATTCTTCTATAAAGAGAATTCAAATGGAACACTAAAATTAAGTTATCTTATATTGATACGAAGTCTTTGGATTCAGTAGAGCTGAATGTTGTGACAAAACCAAGCATAGATAAAATTCTTCTATAAAGAGAATTCAAATGGAACACTAAAATTAAGTTATCTTATATTGATACGAAGTCTTTGGATTCAGTAGAGCTGAATGTTGTGACAAAACCAAGCATAGATAAAATTCTTCTATAAAGAGAATTCAAATGGAACACTAAAATTAAGTTATCTTATATTGATACGAAGTCTTTGGATTCAGTAGAGCCGAATGTTGTGACAAAACCAAGCATAGATAAAATTCGTATATTTCACGCAACTCAACATTTGAAAACGACTGGTTTATAACAAAAATACGAACTCAAAGTTAAAAAGAGAACACTTACTCCCACTGGAATCAATTTGGTAAACAGGCTGACACTTTTGTACTTGAATCATAAAGCTATCCTTCAACATAGGAGTCCATTTCCCCTGTTTTACTTCCAAAGAAGTTAAATCTAAAAAAAATAAGTCCTTATAACTAGAGAAACTTTACCATTATTACAATAAAGAAATAAAACCTTACAAATGCAACCGTCAGATATACTTCCAGGTCTAACAAGATATTTTTTCTCAGCAATGGATATCGTCTCCATATTTCCGCCTCCATAGTACCAGTTGTAATTCTATAAAACAAAATATATTTCTATCAATCAACCATCCATAAGCATAAATAACTTGAATTGTATTAAAAAATCATGAATATCAGGAAATTGATATTTCCTTGAACGTACTTACTTTTCAATTGATTATAGAAATAAGAGTCTGTTTCTGATATGAGAAACTAAAATTTCAGTACATATTCATATTTTTTATCTTCCAGTAGCACAAAAATCATAACTACATAAGCATTTTAAGTGTCGTTATTTGTTCAAATACATGAAGTCGGGATAAATTTCTACAGTATATTTTATTATTTATAGACAATGTGATTGAATGAAATCAAATTTTAAATAAATAAAGTAGCCGGTATTCTTTAGTGAACTTACTAATGGTCACAATTTATTGTGAGTTGAGAAACAATAATGGAATTATTTTTATAACAAAAAATAATTGCTAAACTAAAACTAATAATTTATTTCAACAAACAAACCTTCAATTTTTCACATGCCTGTTTAACATAAAATTAAGCCATGAAAGTACAATAAGATTTTACACAATTATTATTGTTTGTGCCCCAGCATAAAACTATAATTCACAAGAAAAAAGGACTGAAGACTGACTCCGGTAAACTCTTTATCTGGATCAGACTTGAGATGGTGTGCCAACATTGTAACATTCCGAGGGATTTCAACTTTCTCTGCAGATGTGTCTGCAGCATGAATTTCTTTTTCTATAAACATAATTTTTTTAGAAAAATATACTTCAATGTTATATTTTGTAGTTGTTTAACTTACTTGCTTCATTTGGTAAATCTTTACATGACTTCAAAAGCAGTGCTTTGTTATTCTCCCACTTCTTCTTTTGTCTAACAAGATCCAAACTTGGATCTAATCCATTTAATTCTAAAATTATAGAAATGTCATATAATATTTACAAATATATGGAATGCAATAAACATGCAAAGTATATATTCTAGGTTCTAACCTGAAGAAGATATTTTTGTCGGAGGGAAAGAAGGTAAAGGGTATGTAACATCATATGGAAAAGGTCTGTAAAAGTCCTTCGTTGACATTACAGGGTCACCAGCATCTAGGTGAGAAGTTTGTGCGTGTAAGTTAACACCAGGCACAGAACTGTGGGAATTAACTGAGAGATAATCGCTTCTTAATTCACCTAATATATTTCTTTTACAATCTTTATCCATATCTACTTCAAAAAAGTATATTTAAATATATATAGTTGACTGAATATTAACATACTAACAAAGAATTATGGGATCATGTAACACTTCTTTAAAAAAATAACTTCGTAAATGTCCAAACAGCAGTTTACACAAGAAGGTACTATAACCTGACCAGGAATATCCTTCCAACTGATAACACTTAACTTTTGTTGACAGTGTGACAGCAATAAAATTTTTTCCTTGTTCAACAAAAGTCAAAAGTAAAACCAACGCATTGCATGATACATTTCCAGTAATTAATATATTATAATAATAACAACTATTATAAATGAACCCACCTATTTGAAATGTTCATGATATCGAATAAATCAATAACTAATTAATTAATAATAAACTATAATCTGTAAATTTGCTTATTATTGTTTTACAACCAAGAGCACATATTACTTTTGCTTGTGTTTTACTGTCCACTGTAATCCTAGGGTCTATATTACACAGTAAAGCCTTGCAGTACGAGTCTAATTCATTCTCAAACCCAGCTCGTATTGCAATTTACTCATTTTACGAAGTAATTTTTCACATTGAAATTAATAAGAAAATAAATAATTTGTGCCAAGCCAAAAATGGCTATTTTAAGTTTCTTTTTTATCATAAAATTTGCAATTAAAAAAAATAAACAATACTGTAGATGTAATATGTGAATAATACAAATTCAATAATAATCTTGTTTTATTAATCTACTAAACTTAAATCGGAGAATATCTAGGCGTAAGGAAGACGTTCGCTCGTACTATGAATTTTTAATCGTTGTATGAAACAAAAATTCTTAGGAATGGCAGCTCGTTAAGCGAATTGCTCGTAGAATGAGGCACTCGTAGTACGAGGTTCTACTGTATGTGATTGGGTGTCACGCCAAACTCTTAAGGCCTCTCTACCAATGCTTAGTCTTAGTTGGCAATATTATTTTTCTTTCGCGGGA
The DNA here is from genome assembly GCA_026182355.1 of Hermatobates lingyangjiaoensis. Lineage (NCBI taxonomy): Eukaryota > Metazoa > Arthropoda > Insecta > Hemiptera > Hermatobatidae > Hermatobates > Hermatobates lingyangjiaoensis. The sequence goes on along the minus strand of JAPFBL010000122.1, from coordinate 935,405 downwards.
GGACTCCTTTAGTATGAGACTTCTCTCTATACAGACTAGACCAGGGGTCGGCAACTCTTTCATCCTTACACTGCGGCTAGGAGTGAATCGGGAAAATAAATTACTTTAAAAAAATATTTAGCTGTATTTTATTTGTCTTAGTTATTTTTTTAGTGTTTTAATTCTAAATTGGAATATCTTTATGCAATCTTAAAATATTAATTGTTAAAATATTAAAAAAAAGTATATTTTATTGTTTTTTGTAGCTCAAAATAAACGTCATACTCGCGAAAGCTGAGAAAAAAACAACTAGATTTTTTTCTTTCTGCTGGACAGTAAAGAAACAAGTTTGCTGTAACCGTAGTGTAAGAATCTACAATCCACTATGGACTTCTGTTCGAGTGAGCAATGTTTAATATAACTTTTTTTAAGGAACCAGCAAAAAGTGTAAAGAAAAGCAAAAGAATGTGAATTGATTGAATGTGAATTTCTGTACAAATGTTGTTATGCAGTTATTAAAAGGTAAACAGATGGTGCTTGAATTTAAAATGTGCTCGAAATCCAGAAAGAAAAGCTAATGAAGACATTGTAGCACGTTTTTGCTTTTGTTTGCTACATGGATTATTTAAGTTCGGCCTTTTAATTTATTTGAAAGAGACATTTAGACATTCTTATTATTTTTTCAAGAACTCAGAATGTTCAAAATGTGTTCATTAGAAATTAAATGTTATTTTCTCTGTAGCACTTTGTGGATTTCATTAGCAACACTTTATAGTGCATCTTTAAAAGAGTAGTCACAGTGCTGCTCTCAGTATTTTTTTTTTTTTTTTTTTGTGGAAACCGGGTTCAAATGGCTCTTTTGGTGTTAAAGGTTGCCAACCCCTGGGCTAGGACCCATGGCAAAGGCGCAACAGAGGTATTTAGGAATGAGGGTTTCATCCCATATTAAGTCTCTGTGAACACTGAGTCATTGATCACTAAAAAAATATTGATTTCGAGATTCTTTAGATAAGATAAAGATTTAAAGGCAAAATAGTCAGATGTTTTCATTTATCTAACCCATACTCTAGGCACTTCCGTCATTTGAAAGAGATCTAAAGATAGACATTCTGAAATCATTAAAACTTAAAAATGAAGCAAGTCAAGCAAGATGTTAGAAAGCAAATAATCTTAGTTCAACAATCTCTATATTACGCATTATTAAATGTCATCCTACTTGATTGTACACTTTGGGATAAAATTAAGCAATATTATGTTGTTCAATTTTTTGTATACATATATTTGCGATTAGTATTAGCGATTACATATAAACATGATTAGTCCAAGTTTATAAATACGATTATGTTTATTATATTCGAATTGTCGAATCTTAACTATTAGCAACCCACAACAGGAAATTAATTTAAGAATACTAATTATGCGTTTTTAGGTTTCCAATGTTGGGTATTTGGACTTTGGGGAGTTCAATAAAAAAAAGGTTCATAAAACTCGATTTACAATGAAACTGTTACAGTTTAAAAAATGAATATTCAATGTTATTATTATATTCAGTGTTATATTATACTAGACGACCCGTGACCCCTTGTGTCACTCAGTGTTAAGAAATTATAGCAACAGTTAATAACATACACCCACTGAATGTGATTGACAGGAATAACTGTTATTGATATTTCTTGTTATTAAGTCGTGAAAACAAATATTCTTACTCGTATGTCGTCCAATCATTTGAGATAGTATTCTTAACATTAATCAAGATATATAAACAGTAAGTATATTTAATAAAACAAAAAATCATTTAAAACTGAAAAATTTCATTTCTTTTATGACATAAATAAATAAAACATCAATTCAAGTTATATACACAGTCATATTTAAAACAAACGAAATCTGTAAATTGAAATATTTGATTTATTTTCCCCAACATAAAATAACATTAATGAAAGGAATGTGTCTTTATAATATTTTCTTAAAATATTCGTATTTAATCTGATGTTTGTGTTCAATTTTATATTCCTAAAATTATTAATTTTTAACCTCTAAAGTAATAGTTTATTATACATACTTTCGGAATTTCATACATCTGTTTATTACTTAAGTTCCAAAAACGATTGTTAAATCAAAACGTTGCTTTGAAAGTTTGATTTCAACCTGAAAAACAGACCGATTCCTGATGAATACAATTTGTTTTATATGTATGACAATAATTAACAGTAAATATGTAAAATAAAAAAAAACATCGTCTTAACAACAATAAGATTTCCAAAAATGGGACTGAGATACATTACGAAGAAAAACTCGTTAGGTTTATTCTATAACATAAATAGATTTTACATCTAGAGTCATTAATTTTACTTGACTTATGTTGAGAGAATTTATTTTTCATTCTCCTTTCTTTTTAAAGCCGTTATTTGTAAAGTAATATATTACTCACAGTTTTCTTTAATATTTATTTGAATAATTCATCATAAACTGGAATTAACAGATATTCCAATTTTCACATCTGTGCAAATATTAAAAAAAAAATCAGAGTTTTATAAGTATATAGATGAACTTTAAATATGTAAAGACAAAAATTAGAAATATATAAAAAGAGAAGCATAAGAATAAAAACAGATTGATTGAAATCAAAAGCAGCGCAGACCAAGGCAGACCAGACTGCATCTGGGGTCTGACCATCTCTGCTACTTCGTTTTTATCCTTTTTTGATTGTCCTCTGTTGTATTAAGAAATTCTACCACTATTAAATAAATAAATCTATTTACTCTACCGATTTCCCCGTACTAAGTAAGTCTTGTCAACTGAAATATTCTTACAAATCATTTATTAATGAACTATTTTTGCCTGTTAGAAATGAATCCTAACAATAAGTTGTGTAATATAAGTAGGCCAGTACCTAAATAGTAATATATTATTTTTTTACCAACGATGTTAAAAGTAAATTTCTGGCTTACAATAATTTTACAAGGTAGAAAGCTGTAAGTTAATGTATGTATGTGATGGGATAAATAATGTAAGTTTCAAGTGACAAGGAAAAAGGATTCGATACGTAAGATATGGGATAGTTGAATGAGTGCACTGTATTCGAATGTAGTCGTATTGGAAGTATGGAATGCGGACTCTGAGTATGGAATATGTATTCGAAAAGCGAGAGTACTCGATATGCCCATCTCTATCTAGGAGTGGTCACAAACTTGCTAGGCTCAAGTTGTGCGATGTCAGTTCCTTGCTCTACTCGTATATAGTCTCATGGATAGCAGAATGCAGACTGTTTGAATTTCAATCGTTCCAATAATGTGAATGAACCAGAACTAATATGAGTTCAAATTAGCAACTAAACCATATCTCCCCTCTCATCAACATGATCAAAGTGTAACTGTAAGAAGCGTGGACGTCGAAGAATAACCAAAATAATTGCCACAGCTTTGGCATAATTAATGATGTCAGGTCATTAATATTACTACTTTGTGAAACACATCTATTCTGCAGACTGTGAGAAGCCATTTTTAACCTTAATATGAATTGTTGACATGGACATTAAGAAACTATAGTTCTATAAAGAGACGCACTTCTGACTCCAGTCCACCTAATTTAATTTTTCTTACAACACTATTCTTTAAATACATGAATCAACAATGTAAAAATATAGACATTTTAAATTTGGTGAGGTTTACATCCATGTTCGGGGATGGTCGACGCTCCTAGGGAGTAAAAATAGAAGCTAGTTAACAGAGGCCTCGCCCTCTACCCAAACATAGTCAACCGTGCAGCTCTCTGGAATCCCGCGCCACTAATATAACACCACATTTTTCTCTTCTCGTCCTCCCATCTCGAAAGCTACATTCATGACGGTTGCATTCGAATCGAAATCGGCTGTTTAAAAGCAATTTTACAAAATAACTACAGCAATCCAATCAACCGAACTGTTTAAAGCATTTAACTACATTACAAGTTAAAACAATTTTATATAATTAATGTGATAAATTACTTTATTTATAAAAATCAAGTGTCCGAATGTTTGCTTGTCTGCTCTTTGCACTGTAGAAATAACTATATACATCAAACTAGGTTAGATAGACAAATCAAAGTCTCCACATATAAAAAAGAAGCTTTTTTTTTATTCTACGCGTTTCAAACACTTCGAGTTCATCGTCAGGTAAACATCCAAAAGAAGAAATAGAGCCGAGCGTTCAACTCCCGAACGAGTACTCTCATATATATTATCATATACATCGAATTTCATATTTCTATAACTAGAAGTTTGACACTCCTGTAAATTTTTCTGGTCTGGTCTAAAATAATGCCAAAAATATAGTTCATATATAATTTAAAAATATGTTAATGCATAAGAAGTGAAGTTTTTTGGAACTTTTTTGATCAGATTAACGGGTACTTCCTGCGCGTAAGTCTTACTGATAAAGCAAAGTGGTATCTTAAACTGCTTTATGTGGCTAACTTTTAGATCTACTATCTACTATCTACATATAAATATGTAAAACTTATAAGATATTGAAAGACTTCAGTACAGTCAAAGAAATAAATTAATTCTAGTGATAAATTATTCTTTTCTACGAGTATATTAATGTCGAAGTATTTAAAAACAAATTACTTTATAGAAAATTCTGAAAATATAGCCGATTACAAATTTTATTTTCTAAAAGTTTTATACAAAAAGGTTTCCTTTATGATGTCATCAAAATTAATGAAACTACAATAAATTGCTATATATACATGTATATCAGTTCAAAAACGAAGGAAAGCAACACACAGAGAAAGAGACACACTTACAAACTCAAATTTTCGGATGATCCGTCTTCAACAGAAAAGAGAATGGGCGACCAAGCAAACCGGAAACAAAACCCTGCCGTTTTCTTTCCGACGTGCTGAAACCAAGCGAGATGAACCAATGGTCGACGTCTTAATTGGTTAGCCCAGTGATGACAAACTATTGGCATGCCTGTCAGTGTTGACATCCAAACTCATTTATGGAGACACGCATCTAGAAAGATAAACAATTTTATAATTTATATATATATATATATATCATAACAGCCAAAATTAGTTAATAATAATAATCTTAATAATTCTGTAAATAATAATTATTACTTTATTTCTGAAACCAGACGTGTATGAAGAACATACACGTTAGGCGTTGGTATTGCCTAACGAATATACATATTAATAACATTTAAACTATTTGTTTTAATATTGTTGTTAATATGAAATTCTAAATTCTGAAACCATTCTACTTTGAGAGTCCTAAATTTTGCCTAACCCAAGTATATTTAGAGTAGGAATGTTTAATGAGTACCTGACATCGTACAATCTCGGGAATGACAGCTTAACAACTTCTCTGAGAGACCGGCGTGGTCGTATTTATTCACTTCTGACGTGAATAAATTAAGGGCTAGATTGCGTATTGAACCCCGGACCTACCAGTTCAAAGGTGAGCATGTAGGTAACGAATGACATTTTGAAGTTTGACGTTAGAATGTTCATTGAGATTCTAGTTTGACATTTAATATTCTTATGAAATATTTCCAACTGAAATCAAGAATTGTAGTTTTTATTGAAACTGTTTCATGTGGCTGACATTGCAAGAACGGTGCTGCTAATACTGATGACATGGCCATTGTGTGGTTAAGACCATGTGGGTAGCATCCTTGGTAGTGTCGTAAAGATCACGTCTTCGTAGAGCGTCCTGATCTACAACAGATGTAGTAATGTTCATGAATATCAAGGAAGACATGAAGGCATGGTCCCGAACCCGTGGTTCAATAGCCATGCTGCTTAACAAAATAAACTCAATCATAGGAAAGTTTAGGGCTCCTAATGTAGAGTGAACTCGGTCTTTTGAAATTAAAAAAAGAACCAATGGTTTGTTTCCTTGGTCATTAACCTTCGCACTCTGCTCCTACTGTTAAACCTAAACCACTACTGTACATCTGGGTCAATTTCAAGCAGTTATTTAAAAAATAAAATCAATAAAATACTCATTCATTTCAGAGAGGTCTATCTATTTTATACTTACAAAAGGAGAGATCAGATATTTGTTTAAGAGATCTTTAAGAAACATCATTTAAAAATATTTTCTCTTTGACCCTGTTAATTAATTTTTAAGCTTAAAAATACCAAATTTAAAAAAAAAATAAGCAGTCCTCTATTAACATCCGTACATCGTACAAGTTCGGGAATGACAGCTTAACATCTTCTCTGATAGACGGCGTTCTCTCAAATTCAAATATGAATTTGTCTTCGAACTTGTGGACATCAATTCAATTAATTGAGTTTAATACGACTAAAACCAATGTTACTAACTTAGTCAGAAAATGCATTGAAAATGTTGGCTGTTAATAAAATATTTTACATTTTGGACTATAAACCTACATTATACAAAATTTAAAACCTTTTAGAGAAGTTAAAATTCTGCCTTCTAACTGTCTTATCATTTTTTTCTCTTCCAAAAATATATCCAATTGAAAGCATGTGAATTACGATTTTGATATTTTATATATATGATAACCTAATAGAAACAAGTTCTATTTTTTGTGATTAGTTACCTTATTATGGTAAACTAAATAAATTGATCCATTATAATCAAGTCTACAAGGCTAGTTATTTTGTTATTCATTTTTACTTTACTATCATCAAGAAATGAGTTTTTAATGAATTTTCATATTTCTTTTATTTTTAGAACACTATTTGTTATATTTCCGTTTCAACTTTCAATTACAAGAGGGGGGGGGGGTGAGAGAGTATTCACATATCTCAGATCACATCGCATGACCTTGAGGTGATAACAGAGAGAGAGAGAGAGAGAGAGAGAGAGAGGAGAGAGAGAGAGCGATATGGTTGGGAAAGTGCTAGAAGGAAAGAGGAACTTACGTGGAATAATATGTAGATAGTGAAAGAGGTTGACTAGTTAAAAGAGGCGGTGAAATTATTAATACGATATTAAAAATGAGGAAAGCAAAGGATTACTGTTCCTTTATGTGTTTGTAAGCGATTGCGCGTGTATGGCTGTGCGCGCGCGTGAGTGTTTATCAACTTTTAGTAAAAAACCTTAATGTCACGGCTTAGTGAAATGATCTATAGAAACAGTTATTAGTTAGAAATATTCATATTTCTTTTCGAATATAAAGAACCGGAAGTCACTAAATATCTTTACTGAACCTTTTGATGTGCTCACAATAAAAGTATGATGCAGCAATATTCTATTAATTCGTCTTGAAAAGTTAAACAAATATAAGATTAAATGACCAGGAATGAAGTAGAAAAGTCACAGTCTGTGTTTACCTGTTCATTTGTTTACGTTTGTTAACCAATCACAGTTTTAGTAATATAATAAACAAAGAAAATTAGCTCACTCACTCTCTCTTTCTTTTTCTCTCTCTCTGTCTCTGTCAGCCTGTCTCTTTCTCCCTTTGATTTAATTAGTTATATGTTGACTGCACTGTCACCTCCTATCTTTTTCCCAATCTAACCTTCTCTTTCTCCTTTACTATCTTTCCTCTCACTTGGTCTCTTATGTAAAGAGTTTATAGTCGTTCTTCTGCCACTCTATTTATTTCTATTACTCCTTGTCGTCTTTATTTACATTAAACCTTCCTTTCACCTCCCAAGAAAGTCACTTTGCATTTCTCTCTCTCTCTATCTCTCCTCTCTCTCACTCTCTCCCTCCTCTCTCACTCTCTCTCTCTTCTCTCTCTCTCTCTCTCTTTCACACTCTCTCTCCCTCCTCTCTCTCTTACTCTCTTCCTCCTCTCTCTCAATAATTTTATTGAAGTTATATGAAATCAAGTTCAAGTTACTCCCTATATGAAATTTGAAATTTCATTTCATTTTTTCAAATTACCTGACAATTAACTGACAGCAGAAAAGGGCTAATTTAAATTCATTACTCCAGGAAAGCAACTATAAACAAAAGCCTCAGTTAAAAAAAGAATATTTATATGTTCCTTATTAAAAATACCAAATATGATTAAATTTTCTTTTCAGGTATATGAATTTCATAACTTAAAAAGTAGTAGAAACATATTGAAAGGCACTATTGTTAATTGATCAAACATACGGTACTTACTATTAAAAATATAGTATTTATATTCCATGGTTTAGAATAGAGTTTAGGGATGGATTTAGATTTATGAATTTAATAAATTACATTGAACTTTTTTTTTGCTAAATAATAGCTTTATTGTGACAAAATTGGCTTATCTTATCTCTTCAAACTTGGCTTATGTTTCATATCGTTAACTGCAAGGAAATAACAAATGAACAACAAAGCATGAATAAAGTCTATATATGTAGAAAAAGAAAATGATGATTCCATGGTTTTTTTTATCCCTTAAAAGTTAAAAGGGCCTAAATTAATAATAGAACGTTTAATTCATTAGTCCATTCAAACCCTGTGTTTAACATTGGAAAGGGCAGTATCCACTAATTGGAATCGGGTATAATATAGGAAACATATCAGCGATGCATTCAAAGAACAGTAGTTCTATTTTTAGATTTTATATTGAAGTTCAATATAATATTTGTAAAACAAAAAACTTCTTGTACTTTGAAACTATAAACTTAATCCATTTCATTGTATTTCTTTAATCTTTAGGCTTGGGTTTACATTGTATAGGCTCGGGGGGCTTTTAATTAGCCTACTGGAAGTTGTAAAAATATAAAATAAATAAAAAACATAGAAGAAGTTTCACTCCACTGTGAGTATTTCCCAAACTCACGCACACGCACACGCACACACACACAAACACACGCACACGCATGCTCACTCACGTACATGCATACGTTTACACGTGCACACGCACGCACGAAATTACATGGACGAACACGATAACACACGGCCACAGACGCAGATACGCATGCACACGCACAATGCTAACACACGCTCACACAAGTACACGCATGCATACACACGCAGTCACACGCACACACACGTGAATACACGCACACAGACGCACAATCACATGCAAACACACACACACACTCATACAGACACACAGACTCATAAACACTCACACACGCACTCATGCACACACTCACACACGCACACAAGCACACTAGCACACACGTATACCCGCTCACTCACGCACACACCACACACACACACACACACACACACACACACACACACACACACACAGATAGAGAGAGAGAGTTAGAGACAAGTGTTGACAAGTGCTTTGGTAAACATTGTAATTTTGATGCTCTTTCAACTTTGATGGTATTTAAGTTCTTTGAATTACTATTGTTTTGTAATTGTTCCGATCAGAACGATCGTACTGAATTCTGTGGGAGTGAGTGTTGCTGGTGTTTTCCAGAAACGGATTCAGTTTTTATTGTGTTTATAACGTCTGCTAACAACCAGTGACATACAAAGTTATTATGAAGATCTGCATTACTCACTAAGCTCATAGAGCCAGCTACCAAAGGTAGTTCTTTGTGCTAGCCTTAGTTGAGGTTGGTTTTGTGGCTTACTTGATGTCAGATTCGATTTGAGATTTTTCAGTTTGTTTAGTTTTATTAAAAGACTACTTCCTTGTTGGAAGTTTCTTAATATCTTCACCTATCATTGACAGGTTAATCTGCTGTGAAGAATAATAAATTATTTTCCTTTATTTCAATCTGACCAAACTCTTTGTATATATCTAACATATACATTGTTATTTAATTTAAAAATATGACTTCAAACAATGATTTATTGTTTGAAAATGCATTAACTTCTTTGACAAACGTTACCCAAGTAAGTGGAAATTTAAGAAAAGACTTAAAAAGAACTATATTAGATGCCATGCGTGATTTAAATAGTTTCTATGTTAATGTAAAGAATGAAATGGCTACACTGAAAAATCATGTGTGTAATCCTAAGCCCAGCTATGCCAGTGTTGCTGCTAAGACTTTTCCAAAAGAGAAACGCAAGCCTGTGTACTCTGCTGTAGTTAGCTATGAAGTAATAAAAACCAGTGATGAGGTGAAGAATTTATTGAAATCTAAGATTAATCCTAGCGAATTAAATGTTGGTGTTTCTGTCGTGAAGGTAATAAACAATAAAAAGGTTATACTGAAGACTACTAATCAGGAAGATATAACCAAGCTCTGTACTGAAATAAGTAAAATTGATCAGTTAAAGGCAGAGCCAGTGTCTAAGTACAAGCCTAGACTAATTGTCTATAACATTCCACAGGAGGTAACTTTAGAAAATGCTGAATATATGAAATTAAAACAAAACTCAGAGGTGTTTCAGAATATTACTGATGTTAGAATACTATATCTTCTAAACTCATTAGAGAGAATAAAGTTAAAAAATCTCGCCATTTAGTTATTGAGGTTCACCCCACTCTAAGGCAGAGGCTCATCAAAGAAAATTAAAAATCGGCTGGTCAATGTATAGATGTACCGACTAAGTGTTTGTTCCTTGCTGCTTCAACTGTAGCAAGTACAATCATGGTATAGCGCAGCGCAAAAGTGCTACTATCTGTCCTATACTCGTATGTGCTGGAAGTCATCTTTCAAAAGATTGTATAGTTAACAGGGATGAAAAGAAGAAGCATCGCTGCATTAATTGCGTGACATTCAACAGTCACAATAGGTCTGAGATAAGAGTTGATGTGTGCCACACGACAATGGATAGATCTTGTCCAACATACAGACTTGCAGTACAAGGTAGAATGGAAAACATTGATCATGGCCGGTAAAAACAACATCACAAGTATGACGCTTAAGTGTTTACAAATTAATGCGCAAAAATCTCGTTCGGCAACAGCCAATATAAATGTCTACATGGGAAATGTGTATTAGCATTTCATTCTTGGAGCTCGTAGAAATAGTGATTGAACTAGTTATCAATATAACGCTTAATTTGGTACATCATACCAATGAATCAAATAATACCCTTGGTATTACTACAGCAGTAATGACACAATTATAAAGAAAAAAAAAACGTGTTACGAAACAATCTCTTGTAGGAGAGCATGGCTTTTTGTTTCCATAGGTAATGGATCTCATATGGCCGTCTGTAATACGTATTACATGGCCAGCGGATCTGTTGCATTAAATGCCGTTAATCTGGCCTCCCTTATACATTGAAGATTTTAGTCTTCAAAATATTTTCCTTTTTTCTGAAAAATATTAGAAGTTTATAAAAAAAAATTCAGTGTAATCGAATCACCGTAGAATTCATTTAAAATTAATACCCGTTTTGTATTATAGAACGAAGAAATCTATTCCTCATACATCAATATTAATCAAAGATAATATGATTCGTAAACACAAGAAAATATAAATTAAATATTAAGTTTTGTTCAAGAGCGTAACCTGTTGATTGATTTTGTTAGAAAAATCCATCATAACATGAAAAACATACCAAGAATATGTTTGATTGGTGTGACTTTTTTACAAGAAAAATTTTATTCTTCTTACATCTCATATTACATCATATTAATGAAGTCATTAAATAATTTAAAATTATTTCATCAAACCTCTGAACATCAATTTTATTTTTAGTCTATTCAGTTTAAAAAATTCTGTCAATGTAAACAATATAAATAAATGTAAACAAATCCAACAAGTAAAGCTGGTGATCCATTAGTCCAGGCTAAATATTCAGTTTTTTTAGCTTTAATTATTGTTATTTGCGGTAATTAGAATTTCGAGTTTTTTTTTTATAAAGTACAAATTTTTTGTCAAAAACTTAAACGCCTCCGCAGCTTTCAATGAAACATATGCACAATCTACTTAGCAGTCAAAGTCATTAAACCTTTGTTTTTAAGTAAAGTCGTAAAGATTGTCGAGATTTAAAGTTAACTAAAGTGTACAACAGACTTGCATAAAATAAATCATTCCCAACAGTAGTTAATATGGCAAATTTTAAATGAAGCTCAAAAGTTTGACAGGGTCACTTTCTTAGTACTGTCTAACCAACGACCAACGAATATATCCGCGCACTATAGTGCACGTCGTAACAAGCAGTTCCAGACCAGAGGCCTTCTACTGCTTGCTTACTGTGCTACTATAACTTGGAATGTCAGTAATTCATGTCAGATATAAGTTCGTCTGTAAAGTAAACATTTCGTATTCGCAGTCATGTGGTCTTGTTGAGGTCATGGTTTTCAATGTTTTTAGTCATGAATTGGAAAAGTAGTCAGATAGTCAGTGGAAGAAGTAATTGTTCAGTGAGGTTGAGGAGGGTTGGTGGCAGGATTTAGAGTTTGTACAAGGAGGTTTGGATGAGTAGATAGTTTGTTGTCTTCATTGGTAGTAAGTCGAGTGATGTAACTATCTATGGATTCCATTTTCAAATCATGGTGAATATCAACATTACGGGATAGTACTGTCTACTCACTTTTGTTCTTATTTCCTTTAGTACTATCCATCCATTCATAGTTTGTTACAAACACTGCAGTATTTTAAAAAAAAAATCATGATCTACTTATTATATTCGTCATCTGGGGATCAAGCAAACGCACGAATATCAAAAGAATTCAGTCAGCCCAGTCCTAAATAATCCTTCGCAAAATCGTACAATTTCCCTTTTACGTTTCTATTGATACCATTCATAAAGATTTGAAAATTTCTCTTATTCGCCAAGAAATCCTATCAGAAAACCGCAAACTTCATGAACCTTAACCCACCAAACTATATTTCTATTCTAATACAGATAAATAATGTTACCCTTCAACTATAACTTTATTTTCTTTACAAATCTAAATAAAATAGACGAATGATCTTCTTGAATGCTAATATTTTTATTTTTGCTTACACTGCCTATTTTTTTTATTTTTTGTTTTAAAATATATTATATTTAAAAAAATTATATTGATATATTCAAAGTACAATGATCATTTAGAAAACTAAAACTAATTTCGGAATTTGATGGATTTTTATTTTTTAAGTTTCTGATTTCCTCTGTTTGTTTAAAACAAGAAAACAAAATATCACAAATGACAATGCACAAAACATGTTTGTTTACAGCTTTTGATGAATCATAATTAAATTAGATATATGAGCTGCTTATGGTTATAATAACAGCAGGTTATAATATCGAAGCATCGAGAAAGGTACCGTATTGTATTTTAAATCAATCCGGAAATTATTTTTCTAATTCACTTACTAATCACATGGGATTAAAATTCAATTTAATAATTACATAATTATTATTGTGTTTACGTATTAAACACAATAATAGTGCGGTGTAAAGAAAATTTTGCAATTTTAAACTCATAATGTAAAACAATATAATACTAAAAGGGCAACTTTTAAAGTAATAAACACGTTGATTATCTTAAGCGTTTGATAAAATTTGGATAATAAAATTGAGTGTGAACTACTCCAAATATATTTTTTTATTTGCGTATTAACTACTTCTCTTATCAAGTCCATTCTATAGCTCCTATATTTTCCTACAGTGAATTTCATTTGAGTTCGTATCATTAATGAGTAGTTGGTACAGAAGCGTTTAGAACGGATTGCTTTTCATCTTCTACAAGCAGTAGGTGCTCATCACTTTCCTAACTCGACCAGTTAGAAAATTGAAAAGTCCAACAATAGGAAAGGCCTTTTAACTCATACTGAAGGTTTACCCGTCTTTAATCTCTGATATCTACGTATTTGAGGGATGGTTAGATCAGACTCTGTCCCTTCAGTACAAGAGGCTCGCTCGCTAACCACTCAGCTACACCCAAACCCTCTTCTATATTTTATCAACTTTCCTAAATCTCAATATTTTCTTCGACATAATATTTGTTTATATATTAGACTGACTATTAAAACAGAAAGTAATAATTATGTTTTGTTTATAATAAGGCTTAAAGACATTAAATATCAAAGAAAATCTCTTACTCATCATAAAATATCATTATATAATCCATTTACAATTTCGTTTAGTTTTCTTAAATTTCAAGTTCCTTTAATGCTAAGTATTTTTTTTTCAATTTATCTGTTTCCTAAATCTACAAACACATATTCCTTTTTAAATTAAGCAAGTTTAATTTCATCAAAACCTTTTTTTATTAAACAATTTTAATATTTATTTGTTTATTATTAATTTTGACTATTTATTAAAATTTATTTGTTTTAAAAAAAATATTAGATTTTATATATTTGAAACGTGAAAAATAAAATATGATACACATACGTATATAAATAATCAAACCACAATATGAAATGGGAAAACAAGACTAAGAACTTTCAACTGTAACAAGCGGTCTTCGTCAGTGGTTTGTGGTCAGTGGTTTGATAATTGATTCTTATTTCACATATTTATGTGAAATCTTTTTATACATATATAAGTATTTCATTCATCAAACAGTAGTAAATAAAAATTGGTTGAATTGTTAAAATGAAAATTTACACTTATTTGATTTCAGTTATTTTTAAAGAACAAGTTGATTAATTTAGAAATTTTCTCTACTTAAGATTCTAGAAGTGCATTCCAAGTATTATTTTGTTCCACAGAGTTAATTTATACTGTATTTGATAGAATTAAATGAGTTTGTAGTTTAACCTAAAGTACATTTATTTAGTAATATAAGATTTATATTTCTTTAATTATTAAAGCAAGTATTTATTGATGTTGTTTACTTATAAATAAATGAGCGGAAGTCAAGAATGCGAGAGGTGAAAATGGATTTTATGAAAGTCTCATTTAAAAAGAATTCAAGCAAGATTCAATTTATTATAATATTTTTAAATATTAATGGTATAAAGATCTTATATAAATAATACAGAAACGACCTCGATCTTAATGTTATATACATTCATTGGTATTACACAACCAGTATCGAATAGTAACCGACCAAAAAACAAAACATTTGCGAACAGGCCCGTGACGTACAAAGTACGTAAAGAGAGGTGTTGCGTGGGCTTAGCGTGATGTTTAGAAGCACTTGCGGTGAACGATTCCAGGGCCGGACTCGTCGTACTCCTGCTTGGAGATCCACATCTGTTGGAAGGTGGACAGGGAGGCCAGGATGGATCCTCCGATCCATACGGAGTACTTCCTCTCGGGGGGAGCGATGATCTTGATCTTGATGGTTGAGGGGGCGAGAGCGGTGATTTCCTTCTGCATTCTGTCAGCGATACCGGGGTACATGGTGGTGCCACCAGACAAGACAGTGTTGGCGTACAGGTCCTTTCTGATGTCAACGTCGCACTTCATGATTGAGTTGTAGACAGTTTCATGGATACCGCAAGATTCCATACCCAAGAAGGAAGGCTGGAAGAGGGCTTCTGGGCAACGGAACCTTTCGTTACCAATGGTGATGACCTGACCGTCGGGAAGTTCATAGGACTTCTCGAGGGAGGTTGAGGCAGCGGCGGTAGCCATTTCCTGTTCGAAGTCCAGGGCGACGTAGCACAGCTTTTCCTTGATGTCACGAACGATTTCTCGCTCAGCTGTAACCCAAAACAACTTTATTCGCACCACAACAACAAAACACCGCAAATAACAAAAAAACAGCCCCTCCCAAAGCTTCTGAGGAATTTTACAACAGAAAATTGTCTGTTTTTAAACACGAATTAGGACATTTGCATTGGAGACGTAAGGAGGCATGGGACCATCGCAGTACCTTAATTCTAGATATCTGCTTCAAGACGTAAACTTAATTAACAATAGCGAGCCCAAAAAAATGAATTGCTTTGACCGTACACAGTTCAAATGAAGAATGTTTCTTCAGAGAAAGATGTAATCAGTAAATCTGTCTTCATTCTGTCCCACTTCTTTACAATACCTAGAACTTTTTGCGATTCACATGTTTTATTTGTATAAAAATCTCTCATGGTAAAAATGTTCTTTAGCACGGAATAAAAAAACATACAGTAAGTTCATGAAACCGTTGAATATTAAAACAGAAATCATTTGATTTGTCACTGAAAACTTCTTCAGTTTTTTGGAAGCATTTTAGAGTATGCTAAGTTTAATTTTTTTCTTTAAAAAAAATATATTCATGCGCAGAAAATTTAAAGAAAAAGTTTCGATAATAATTAAGTTTTATAGACTCGCTAAGTGATAATAATTAATTAACTCGCTTAGAAGACATAGTATTATTTCACTTTCATTTGAAAACGAGTGCTACCGTCGTAAAGAGACTTTTCCACATATGAAAACGAGACTCTACTTCCAACATGTTTCATATTATGAGTAAATATCCAATAGCAATCGACTGTACAGCAAAAAAGTTCCTTCTTAGACGTTATGAGAAGCTTTGATCAAAAAAATCTTTAAGATTTATGTAATTTTGTTATTCGTTACAATGACTTTACTTTTTCGCGTCCATAGTAATAGAAAACTAAGTTTCTTACGCAAATTTGTCCGAGCTGCCTTTAAGCTATGATAGCTTGGTTTGTTGGGGTGCTAGTTATTTCATTTTATTTCAGTTATTGTTATTTCAGTTTTTGATTTGTAATTAATTGTAATTTTAACAATGTATAGTAGCGATAGGTCAGTTGATGAATTATTACCGGTGGTGGTGAAGCTGTAGCCTCTCTCAGTGAGGATCTTCATGAGGTAGTCAGTCAAGTCGCGACCGGCCAAGTCCAGACGGAGGATGGCGTGGGGCAAAGCGTAACCTAAAACAAACTTTCCATGTAAACAGGAAACAAAGAGTCTCATCGCAAGAGAAGGAATTAGTAAGAACCTTCATAGATGGGTACAGTGTGGGAAACACCATCTCCAGAGTCCAAGACAATACCAGTGGTACGACCGGAGGCGTACAGGGAGAGCACGGCCTGGATGGCGACATACATGGCGGGGGTGTTAAAGGTTTCAAACATGATCTGAGTCATCTTTTCTCTGTTGGCCTTGGGGTTGAGGGGAGCTTCAGTCAACAAGATTGGGTGTTCCTCGGGAGCGACTCGGAGTTCGTTGTAGAAGGTGTGATGCCAGATCTTTTCCATGTCATCCCAGTTGGTGATGATTCCGTGTTCGATGGGGTACTTCAGGGTGAGGATACCTCTCTTGCTCTGGGCCTCATCACCTACATAGGAGTCCTTTTGACCCATACCTACCATGACACCCTGGAATCAAACAAATCAAACATTAGAAAACATACTCTCTAAACAACTAACACACGTCTCTCCATCAATCAAACTCTCCTCCCGGAATTTACTTAACAAATACATGTATAAAATAAAACTTGAACCAGGCTGCATTTCTCTCAAAGTTACGTCAAAGAACTAATATTTTGCCTCTTCATCAACGAAATGCAAACAATAATTTAAACTTTTTTCCTTCTAACGAAAAATAGAAGAAACAAATAAAGTAGTTATTTACAGTAGCAACACTACCGTACGGGCATCGGAGAAAGTTGACTCTGAATACTGTTTCAGTAGGGCTTTTTCTGACACGTACTTGAATTCCGCTTTCCGTCCTGTTCTAGGAGCAGTAAAAGTAACATTAATTTGGTAATTGTTATTATACTAGCGATCTGTATCGAATACCTACAGTCTTACAGGCTGAAAACTGACAGTCATCTCTTAGAGACTGTGTCGTACAGTAATCTATATCTTTAATAAAAATGATTGCATTAAACAGAGTTGAACCTCATAATTATATCCTAATAACAATCACGGTAGCCATAACAATATCCTCCTAATGACTGTATTACTAACATTTAGTGAGATGAGAATATTTTTCTTCGTTAGACTACTGAGGACTTCTTTATATTTTCTGTTTTGAGAACATCACTTATTTTCTGTTACCATTCATTTTACGTATTTTTTCAACGTTATATATATATATATATATATATATATATATAATATATATATAAACTAGAAGTCAACACAGGACGAATAACATAATAAAACCACCTGATCTACATTTCTTAAGTTATTTATTCTGAAGGGCTCCCTATATTATTTTTAGTTATATATATCACAATTTCTAAGGAAACACGGAAAATGAAAATCGACTTATTGACCGCAGTAAGAAGTCCAGAAATGAGACCAAAATCTTTTGACCAAGTAACACTTTTCTTCAAAGTCGCAAGTTTAACATGACTCGACTTGTGACTATAACTAGCATCATTCTGAAACAAGTTAATTTCTCAAGTCTTGTCGTTCACTTTAAATCAGATTTTAATGATTTCAATTTTATAAACACAAAATTTGATGATACGATTTGATGATTTGATGATACGATACTTTTTTTTTTTAAAAAAAGAAGAAGATTTATTTTAATAAAGAAAACGACTTTTCCATTTTTTTCTTTATTAACTAATTGTGGATGTATACATTGAAAACATTTTGAAATCATAATTTTAGTGAAACTTATTTATATTTTAAGATTTATAAATCAAAATATATACTTCTTTATATATTAACTGAAAACAAGATTTATAAAAACAGTAGAAGTACAAAAACTATTGCTTATTGTTTAGTAGCTCTAATAATTTTATTTGGCTTCAAAATGACGCTAACAATGTGATGAATTCTAAGACATAATTTATATAAAGATTATAAATTGTTTAAATAAAAGATTAATTTATTTATTTATCTATAACTCAGAAAGCAGTATACATTATTTAATTGTCAGTTTCAGTTCTATTGAAGTATCTCAATTTTAATATTCAATTATCTTTTTAATATATCTATGCTATATTATTTTATAGTGCTATAAAGTATAAACTATATTAAGTTAATGAGAGAACAATGAAACCCATATAGTCCGTGCCAAAGCAAGCGGTGAAGCCCGCGTCTTCAGTTTAAACTTATTCAAAATTCTCACCAATCAGCCTAATGAAGTATTAGTTTTAATAAGTTAATTTAAAATAATCCATATATTTATTGGAAGTCTTAAAAACTTGTAAACTGGATTTATACTTTTTTGGTACATGTATTTGGTTTCAATGGGTGTTTTGGCAGAAGACCCAAGAGTAGTTGAAGCAAGGAGGGGGTAACCCCTGGACGACCGTTCCGTTGGCCCACGTTTATTTCTGCCGCTTCTATTCTTAGTTCACCCCTCCAACCCCAAAACATCCCTTATTTGGTCACCCCCACATTCACAAGCAACAGGCTAATTTTAAACTCCAAATTCTAACAATTTTTCAACACCACGTTATTTTTTTATTTATCATTTCAAATTTCGATATTTATTTCAACTTTGATATATGATATTAAAATCCAAAAAAAGTTTTCATTTAATATATTAATAAAATTATTTATTAATTTTTCTGCCAATTGTTTTTACAACTATTAAATATTTTGCAAACTTAAGTTATTAAATATTTATGACTTCAAACTTTATATAGTAAAATTGATAACTTTATTTATGTAAATTTCTTACATAAATAAAGTTATCACTTTTACTATATAAAGTTTGAAGTCATAAATATTTAATAACTTAAGTTTGCAAAATATTTAATAGCTGTAAAAACAATTGGCAGAAAATTTGACATATTCTTAATATCTTTAACTATTTTACAAAACTCTTCACCATGAAGTTAGAAGTAATTAGTTAACTATTTAGTATTTTCTTCCTCTTTTAAAGTCAAATGCACAGTTTAACTCATTTGAATTAAAATTAAATTTGAGAAGTTAATTCGGATTTGTTTATCACTGAGTCAATAAATTATTTATCTGTATTAAGTAATATATTTATCATAATTAGCGGACATTTTATGGCTGATTTAATCAAACCATTAAGAATTATGCATTATGTAGATTGTTTCATTAGAGAAAGTAGAATTCATCGTTACAGGCATTGATTTAGGAATCATTTCAGTGTGAAAAAAAATTTACATAAGAATAAATGCAATCTGAAAGTTTTAGGTGAGCTATATTATGCGAGCGAGTGCAAATGAAATCCGAGATCGTAAATCCAGGTTACTAATTATATCATTTGAAACCGGGACTGGACTCCGGCCAACCTATCCCATTTACCATGCTTTCATTGTTCACATTACAGAAGCTTTCTCTCAATTATTCTTTCTCTCTTATTTACCTATACTGTCAAACAAGATAAAAGACAAAACTAGAGTTCATAAGATCAACGGAAAATTTAGAGTTCTGCCTTAATTAGACCATCTTTATCATATCAAAGTATATTTAATTTAGCCTGATATAGGAGCCTGATAATATACATTAAAACAAATGATAATATCATTTCCCTATTTGCTGGTATGTTTATTATTAAGTTAAAACTAACCATTGACGTAAATTCTTTCTCACCGACATCAAAAGACCCATGTTTATGTTTATTTATTATAAAAAAAAACTGCCCATTTAGTTTTTGATTCATCCTGGGTATTTGCTGCTGTTAAAAACACCGCATTTATTTCTCATTTCAATATTATTTTCAATAAAACAATAATTTTTTCATTATAAATGTCATATTTCATCAAAATTGTAAGTAAAATTGATAATTTGTAAGCTCTTAGTTAATATTAATCAATTATACATTTTAATTTTGTTTTATTTTATTGCAGTTAGTGTTTTTATTTAGTAATAATGTTGAAATATAAAAAGTAGCTTTCTATTTATCTTGACGAAAGTATGCAAGTCATCGTGCGTGGCACCTGCATTGCTCTAAACCAATTATGTCTGCCATAGTCTTTAATTCAAATTTCATATAAATTAATATACCTGTTTGCATCTCAATTCGTACATATTAGCTTAAATTTGATCCAGGCATCATAATCATATTCAAAATAAAATCGTCAATGTAAACAACACGTTTTAATTGGCTGAACATTTTTGTTTGATAAAAAATATATTAAATATTTGGCAGCAGTGTTTAAGTTGTAAGGCAATGCTAAAGTGTTTTCAAGTTCGCCCGTTGATAATTCAAACTTTTCGTGTTGATGGCTCGCGTCTTCTTCAACATTTTCAAATTACATTTCAAACAAAAATTATACGATGAAATTCGGTTTATTTTTCAAAAACCTGTCTATTATCATATTTTTTTATTACATATTTCAGTAAAGTATGATTACCTTATTATATTAACTATCATTAAAATCAAAGGAGACATACATTCTTATTGAAGTCATTATATGAATTAATTAATTATACCATAGCATAATTATATTATAGCATAATTAGTTCAATTGGTGTCAAATGGAATCAAAAATAACTTGGTCTTATCAAGGAACTATTAGTTCTTATCTAGATATGTGTAACATTGAAGTAAATGATTAAAACAACATCCATGAATTAAAATAAAAAAAAATAGCGGTATACGAGTAAATACAAAAAAAAGTAAAAATGAATGGACTTTATAATTTATACAACAGTAGTAAATATTTGTTACATATTAATGAATTTGAGGAAAAGCAAATGGCATAAAATCAGATATATTAGAAGAATGGCTGAATGGTGTGAAATGGTTTATTTTTAAAATGAATAATAATTATTTAAAATTACATAAATTATTTTCAAAAAATATGAAAATGAAAGTATAAATAAATTTATGGCATTTGGAATACAGTTAAAATCGAGTTTGCTTGTTAAAATGATTGGTCTTTGGTAAACAAGTACTGTGGATGGTTTGTAATTATTGAAATAAAGTTTGAATATTTGAAGTTGGGTACCTGGTGCCTGGGCCTTCCTACGATGGAGGGGAAGACAGCCCTGGGGGCGTCATCACCAGCGAATCCGGCCTTGCACATGCCTGAGCCATTGTCGACTACGAGGG
This sequence comes from Hermatobates lingyangjiaoensis, assembly GCA_026182355.1. NCBI lineage: Eukaryota > Metazoa > Arthropoda > Insecta > Hemiptera > Hermatobatidae > Hermatobates > Hermatobates lingyangjiaoensis. The sequence continues at coordinate 913,792 of JAPFBL010000122.1, read as the reverse complement.
CTGCTACATCATCGTCACACATCTTGGCTTTTCCTTGTTATTAGCACCGCGTGTAGAGAGAAAGAAGGACCTGCACACAACACAACACTTTGAAGACTTCAAATGGAAGACGATGACGTTGATGGAGTGTGGTCCCTACCTGCGAGTCGCTGAGCGGTCGGCCTGTGAGTGAACGATCCCCACTCCCCGCTGCTCCCTATATCTCCTACAGAGTCCAACAGAAATAGACCCCGTCCGGCCTTACATGGCTTGCCCCCCCGCCCCAGACATATAAGGGGGGCCACCTTCAGGGCCCCCTCCCACGACCTGCCCTTTATTTAACTAACCAATATACACACTCAGTATTCCGTATTCATACAATTTTAATCAAAATCCGTCATACAATACTTTCTACTATCACAATGCAATGTCACAACCCTCCATCTTAGAATTTCTTCCCAACCAAAAAAAAAATCAAGTTAAATAATTTACAAACTTCTTTAATACAAAAAACATGAATAATATAATATAAACTACGCCATCAAAATGCATAAAAAATCGACAACAATACCGAACTACATTGCCTTAAAGGTGGATTTCATTGGATTTTAGTTCATTCAAGTCTTAAAGTGTTTCAGACCATAGCACATTGAAGTCACTGGCGACCCAGTTTTACAAGGAATCAAATTTATGGTCCTTTAACTTGATTTTGTTTCTATAGTTTCGTTTGCATAGATATATTGATATCATATCTTTGTTTGATATTTGTGAAAAGGTGCTAACACTAAAGTAGATGGTACTTCAAGAAAAAAAAAAATTAAGGGTCTAATGAAAAATGACTTGAACAGTGAGCCTTCAACAGTTACTATAATGATGACTTAAGACTCTTAAAGACTATTAGATTCTTGCAGCTCACACGTGCTTCGTACGGATCAACAAGTACGGTCTACCATACCACCATCAAATGCTACGAATGAATAATCGATCTTCTTATTTCTTTTGCATTGTCATAACCACATGTGTTCCTTTCGTATATCCTAATATTTTTTGTTCAGAGTATGAATGGATTCAGGTTGTATTGATTCTCAGTATTTTCTTCTCAGCCATAAGGGAAGCACTCTTTCTTAAACTCAACCCCCATATATTTGTATTTATGATCCTGGGATCTTTTATGGTTATAGCAAAGGATATTTCGACAGGAAAGTTTAGTCTTTTATACTGGAAAGTTAATTTGGTTTCATCAGAATGCGAGTAATGCATGCAATTTGCCCTGCTGCTGACTCTGTTAAAATGACGGTACCATTAACGTCATTTCTTAATCATTTAACTTGTGACATTGTTTCATTGCATTAATTTGGAGAACTTAGATTACGTAATAGAATAATAACACCAATAGTTTATAGTTTTTTTATCTGTGAGAAAAAAAGGTCTGAAGGAAGTAAATTCAGGAACTCTTGTGCTTAACTTATTGTGTTGTCTTCATTAAGTGTATCCACAAATTATAGGTTCCTCTGCCTCTAGAAACTCTTGTCAAAACATTTAATTTATATGGTAAACCGAGGTATTTCTATTTGATAATATAGCTCTTTGCACAACCACATGTTATATTTTTTTAAATATTGTTTTAAATAGATATTCTTTCCAAATCAACTCATCTAGACGTATCTCATTTAAATCATCACGTATTCTTCCATCGCAAAGAAGGATTATACATCTTCAAAACTTGTTTTTAACAGCTTCTAAATGAGCTCTTGTGTTTCAATCAGTCATTTACTGATTCTATAAAACTCCAAAGAATAGATAATTTCAAACAGTTTGCTCTTGTCTCTCTGGGAATCACAGCGTGTTTTTAGTGAAAGTTTTCGGCGAAGACAAAGGTGTCACCCATTCTTTTCTCTGAAATCTCTGATATTTTAGAGTTATTTTTTCTACTGCTTCAATAAGTGACAACTCATAGTAGAACAAGCATTTTTACTTTTCCAAGACTTTATTTTCTAGTTTACACCTGTTCTGATTGATTTATATATATATATATATATATATATATATATATATATATAACAAATTCAATAATATATCAACCGTTGGATAGAATAGGTGTTTAAGTTTATATAATAAACTTTGGTTTAGTTTATATAAATACAACTGTAGGCCTATGAAAAAGGTTTTAAATAAAACCGAAACGTCGGCATTGAGAGTTTGATTTTGATCCTGGAAAATTGACCGAATCCCGATTTTATTATACACCTATATATATATATATATAAATGAAAAAAGACAACAAATAGAAGAAGCGAGAAAACTTACTGGGTCGATATTTCGAACTGAAGTTCGTCGTCAGGGAGAAGAAGGGAAGAAGAAGGGAAGAGGAAGAGGCACGTGCGTCCGCTCGCGCTGGCAGAGAATATATATATTCGCGCTGGCCATATATATATATATATATATATATATATATATATATATATAATATAAGCCTTTCGACCACACCATGAAATAAAGTAAACCATATTGCTATTTTGTACGTGGTGCCCTTTAACCACCTTAACCATGCATTATACCTATCACTGGGAAACCCAGCAGGTTCCTATAATACACCCTTAGGCACAGAGTTTTGAGAAATCCTTTATCTATTGCCTAGAATCAATCGTCTAAATTTCAACACCCTGAACAGCTGAAAAGCACACATCAGGTTGTGCTCTGAAATTGATAAGTCGTTAAATTATATAAACTATTATTGTATAAGTACAATATAAACTTAAAACAATATAAACCACACATTTTTATAAGTATTTTGCAATCATTTAACCGAATCATTACAATGAAGCTATTAAGGATTTAATATTTCTATTGAATGAATGCACGCAAGGACCTTAAACGGCATGTTAAACGTCCTTATCATAATCATATTAACAGTTTAAAATATTATTCACTTTTTAAATGACAAATCAACTCATTCCTTATGTAATTTATTATAGTATCGTATTTACTCATATTAGAGGATTTCACAAATTACGTCTTTACACAAAAAAATTGTAAATTTATACTTATAAATTGGTTCAAGTTTCAGTATGCTGTCATGTTTTATTAAAGTTCAGGATTGATTAAGTTATTTTCATACTAATTCCCTTGTTAAAAACCTCAATAGTGCAATTTAACATTCATATATTGTATTCAATTTCAAATAATTCACTCTGATGTTCTTAAAGGTCAGCGCAGAGACCTACCCATAGCTATACATGCTAATTCCCATGACCTCCCCTTCAATGATTGTTTCAGGGTACAAATCCTCAAACAAATCCCCGAGTCTAATTCCCATGTCACCCTTAGAGCTTCCGAAGAGGCATTCATATGCCTCCTTGGGGCTCGTTCTCCTCCTGGTCTCAACCTGTACCGTTAATTATTTTTTATTTTATTATTATTATTATTATTTTATTATTATTATTATTATTTTATTATTATTATTATTATTATTTATTTTTTATTATTATTATTTCGTATTTTATATATTTTTTATCTTGTTTTCTAAATAAATATTGGAAGGATTTCTACTTTTCCTCTCCTCCGCTGGGGAGCAGCATTGCGGTGGTTCCACGAGTTACTCTGGAGGCCAGTAGTAGTTTGCTTCTCAACGCGAGTACTTCGCACTTCTTCCCGATGACGACGGATGTCGAAATATCGAAGTGAGTTCTGTAGTGTCTTTCTGTGTTCTTTTCTATGTGTTAAAGTGTATATATATATAAACTACATTGATATAAACAATACACAGAAATGGAATAGAAATTCACTACTATATTTCGATAGCCTTGTGACTAGGAGGATAGAAACGAGTAGGTTGACCACGACTTATATATATATAAAATAAATTCAAAACGAAGGAAACACACAGAAAGACACAGACATAACTCACATCGATATTTCGACCATCGTCGTCATCATGAGGTGTGAAGAGCGAAGAGTCCCGCAAGAAGGCACACTTATATATATATAAGTGTGTGTGTGTGTGTGTGTGTGTGTGTGTTTTAGATGTAAACTTGAAGAAGAGCACTAAGTATTTGAAACGAGTTGTTAGTTTTCATATTAAACTTCTTTTTATGTAGAGATGTAATTTTTGAAAACCCCCCAATATGATCAAAATTAACTCCTTGAAAGAAGAACTCCTTTTAAAGTTTAATAAAACTTCAAAAACACGCTAGATTTTGAGAAAAAATGTTCACAAGTTAATGTAAATAAATACAAAACGTAGGAAATATAGGCATTATTGGAAGTTAAGTTGTACATTTTCCAAGCCATATTGACTCAACCAATAATCTGAAATTATTAATATTTATTTAATACGTTTCTAATTTTAGTCAGATGCTGTAAACAAAAATTCAATGTTCTTTCTGGTTGAAGTTGCATAGAGTAATAGTAAAACTTTTCCTAATTTTACAGAATGTATATTTTTTTGTAAGTGTTTACATTTTTAAACCAAAACTTTCGTTTTCTTTGATTGAAAGCTACTGAAACTTATTTCAGTTAATACTATTATCTGTAAAATAACATATATAGTATCTGTTATACTATAATTATAAAATCCCAACTTCTTAAAGTTACTAGTTTAGAAGAATTAGATTTTAAAGATATATATTAAATTACAATAAATTATTAGCTTACCGAATTAGTGTTAAGATAACAAAGGAAGGTGAACACTATTAGTTTGCAGAAAATTTAATGAACTCTAGTAAAAATGATTTAGTAACAAGTCACTCAGTAAATGTTCACTATAGAAAATATACAAAAAATCCTTTCAAATTATAAATTTTTTAAAACTATCAGTCGTATAGCTGAGTTTTACCAAGGCTTGTTAATTAGAAAAATAAAACAACATTGAAAATATTTACAATATTTATGCCAAATGTATGAAATTTATGAACGTTGAAAAGCTCACCTATGTCTTAACCACATTGTTGTATTAATATTCGTAGCACTGAAAATACCATGATATTACACTGGCCTTTCACTACTTGTATATATTTTAAGCCAATAAAACCTTTTACAATCATTAAATTTTTATCACAGAACTGGTGAAAATATGCAGTAATAATTGAACTGAAGCTGTTTTGAGCAAATATAAATCACGTACCTGCAATTAAAGGAATGTCTTGAGATTCAGTAAAGAGATTGCTAATGAAGGAAAAATGTTTACTTCATTAAGGCCAGACTAATTAATGTAATTCATTAGAATTCGATAACTTTCTAAAGGCGAGACACTGGCTCTGTTGAATGCGTTTTCACCAAACTTGCTGCACAATTTAGATTTCAAAACAGAAAAATAAAATATGGAGAGAGTTTTCCATTGTCTTTCATCAATTATCCTTTTTAATAAAGTTTGTTTGCATAAAATGATATTGTAAAATTAGATGGAATATTATGTGTATAGCTAAAAACTAAGGCATTTTTTTTTACAACGCTGCCTGAAGCACTGTATTTATTAAGTTTACTCTGCAGTCACTCCTTAGGGCCGTGGTTTCCAACCTGTGGGGCGCGCCCCCCTAAGGGGGCGCGAAGGGCTGCCAGGGGGGGCGCAAGCACTTCATAAATATAAAAATTACTTAGTTACTAAATAATTTTTCTAAATATAATTATAAATTATTTCAAATTCTACTTTATTACGTTTTTATTTTATTACGTTTTGCGACATCATACTTGTGTGAATCAGGATTTAGTTCAGTTGCTGTTCTCAAAACAAAATACCGTTCTCGCTTAGTAATAGAAAAGGAATTACGGGTCTCAATTTCATCACATTCTCCAAGATTTGAGAAACTCTGCTCAGAGAAGCAAGCGCAACTATCACACTAGTAAAGGTAAGCCTATACATTAAATCATACATATGAGTACATAATTATGTATTGTATCATTTTTTATCTCTGACTTGTGCCGACTATAACAGTAAATAGCAATATTTAAACCAGAGTGGAGGGGGGGGGGGCGCAGGGAACTTATTATTTAATGAAGGGGGGCGAGAATTCGAAAAGGTTGGAAACCACTGCCTTAGGGTGTTTATCGCAGTCCTATACCCCATACCCTGGAGGCCTTGTACGACTATTTCGCCCTTATCTTGTTATCAGTTGTTATCAGCACCAAGACACACCTACTCTGGCCCACTGTCACCGACTTCATCCCCTAGTATACCAATAAAAGGGATGAAATTTTTAAATAATTCAAAATATTTTAAGATTTTTAAATAAATATTCAAATTTTTAATAATTGAATTATTTATTTTAAATAAATAATTTAAATAATGTTTTGAATAGTTTAAACAATTTAAAACATTAAATAATTTACTTTTAATATTATAAATAATTTAAACATTCAGCATCCACACAAACATAATTCCTTGTTATTTCTACTACTAACACATAAAGATTCCAGGGTTAGAGGTGTCAGCGGGGGTCGTCTATCATTCAAGGGCTTTTTGGGTGTCTACCAGCACAACCTTAAATTGGTTGAAAGAGACCTGAAATGCGAACTTACTGAATATCATCACACGCAACAATGAGAACGTAAATCATCAGAAAGAAGGTTTAGTAACTCTGGAATCGGGAGTGCTATTCGTCTAGAATCATCTATTCGTATAGCATATACAATTATGCGCAATTCAAATCTATTTAATAAGTATGGTCATATTTTATATAAGTAGCAGCAGAATGTAAAGCATACATATAAAAAAATGATAAGACAAGTATGTCAAAGGTTTAATAATTTTAAAATATAATAAAAATTTTATGGGTCAAATCTTTGAAAAGTAGAGATGATTAGAGAAATCTTTCTAAAAAAATGATAAAGAGGGAATTTCGATATTGTATAAGAGCCAAAGTTATGTGCTTTAGGAGCACATAAATATTTGGCCACCATTTGGGTGTATCATGGGGGCCATGAGGTTAATGAGGTCTATGCGGTGTCTTATGGGGGCAGGTTAGTTCAGTGGAAACGTACTCGCCTCTGAACTGGTAGGTCCGGGGTTCAATACCCACTATGGCCTTTGATTTATTTACCTGGGAGGTGAATAAATCTGAGAACGTCGTCCCTCGGAGAAGACTTTAATCCATCTGTCCCGAGCCTATACAATGTCGGATACTCGTTAAAGATTGCTATACCAAATACATTTGATTTATGAAAAATTTCGGACTCTCTATGTGGAGGATTCATTGTTTGGTATCACAAAGGGTCAATGTTTGGCCTGCCACTATAAACTAACCGAACCTACCGCTTCTATTTCTTACACATGAGTCAAGTTAGGCAGTAAGTACAAGCTCTTCCTTCTACAATTATTCTAACAATATTATTTGAAGTTCCATTAGAATAGTTCCAATAGCCATTTAATGAGGGTTTTTTGATTAAACCATTCGATTAGAGAAGAAAACATACAAAGTAAGACGGTTCGAGTCAAATAAAACTTTTATTTATGCTAATAATTACTTGGTTAATTTATTTGATGAGAGAAAATATATTCAAAATGAACACTTCATTAAAAAATCCGGAGTGCCCAACACTCAATCTACTATAATTAAACCCATTGTCAGAAGAAATAAATAATAAAGTTGTTAAATTGATTTACTGAGAACAATCGGTGAACACAGAAAAGATATGACGCTTTTGAATGACTGCTCAATATGAAAAGAAACAAATATTAGCGTCAATTTAAATATTATGACTTAACAAGAATCGACAATGACCAAATGAGATAAAAACCAAAAGTAATAAGTTAGCGCTGTAACACGAACTATCGAATGATATCATTTATCAAATTTCTAAATGTAATGAAAAAATAAGTGATGATTTGTCTATTAGTCACCACAGTGCTTAAGTAGTTCATTATATTACCAATTGTTCTGATTATAATTTTAGAGACGTTAACAATATATAATAAAATAACTGCAAATATTATAAATAAATATTTTTCGTATTTTGTAAAATACATTTTATTTTAAATGACGTGAATGGTTATATAATACATATCTAGAAATTATGTTCAAGTATAAGTTATTTCAATACATATTTAATTGTTTATAATAATAATTTTATAAATAAATATACAACTGATAAATAAATTTTATCTCCAGAAAGGACGAAATGTAACATTTTCGTCTAGTTTTCAGGTAATAATGCAAGATATCTAATCTCCGTAATTAAAAACGGGGACTTAATTCAGGTTGCCTAACCTAATTATGTTGATTTAAATTTTTTGACATGAAGGGAAATGAGATCGGGAAGAGTTAGGGTGGCAAGCCTGATTTAAAAATCCCAGCTGTATTACTAATTACTCTGCTCTGTTTTGTTTACATACCTTTCATTTAGCTTTCTTAAACTATTATTTTGAATGATTAAGCTTTATTATTGTTTATTTTCATATTAATTAAAACTTCATAAATTATTATTGTAAAGCCTTTTCTAGAGGTAAAATATTGTATAATGAGCTCTTATTCTCTCGCGTACTTGATCTCTCTGGACTTCGCTTTGGGAATTAAAATTCCTAAATCCCTGGATTTAGAGCCTTAATTCCTTCAACATTGCCTCAGTAATCAACCAAAACACTGGGGAAATAATTGACCTCATTATTCCCTAGGTGTATTGATATCTAATTTTGAACATGCAGGTTTCAAAGGTTATTATAGGAAATCCTAGTGTTGACAGTGGCGTACCTAGAACTTTTGCCGCCCGGGGCAATCTCCAGTTTGCCGCCCTTTCTATTATAAGTTAATCAAATAGTGGTTTTTATAAATGAATACACATAAATAAATTATTAAGTTATTTAATCAATATTAATTAATACACAGAGTAAATTTTTTAGACATATTTGTATGTACTCGTAAACATATTTATATAATATCTACTCTTCTAGCTTTCATACTAGAAAAATCGTGTATAATGCTCTCAAAATTTATATTATTTGTAATTTCTTGTTCTATTGACAATATTGCAAGATTTTGTAGTCTTAATTGACTCATTGTAGAACGAAGATAATTTTTTATCAACTTCAATTTTGTGAAGCTTCTTTCGCAACTAGCGACACTGATTGAAATTGTTAAAAAAATTCTTAACAAAATTAAAATGTTGGGAACAGAATTTTCCAACCTATACTGCTGAATAAACTTTAGCAGATCAAGAGGGCCCTTCTCCCCGTTTTTCCAATGTTTTGCCTCTTCTTTTAGTGTAGGTACAGCCATAAAAACCTGGATCCTTTTTCTTTCAATATGGAACTGTTCTTTATCAATGTCAATCAAGTCATTTATTTGACATTCAAATTCTTCATTTAGTAGGTTACACGGTATTATACACGAATATTTTCTTACAAGGCCATGCAACTGATCGAAGCGTTCTTTTATTTCCTTTATAATTCTGTCCATATAGTTAATCATAATTTATATAAATCAAATATTAAACTTATAATAATCATTTGTTATTCAAGAAGGAAAATAAATATGAAATGAATAAGTTGCTTTTTACAACTATAAGTAAATATAAAAAATGCCGCCCCTAGGTAAGTGCCGCCCGGTGCGGACCGCACCCCCCCCCCCTCCCTAGGTACGCCACTGAGTGTTGACCACTAACTAGGTGGAGCTCAATAGTTATCCTTTTTACTGTTATAGTATCCATGTCATAATCCTAAGTTCTTGATATCTTTACTCACGGTGCTTTTTTGTATCTTGAATCTCTTTATACTGAAGATAGTGTGTATTCATATTGATATAGTTAGCTTCTTGCCGCTGATATCAGTGGGCGAGAAGCTATAACAATATTAATAAACCAAGAGGTACTGGCTCACATATAGTATGATTTAAAATTATATTTTACTTTTGGTGACAATTTATGAAGCTAATTAAATTAATTTATTTAACAGTTCAAAAATAATTGAAAAGTATTAATAATTAAATAAGTGGAAAATAACATGGAAGTGTTTAATATGATACAAAAGGTTCTGCCATTACCTGAAAGCAGACAATGACTGTAAGGGTAAATGTTATTTTTCATATCGTACTATTTTATTTGTTAATCATGTACAAATTATATTTGAATAAATAAATATTTTAAGTTGTTTAAAAAATCTAATGACCTCTGTTATTGAAATAGTTAAAATTAGAAAGTTTTCTGATTGCCGACACGCTTTGGTAGATGCATCAATGTCAAGAAGCGCTTTTGAAGAATAAATCACATGGCAGAGTGAGCTGCAAGAATTTTCCAGTATTTATTTTAATCAGGAATGAGATAACTATTTGTAGATCTGAAGAAACAATGTCTCCTTGATTTGACTCAACAAGTGTGATTAGTGTTTCCATTCATAATTTATATATTCTTTATTTCTATCAATAGAACAAAAGTGTTAAAGTGCAATATGGTAAGGTTATGTGTAGTATACCTTAAGAAAAGTATACTAATAATGAAAAACTCTATTTCGATTTATTTAAAGGATTATGACGAAATGACGCCCCCTAAGATGTATTTTTGGTTTTTTGTTATATTTATGTGAGGGTGTTTATTCTCACAACATAATACCGTTTTGAGGGTGTTTATTTTTACTCATCCGTATCTCTCAAGGGTGAGGGATACGTATTACGAGTAAGCCAATGTAAAAACATAAAAGAAAATGTAGCTAATAACATTATACTAAAGAACTCAAATACAGTGATATGATGAAAATATAAATGAAGTTTTGAATGAAAGTATATATATATACCACAATTAAAAGAAACGGTCCAGCGGACTTAGTTAAAATAAAATAAATTCAAAACGAAGGAAACACACAGAAAGACACAGACATAACTCACATCGATATTTCAACCATTGTCGTCATCAGGAGGTGCGAAGAGCGAAGAGTCCCGCAGGAAGGCAGGGCGGGGCAGGAAGGCAGAGTCGCCGCCCTCCCTTCCTGCGGGACTCTTCGCTCTTTGCACCTCCTGATGACGACGATGGTCGAAATATCGATGTGAGTTATGTCTGTGTCTTTCTGTGTGTTTCCTTCGTTTTGAATTTATTTTATTTTATATATATATATATATATACAAGGGGTTCTTGAGGATTTTGGTCATAAAACATACAACTCCTGATTATAAGCCGACGTTTCGGCTTATATATATACATATGAAAGATAAGTAAATAAATATTCTATCAATAACAGGAAGAGCTAAGTTCTCTTTAGGTAACCATAGTAAAGCAACATTGAGTTAGCACTTGGATGGTGACACCATGGGCGTAGGCAATCCCGGTAATGTTACTCGTCCATGTTTAACGGCACCATTTCCTATCCTGAATATCCCAAAATGTTTATTTTTTTAT
>JAPFBL010000122.1:600000-900000 GCA_026182355.1 Hermatobates lingyangjiaoensis | reverse complement strand
CAATTTAAATAACTATAAATAAAGAGATAATAAACAATCGAGGGTTAATGGGTGAATGATGGAATATAGTACGTAATTTAAATTTTACAGACGGCAGTAAGAAATTTGCTGCATGTCAGCATTCACTGCTGAATATAGTATATATAGTATACAAACACTGAATGATTTTTGATCAGATTTCATTATTATTTTTTTATTTTGCAATATATAAAACAATTTACATGCATCATTCTATTGTTTTGTTACTGTCTGTTGTCAAATCACCGTCGATTCTTGTTCAGATACCGCCTGTAACGCGACGCGATGGAATAGCACACATCAAACAACAAGTTCCTTGGTCATTGTAGGGTAAAATGCTAATGAAATGGTCCCAAATAATAGGGCTCATCTACACTATATGCCCATTTTTTTTTTGTAAAATATCAATGTCATTCATCAAAAATTATGGACCGTTGCGTGGCCATAAACTTTGGATACATACTCATCCACCCATACAACCACTCACTCCAAGAGAGATATAATCGAAAAACTTCTTAAAACGACTTCTGGGACCTCAAAACATGTAATTCCATCATAATCTTGAGATCGAATTTTTTCACAGTCACTTATTCTTTACTTATATTAAACCAATATAATGTGTAATATATATATTTGTATAGGTAGGCAGTAAATCTTCTTTTAAACAAGTTGAATTGAAATATGCTGCAGCCTCTGCATTTACAACTTTTTTACTGACTGTCTCTAATTTTCTGATTATTTTTCTTTCATTTTGGGGTAATTCCCAAATTAATTTTGCCAGAGACATTTCAACTTTACTAGTTGGGTTAACATATCATATATATATCATGTTTATTAAGGTAGTGTTTTTTAAAAGTATATTTTATTGTTAGTTATGTTTGATAGAAGTGATGTAATTGTCATTGTAAATAAGTATTTATTAGAATTGTTAAAAAAACCTTGTATATAGAATCCTTGAGAATGGTCAACGTAGACCGAAACGTCGGACATGTAATATGAAAAATACAATTAAAGATAAAAAAATCGGTGAGTTAATTTATATGATACCACAGAGATGGAAAGGTAGCATTCGAAACCTTGAAAAGGTATGTAGGAAACATACTAAACTTAATGTTGGCAAGATCTTTAATGAGGTATGTTTAAAAGAAGGTCTGCTCCCAAAGTATACCAATATATATATGTATATATATATATATTTTATGATTTAATACAAATCTTATCTTACCAATGTTATTTTATTCAACAACTCTCGTTGAAATTTTGATATTTTTTACAGAACTATCAACAGTTATTACCATTAATTAGAATTACCTCAAATCAAGAAGCAAATAAAACAAAAATGTACAAAAGCAATGATGATGAAGTTGGAATGACGTCTCTGGGACCCTGACAGGTGAGTAACCTTTGCAAATAATCAACCCTTGCTAAATAACCTCATTGGTCCAAGGATTTTAATATATCTTTAAATTTTCACGTTTCTTTTATTTAGAGATTTATATATTAACCAATGACTTATGAACGTGGGAATATTGAAGGATATTTCCCAGCAATGTACACTTTATATCCAATGTTATAATACACACAGAACAATTCAGAATATGTCAGTTTCCTTTATTTAAAATTAAATCTTTGCACTTAATATTTTATTTATAACTCATTATTTCCAGTCAAAAAAATAAAAATTTTAAAATAGAAAACTATTAATACTGCACAGCAGGTGAGTTAATAATGGAATTATGAGAAATAACAACCTAGCCAACACAATGAAGTAATACTTTGTAATTAGATATTAGTAGTAAAGAACTGAGTATTCATCCGTTACGAAAGACGGTGTTCTGCGTGCTTAATAGATTAGATTAAATTGGGGCCTTCCTTAAGAGTACATCGCTTAAGATTTAAAAATAAGTTTGTTACGTTATCTTTATATTTGTGGTGTATCATGACTGAAAGATGTTAGCTAAAACTGATAGCCTGTAGGAAATATAAAAGACGCATGTGTGATTATTGGAAAGTAGACAACGTTCTCCTCAGTTCCTAGAGTAGTGTTTACAAAATAGGTTTTGAGTAGTTATTCCAATCAAGTGGACTTTTCATGGTATTATGTTTATTTACTAAATCCCTAAAATGGAAGGGCCAGTGCTGTTTGGATGTTTGCCACACTGTCACCGACCAAACGAGGGAGGCGGGACCAAGTCCAAATACTCCCCATAGATTTCAACTTGTCCGCCTCGTGTCGACAAAATGACGTCTACATTAGTGAATCATAACAGATAAAATGGGATAAAGAGGTCTAATGGCTCGAATTTATTAAACTAATTTCTCAAATTTTATGTTTTGGCAACTTTGTTGTGATAACATCTCATTGCGTTTCATTAAAGAAGATCAAAACTACAGTCTTATTTAATTTTAACGTAACACCTAATGTGTGAAGATTAGTATATGCATATTTTCCTTTAATGTTGTTGTTATCTCTTTCACACATGTTATCATGTTGTATATATATATCAGTGGACGCATTTACGTCTCCGTTCCTTCATTCTTTCTCCTTCTTATTTTCTTTTTTTCTTCTTTCTGAAGACGGCAAGACGCCGAAATTATCGAGATTCGTGAGTGTTAGTCCTTTTTCTTGTGTTCTCTAGCTGTAACTTTAATTATATATATATAACTAAAAAAGGTAAATCGGGATGCGGTCAATTTCTTCCACTTCCAATCAAACTCTCATTGATGACGTTTCAGTTTTATTCAAAATCTTTTCCAAAGGCAAAAGTAAGAATATTTGAAAATGTATTGTTGTTTATATATATATATATATATATATATATATATATAATTATTTTTTTTCCTTGTGGTTTAATTTCATTAATTGCTCCATGTGTTTGTTTATTGTGATTTTTCTGCATATATATATATATATATATATATATATATATATATAAAAACTAAAACTAAATCTGTCCGACAGTAGTAAAAACACAAAAGTACGACTACAGACAGTTACAAGCAAAAATAACTGTGATATTTTTGCATTTATCGTCCTCAGACAGACGTACACAGCTCGAGAATACTTGATTGCTGCCATACTAACAGTTCACGTCTCCTGAGGACAAAAGAAACCAAAATATTGTAGTGAATCATTTTTGTTCACAAATGTTTCAAATAATTGTTCCTTTTTCCTTATCTCTTTTCTGTGCTGCAAATGTAATAAAAAAAAAAAACAAATTTCCTAGGAACATACTGGAGTCAATAACATAAACTAATAAATGATGCAATATATTAACTGACTAACTGTAACTAATTATAGGAGAAAACGCAAGCTATCGAACTCGTAAGTCATCATCAGGTAAAATAAAACAAAAGAATAGTCAAATAACAACAAACAACTGTTAAGGGAAGGTAAAATGAAAAAAAAATCGTGCAATAGATTCAACTTGCAGATTGATCTTTGGTGCTATTGTTTTTCATTTCAGTCACCACTTTAGGTACTCTATCTCTTGAGCAAACACTCATTCTATCATGATACAGTTGAAACTTGAAAATGATTGTCCTCCTGTACTTTTTAGAGCTAATTGTTGAAAGGATGTAATATATTTCTAACGGTCATATGAAACAGTGATACTATTTCAGCTGATAATAACTATTTTGTTTTTATGGGTTGACGAGTTCAAGATATTCAAGAGTCATTTACTAACATTCGCGAATTAAAATAACTTTTGCACCTTTACAAGTAGTGAAACCAACATATGTGATTTGAAATATATATTAAAACATCCTATAGATTTTCTTTAAAAAGTATGTTTGAAATGAAAAAAAGGAAAATTCTTCTGAAGGAAATATCTTCTAATGGAAGGATATATCCAATGGCAATATATTTATTTATTTTCAGTATTCTAAATATCAAAACTATTAAATAAATGTTATCATAATTAAAAAAATGATTTCATTAACATCAGAGTAAATCAGTTAATTAAATTGGATATACCTTTTATCAGGTGTCGACAACCTTTTGTGAACTGGGGGCCACATTATATAATTTCCAAATGAACGCGGGCCGCATGGTCAATTCTTTGGTATTTCGTTACAAGGTATTTCGATCAGACCATGAAATGGGAAAAAAATACTAAGTTCTCAACCGTAGCAAGTGGCCTTCGTCAGAGTCAAAAACCCAACTGCAACTGCAACAACCAACTCAGTTGGGTTTTTGACTCTGACGAAGACCGTTTGTATGAAAATTATTATTCATATCTCATTATTTCAATATCATATACAATTATCACAACACAATCCATAAAATATTAGTGCAGCATATAAGAAAAAAAAAACTAAAACATTTGTTACTATGGAGCTCTCTCTCTTTAATGTTGTAATTTCCTCCCAAGAGTCTTTATAATGAGCAAGAAATAAAATGAATTTTTAATATTAAGATAGAATCCAGATAATCCGAGGGCCACATGTGGCCGGTGGGCCGTATGTGGCCCGTGGGCCGCAGGTAGCCCATGCCTGCCTGATACAATTATATATAGACTACTCGGATTTTTTTTCTTTTTTTAAATAACCTGCAGTTATGACTAAAAGAATTCATTGAAAATTTACATCATAACATTACAGATATGTTATTAAGTATAATATATATTTGTCTGTACATATAATGTCTGATAATTTATAGTAGGATAAGGAAGTCAATAGAAATATATGACTTACTGCATAATATGTTATGATGACTAGAATAAATTCTATTTATTTGGAAGTAGCAATAAAGATATACTCAGAACTGTCATAATAAAACCACTAGACTTTATAGATCTAGAGTTAAAAAGAAACTATAATAGTTACAATAAAATATTAAACAAATTTCTGAAGCTTTCCGAAATAGTTCGGATCAAAGAACTACTTAAGAAAGAAGCTAAAGGTTCATTTTCCTTCTTTTTCTCTAATATCTAAGGACAATTTTTACATAGTTTATTATTGTAACTAATTTCTTTTTATAAAGGAGTATATCAGATGTGAGGGAAAAATCCCCCCCCCCCCCAACTATTAAAAGATAAACTAACACTAAATTTTTTCTCAATACGTATGTATCTATATAATTTACCATTCGGCGATATAAACCAAAGAAAAAAGAATATGATTACTAGATCTAGGATTCTGTGCATTCTCAGTTAATGATTTAAGACTTTGTGATTATTTCTGCTATTACCACACTAAAATGGGTGGAGATTATCTTCTATATTAATATTGAAGAGTGAGAGACCGGAGATGGGGAAGAAACGGGAAAAATGACGGATAGCAAGAAGAGAAAGAGAAAGAGAGAGAGAGAGAGAGAGAGAGAGAGAGAGAGAGAGTGGGAGAGAGAGAGAGAGAGTGGGAGAGAGAGAGAGAGAGAAAGTAGATAAATATAGCTAGAGATTTTTAGACAATTTTAGACTTTTTAAAAGGAATAGCTTTCAATCTTAGTTTTTAAACTCCGACTACTATGATAACATCAATTAAATTGATAACTTATTTTCTTCTTTAGACTCAAGTCACTCTTGAGTACATTATAATTTGACACTATTGTTTATATTTTCGCTATTCAGATGTCTTTTATTTTTCTGAAATGATTTTGTCATTATTATATCAAAAAGTGTATTGGTTATTGTTTTAATTTATTTTATTTCAGTAATGAATTTGATTTACTTCAGAATTTTTATATTGTGCTATTTTCCACTTTTGGTTGTCAGGACATGCTGCTCTACAGCAGTGGTTTCCAAACTTGATGTTACTACGCCTCCCTTAAAAATATTTAATCATTTGCCCCCCCCCCCCCCCTCCAACTAAAGATTTGATACAATGAAAACACAAACATTTTTACTCTTATAAAATTTATTCATACAAACTAATGCAAAACGATGTTTTATTATTGTTTTTAATGATATGGATGTGCTTGTCTATAAGCATAAATCATGACTTGTTTTCTTAACCCAATATTTATATGATGTAATTTTTTGAGGGTTGAGGTCTAATGATTTTAAACTAGTCCTTTTGCTGACTTTTCGACATATATTTATGTCATCTTCAGGGCTACAACATGATTGTTTTACAATTAGCACTACTATTACTACTATTTAGTTATTTATTACATTTTAATATGTACAATAACAAAGAGGAATTTATTCATAAATCAGTTATTTCTACTATGGATTTTTTTTTATTATATATTGACATAAGGATATTGTTATAATTATTCTATTGCTTTTACAATTATTTCATAAGTATAGTGATCTCTATACTATCCTACAGATTCAGCAATGGGAGTCCTAAATTTTGTCTAACTCAAGTGCACTTTCAGTAGGGAACTTTAACGAGTACCTTACATCGTACAGACTCGGGACCAACGGCTTAACGTCCTCTCCGAGGGACGACGATCTCAGATTTATTCACCTCCCGCGTGAATAAATCGAGGACCAGGTGGGGATCGAACCCTGGACTACCAGCCCAGAGAAGAGTACGCTAACCATTGGGCTAACCTGGCCCCCTGAAAAACGTAGTGCTATAGTCACCCTAAAATATTAATAATAACCGAGACTATGAATTACACGACTTGAAAACCTCATTGAAAGATAGTATTCTGAAAGCCTGTGGACTTTGTGAGCCAGTCAAGACTGACTGGTGTTGAGTTCCGTGACAGGAGGCCTTGGGACAGAGCCAGTGATACTGAAGCCTGTGAGGCTGGGTGGTGATCGCGTGGCCGGCTGTAGTGGGTGGCCCCCCTGGCCATCGCCTCGTGATCTATTTGTGAGGCACTTTCACAAGGCTACTCCGGCTGGCTTCGTACACAGGCCCGTATTAGTCCATGCCTAGCCACTTACTACAAACACCAGTCCGAATCTCTTCCGTCACCTGCTACCCCTAAATCTATCCCCCCCATCTCCTCCACATTGACATGTCACCCATTTAACACAACTTCAGTATGCATTTACTGCATCAATATTTTGAATCATCTTTACATGTGTGCTTGATCGCAAAACTTATTTCATTATATTTTTATGATCGTCATTGTATTTTATTTTATTATATTTTTATTTTATGATCGCAAAACTATTTACATAATATTTGATCGGAAAAACAGATTTTATTATATTTTTACACATATATAAATTCAATTTTTCTTTACCTATTTTATCTCTATACATTCCCTATATATTATCTCTTTTTATTCCTATTCTAATATGCATGATTATAAATAACTTTCATCATGTACTTCTTTTGTTTAAAATATTTGTATCTAATTTCTTATTTTCTTCTATTTTGTAGGCTTTTGATAAAGATTTTAAATAAAGTCGAAACTTCGGCAATGAGAGTTTAATTGAAACTTAAACAAACTACTAACCGCATCTCGATTCATCTTTTTATAGTTATTTATCCATCATATGGTCTATAATTGTTCACTGTTGATATATAAATATATTAATATTTTTAGGGAGCACAACTTCGTTAATATATTCAAAATTATTTTTTTTTTGCCGATTTCTCTTCTTACTTCTTTAGTACATCGTTTTTCCAGCCTTCTCATTTCTGTTTTTCATTCATCAGGTACGTACTTACGATATGAAGTTTTCGATTGATACGTATTGAGATTCTATTGTTTTTTTGTTTTTTTTTGCTGAAGATTGACGCTTCAACCAAAAATAAAAGGCTGTTTACGTGTAATTTTTTATAAACTTCCATTTTAATTTTGTATTACCTAGTTAAATTTGATTGGTTTTTGTGGTTCTGTAAATATCTGAGAGTTAAATATATAAACGAATAAAAGAAATACTTTATGCTCTATATTCCTCATAAAAACTTTACCTATAATATCTAAATACTTTGAAATATAATAGTATTATTCATTTCATATTTTTTTCCTATAATTTCTTTTTTTTTTCTAAGCTGTTAAGATGAAGAAGTAAAATAAATTCAAATCTTAATTAATTAAAAACTAGAACTCGTTAAGTATTATGACAAACTGATTAGCTTTAAATGAGGCTGTTAAGAAAAGAGAAAATAATTAAAACTGGACTAAATGAAACTGGAATAATTCCAATTTTAACTGGAATATTTGAAAAAAAAAAAACAAGTTTGTAGACAGACAGTAGCCGGCTGACTTCAGTTAGGCCAGACAAGTAGGCACGCTTAAAATAGACATGTTTGACTTACAGACAATAGCCGCAATTTGAAATTAATACCTTGTCATTTGAATGCTTCATGCTTAATTGATGCATTCAGATGAGAAGTACATTCAGATGAAAAGTGCATTCAGATTCAAAACTTCAACTAGTTTTGGTTGAAAAATTTAAGACCCTAACTGGAGGATTTCTTATTTTGGGTTAAACATTGATATATCTATAATATATATTATATATATATATATATATATATATATATATATAAACAGATTTCACATAAACACGTGAAATAACAATCAATGATCAAACCACAATATGAAATGGGAAAACAAGACTAAGATCTTTCAACCGTAACAAGCGGTCTTCGTCAGTTGGGTTTTTGACTCTGACAATGACCGCTTGTTACGGTTGAAAGATTTTAGTCTTGTTTTCCCATTTCATATTGTGGTTTGATCATTGATTGTTATTTCACGTGTTTATGTGATATATATATATATATTTACTCGAAAATTTGAGTCTGTAAGTGTGTTTCCTTACTCTGTGTGTTACTCTTCTTGAATTTTGGAATTGTATTGTGTCCAGTTTAGATCGTGTTTTGTTTTATTAAGTGAAAGATAATATATGTATATATATATATATA
Organism: Hermatobates lingyangjiaoensis; assembly: GCA_026182355.1. NCBI lineage: Eukaryota > Metazoa > Arthropoda > Insecta > Hemiptera > Hermatobatidae > Hermatobates > Hermatobates lingyangjiaoensis. The sequence goes on along the minus strand of JAPFBL010000122.1, from coordinate 891,198 downwards.
TATATATATATATTAAGAACAAAAGAAATCGAAAAACAAAGAATATAGCATGATTGACTTCGTTAATTTTGTTTTTGAAAGAAAAAAACTTTTTTTGACAATTCTCAAAAAACACAAAGTTATCTTATAACTTTGGTTATAAGTTAACTATATAACTCAATGTTTAAATTTGCAGACATCATACATCAATACATGATTTCATTGAAGTATCCCTGAAGTTTTCTAAAAATATAGTCGAAACGTTGAATTATAAAGGGATTTTTATTAAAAAGTGTTTGACGTTGGACCAATCTCGATAAAGAATAATAATGCCTATATAAATATATGTCATCATAAATACCTGTGTCCTTATAATAATAAAAGAAAAATGAAAAAAGTTCTAATTTTCTTTGAACTGATTTGCTTATTCTAAAATAATTACTAAAAGCTGTGCAGTACTCTGACAATATGCTGAGGAGAGAACAGACAGGGAAAAAATCGAGAGGAACTGGGGCATTTTTATTTTAACATTGCAGAGATTTCGTTTATGCTTTTATATGCAAAGAAATGCTTTTTACATTGAATTGATTATTTAATATAAATCTTAGTAATAATACTTAAAAATTGTAAAAGACAAAAAATTAACCTGAAAAACTGAGACCATAAAGAGCATTTAGACTCTCTAGTATATATTTAAGCAAGGTTTGATTTGATTATTGTATATCTAAGTGTTCTGGCACAATACTGGGGCCGGGAACCCCAGTCGAGAAAAGAAACTATATATAGAGCGTTTTATTTTTAAAAATTAATATACCATTCTGAATAATTTACGTTCATTTTATTAAAGCAGTTCATAGATTATAACCATGTTTACACCACAGAAGGTTTACATATATATTGGAATAGTTATCCAACATATTACATAGCGTACTCATTTCTACCATATATGACCATAAAACACGTTTCTCCCCGCTCGGCCGGTTTAGTAACACAACTTCATGTTAAGAACACAAGGAGCCAGGGTTGTTCAGTGGCTTACGTGGTCGCCTTTAGTCTGGCAGATCTAGGGTTCAATACCCACTCTGCAACTTGATTTATTCACGCGGGAGGTAAAAAAAAATTGAGCGCGTCATCTTTGGGAGAGGATGTTAAGCTGTCGGTCCTTGTTAAAGTTCCCTACTCTAAATACACACGAAGTGGGCAAAATTTAGGCCTCCCCGTGTAGAATATTCAATATGTGAAATCACAAACAGGCAATTTTTGATATAAGTATGTTCTCTCGTGGGACGACCACGATAACCTAACCTAGCCTACAGGTAGCAACGCTGTCAAGGGACTGACAGTAATCTCTGAAAGTGACGTGTTCCAATGTAGTTGTTAGGTGATTTAGAGGTGGTTAGAAGTGGTTAGAGGTTACAGGTAGCAACGCTGTCAAGGGACTAACAGTAGTCTCTGAAAGTGACGTGTTCCAAAGTAGTTGTTAGGTGATTTAGAGGTGGTTAGAAGTGGTTAGAGGTTACAGGTAGCAACGCTGTCAAGGGACTAACAGTAGTCTCTGAAAGTGACGTGTTCCAAAGTAGTTGTTAGGTGATTTAGAGGTGGTTAGAAGTGGTTAGAGGTTACAGGTAGCAACGCTGTCAAGGGACTAACAGTAGTCTCTGAAAGTGACGTGTTCCAAAGTAGTTGTTAGGTGGATTAGAGGTGGTTAGAAGTGGTTAGAGGTTACATGTAGCAACGCTGTCAAGGGACTGACAGTAATCTCTGAAAGTGACGTGTTCCAAAGTAGTTGTTAGGTGATTTAGAGGTGGTTAGAAGTGGTTAGAGGTTACAGGTAGCAACGCTGTCAAGGGACTAACAGTAGTCTCTGAAAGTGACGTGTTCCAATGTAGTTGTTAGGTGATTTAGAGGTGGTTAGAAGTGGTTAGAGGTTACAGGTAGCAACGCTGTCAAGGGACTAACAGTAGTCTCTGAAAGTGACGTGTTCCAAAGTAGTTGTTAGGTGATTTAGAGGTGGTTAGAAGTGGTTAGAGGTTACAGGTAGCAACGCTGTCAAGGGACTAACAGTAGTCTCTGAAAGTGACGTGTTCCAAAGTAGTTGTTAGGTGATTTAGAGGTGGTTAGAAGTGGTTAGAGGTTACAGGTAGCAACGCTGTCAAGGGACTAACAGTAGTCTCTGAAAGTGACGTGTTCCAAAGTAGTTGTTAGGTGGATTAGGGGTGGTTAGAAGTGGTTAGAGGTTACATGTAGCAACGCTGTCAAGAAACTGACAGTAATCTCTGAAAGTGACGTGTTCCAAAGTAGTTGTTAGGTGATTTAGAGGTGGTTAGAAGTGGTTAGAGGTTACAGGTAGCAACGCTGTCAAGGGACTAACAGTAGTCTCTGAAAGTGACGTGTTCCAAAGTAGTTGTTAGGTGGATTAGAAGTGGTTAGAGGTGGTTGTACTGGAAAAAGTGAACCTCCCGGCGTTCCTGAGCTATATCCACGCCATAAATAGGATTAAATCACCCTAGGACATTACCTATAGTTTAATGTAAAAAAAAAGTAACATGTATAATGTATAATTAGACGTAGGATTAAGGTAAGGCAGACAACGTCTGACCTAGTTATGTTACATGGAATCTTCCTTTTGCTCCGAAATATCATTCGTACCCAGTGTAAACGTTTCGCGATGTAAATATACTGTTGCGCGAATAGTATCGAGTTGCCCGCCTCCGCGTGGTCCACCTTGGGCGTCACCATGTGAAACATGGGACGGCTAAAGGGCAAATCGTAAAAAGACAACCTGACTTGATTTAAAAACGATATGGCCTGAAATATGGCTTGGTGCGTATAAAGGTCAACACAGGTTAGAGGTGGTTAGAGGTGTTAGGTGGAAAATGTACGGGGTCTTATTGTTAATTGCTCTAAAAATATATTTAATAAACTATTGATTTAGTATGCATTATATATTTCTAAATATATCATTTTCCTGGTGCACATTCGAAAATTAACCTCAATTATTAAATGTTCATTATTATTATTATTTCATTTTCAATGAAAATGTTTAGTTATTTAGTTTTTAGTTAATTACTAAAATAAAGTAATATTTACTTTATTTATAAAAACTGTTTTTCTTTCCTTATTTATTTTTTTTATATGTTTTTCTCTCTTACCTCCCCTTCTATCTTAAGGTGACAACATTGGCGGAGTCCCTCGTGAAAGAGACTTCAGCCTTCACTTATCTTCGCAGTGGCTCACATCTGTCTATCTGATGACGACACAGTCGAAATATAGTATTGAGTTTTTGTGAAGGCTTGTCTGTTTTCTTTCTGTGGATTCATTAAATATACTCTACTTTATTAAATAAAAAAGTCTTCTAAAAACGTTGAAAAGAGTTGAAAACTATATATTCGTACATTTTCAGTTTTACATTTTTAGTTACATCAGAGAAAATAAGAGGGAAGACCCATTGGCATTCACGTCAAAAGTCATGGTAATTCCTTCAATAACTGTTGTAAGATACAAATACTCAAATAAATAAGCCCCTGGTGATACTAAATCTATTTTTATGAATACTATACCATGAAAGCTTCTTAAGAAACTTAGGTGTTATTTAAAGTTTGGAAGTCGATTTATATTTAAAGCGGTAGTTGTATCTTTTTTTTTATTTCATCTTTTATTAATCCTTTTTACTTTACTATAAGTAAAGTATAGTGATCGTGAAAAAATTCGATCTCGAGATTTTGACGGAATTACATGTTTTGAGGTCCCAGAAGTCGTTTTATGACGTTTTTACGATGATGTCTGTGTGTGTGTGGGTGGGTGGGTGGGTGCGTGGGTGGGTGCGTGTGTTAGCATTGCTTGTTACCACGCTACGGTCCAGAATCTTTGATGGATCAAGTTGATATTTTACACAAAAATGGGCCCCATTTAGACGAAGATCCCTATTGTTTGGGAAGAATTATGCATGATGGAAAAGTCACTTTTTTTGCCAAAAACCGTTTTTTTTAAAACATTTATTTCTCCTAAACTGATAACCCTAGAGTTTTGAAATTTTGACATTATCTTTGAGGTTTCAAATGCAACAAACGAAAAATATATTCAGAATTTTAAGACAACAGGAAATATTTTTTTTTTAATAAAATGTAAAAATTTTGACTTATAATTCAATCTCAAACCTTGTGAGAGCGATACAAGTCATACTGTTTGACGGACAAGAATGAAACTATGCCTACAAATAGAACATTATATGGAGAATGAGTTGAGATATTTTTTTTTGAAATTACTTTCGCTAAAGAGCCGTTAGAGTACGATTTGTGTTTTCAGAAAATGATTTTTTGACGCTAAACGGCTCGTTAAAAAATAATAAAAATTTGACCAAAAATGGAACAAACATTTAACAATTCATAAAAAAAAAATCATGAAGTTTCAATTACGGGAAAGAGCAATAACGATATAAAAACTGTTTGTTTATTCTAGACTAAGAGATCACCTGCTATACTTGTCGAATTTTTTATTTTCTTTAACACATTAACTTGTTATTTTCACTATTTGCGCGTAATTTTATTTTAGTGTCGGTGCAGTGAAGGTTTCGTGTTTTGAGTGAGTTTATTATGAAAGGACCGTGAAGTATGCTCCGGTTGCTTACTGTTTCCCATCCAGCTTTGCATTCCACACAGAACCGTTCATCTTGAACGTTTGCACCTCATCAAACCTTCTCTTCTAATGTGCTCCTTATTACGATCTGTGCTTTGAAATGTCGATGATTGTAAGTGTTGTGTTTCATTTTGTGTATTTTGTTTTTACTTTACTATAAGTAAAGTATAGTGATCGTGAAAAAATTCGATCTCGAGATTTTGACGGAATTACATGTTTTGAGGTCCCAGAAGTCGTTTTATGAGGTTTTTACGATGATGTCTGTGTGTGTGTGGGTGGGTGGGTGGTGGTGGTGGGTGGGTGGGTGGGTGCGTGGGTGGGTGCGTGTGTTAGCATTGCTTGTTACCACGCTACGGTCCAGAATCTTTGATGGATCAAGTTGATATTTTACACAAAAATGGGCCCCATTTAGACGAAGATCCCTATTGTTTGGGAAGAATTATGCATGATGGGAGAGTCACTTTTTTTGCCAAAAACCGTTTTTTTTAAAACATTTATTTCTCCTAAACTACTAACCTTAGAGTTTTGAGATTTTGACATTATCTTTGAGGTTACAAATGGAACAAACGAAAAATATATTCAAAATTTTATATCAACAGGAAATATTTTTTTTTCAATAAAATGTACAAATTTTGACTTATAAATCAATCTCAAACCTTGTGAGAGCGATACAAGTCATACTGTTTGACGGACAAGAATGAAACTATGCCTACAAATAGAACATTATATGGACAATGAGTTGAGATATTTTTTTCTAAAATTACATTCGCTAAAGGGGCGTTAGAGTACGATTTGTGTTTTCAGAAAATGTTTTTTTGACGCTAAACGGCTCGTTAAAAAATTATGAAAATTTGACCAAAAATGGAACAAAAAATTAGCAATTCATAAAAAAAAAATCATGAAGTTTCAACTACGGAAAAGAGCAATAACGATATAAAAACTCTTTGTTTATCCTAGACTAAGAAATCACTTGCTATACTTGTCGAATTTTTTGTATTTTTTTACATTGTTTACATTGACTTAGAAATTTTTTGAGCGAATCCACTGAGATAAAATTGATGTTTCTAATGGAAAAATGAAAATATATTATTGACTTATAAGAGATGTAAGAGGAATAATATTGTGCAGGTAAATGATAACACTCATTAAAAAAAAATTCGTATATATGTTATTTGACAAAGGGGAAGGAAAATGATCTTATTAAATACTAAGAAGCCATAAAATTCCCAGTATAATAATTCTGTTAAAAACCAAAAATGTAAAAGATAATTCAAAATATAAATCTTTCGTTTAGAGATTAATAACTGTAATTATCGTACATCTTTAATTAACAAATCACCTTAAAACAACATTTTCTTCGCTGTTTAAGATGTTTTTCAGAGAAAAAAAGGGTATTTTACTGTTTTAAATTTGAAAATTTTACATTAATATTCAATGTAGAAGGATGTCAAGTAAACGATGTAAGAAATCTACTGGCTATTTGAACAATAGCCATGTTCTCTTGTAGGATAATATTTCGTTTCAAGAAATGTTCACATTGGTTTTTCAAAAATGATATTACTGCTGTAGTTATACTAATGAAATTATTTGCAAATAATAAATTATTTGTGATGTACAAAAATAAGCTTATAAATTGATATGTCCTTCAATCACTATCTGTACTACCTCACGAATGCAATGCTAAAAAATTATATCCCATTTAGATATTTATGTTATGCTTAAATGATGCGTTATGTTTTATATACTCAAGAAATTTGACATTGAGTTACTTATAGTAAAGTAGAGTGTAGGCCACTCCAGATTTTTAAATATATATCCGCTAAAACTGTCAAGTCAGAAACACAGAAAAGACACAGAAGTCACGACTCTCGATAATTTCGGTATCACGCCTTCCTCAGGAGAAGACTAGAACTCAGAGGCATCACTCTATCTCTCAAAATTACCTCCTCTCTCTTTTTATGCCTTTCTATCTTCCACTTCACATATGATTTATATTTGTTATTACGTGCCTATGGTAATTTTCAGTTTTTATGAAGTTTTCATGCATTGTATTTTTCGATAAAGAAAACGACTATTCGAAAAACGAATACAATAAGAAAATATTAATGTGAAATCCAATTTTCATATGAGCTTTCCAATTTCAAAAAATTTGGAGTGGCCCACACTCAACTTTACTATAAGTAACTTAATATCAAATTTCTTGAGTATATAATACATAACGTCTCATTTAAGCATAATGTAAACATCCAAATGGGATATGATTATTAGTCTTTCATTCCTGAGGTAGTACAGATAGTGATTGAAGGACATATCAATTTATAAACTTATTTTTGTACATCACAAATAATTTCATTAGTATAACTACAGCAGTAATAACATTTTTGAAAAACCAAAGTGAACATTTCTTGATACGAAATATTCTCCTACAAGAGAACATGGCCTCTGTTCAAATAGCCAGTGGATTTCTTACATCGTTTACTTGACATCCTTCTACATTGAATATTAAAGTAAAATTTTCAAATTTTAAACAGGAAAATACCCTTATTTTCTCTGAAAAACATCATAAAAATCGAAGAAAAAATGTTGCTTTAAGTTGAATTATAATTAAAGTATTACGATAATTACATTTATTAATCTCTAAACTAAAGATTTCAATTTTGAATTATCTTTTACATTTTCGGTCTTTTATAGAATTATTATACTGGGAATTTTATGGCTTCTTAGTATTTAATAAGATCATTTTCCTTCCCCTTTGTCAAATATCATATATACGAATTTTTTCTGAGTGAGTGGTATCCTTTTCCTGCCTCCTGTACTCTGTTATAAGTTTGCTATGAATGTATATTGAGAAAAAATATATTAGTAATTAGCCAGTTTACATACTCAAATCGAAGTCAAAGCCAGCTATTCAATATAATTTAAATCTTTTATAGTTGGGAGCTTCTAATTTTTGAAAATAATAAATTTAACTATTAGACTAGAATTGTAAAAAAAAATTGGATATTTCTCAACAAACATAAGTCCTCTTTCTTGAGGAAAGAGTCCATTCATTACATTTCAATATCATGGAAAGGTACTACATTCACAATTATAATGTAATTGTAACTTTTATTAAGTTTTGCTCAAGAGTGCAATATACAGATTTATTAAAGGATTTTATGAGACAAATCCATCATGCCATGGAAGACAAAGGTAATTTATTTATGCTTATTGGCGGTGATTTTTTTACATGTAACAATATTATTCCTCTTACATCTCATACAAGTCAATAAACTATTTAAATTGTTCCTTTATAAATATCAATTTTATCTCAATCAAATTTCTAAGTCAATGTAAACAATGTAAAAAAATATAAACAATTCGACAAGTATAACAGGTGATCTCTTAGTCTAGGATAAACAAACAGTTTTTATAGCGTTATTGCTCTTTCCCGTAATTGAAACTTCATGCTTTTTTTTTTATAAATTGCTAATCATTTGTTTCATTTTTGGTCAAATTTGTATTATTTTTTAATGAGCCGTTTAGCGTCAAAAAAAGATTTTCTGAAAACAGAAGTCGTACTGTAACGCCCCTTTAAGAATGTGACCCAGTTGAGTAGTTACTATCTGTTTTCAATCAAATCGCCCTTTTAGTACATTTTTAAAAAAACTTACAAAATGTAACAATGTTGACTACTCATTACCTGTCTTAGAGCATATCGTACTTTTAGTACACATGTAAAAAATGTTGAAAAACGTAACAAAATTGACTAGTTACTACCTGTTTTCAATCAATTAGCACTTTTATTACACTTTTTACAAAAAGTTGAAAAAATGAAACAATCTTGACCAGTTCAACCTTTCATCAATCATATTGAACTTTTAGTACAATTGTACAAAAAGTGAAGAAAAAGTAACATTGTTGTTTAGTTACTCCCTGTTTTCAATTATATTACACTTTTAGAACAATTGTACAGTATGTTGGAAAAAATGTAACAAAGTTGACTAGTTACTCCCTGTCATCAAGCAGGTCGCACTTTGATTACTGTTATACAAAAAGATGAAAAAATGTAACAAAATTGACTAGTTACTACCTGTCTTCAATCAATTAGCACTTTTATTACACTTTTTACAAAAAGTTGAAAAAATGTAACAAAGTTGACTAGTTACTCCCAGTCATCAAGCTAGTCGCACTTTGATTACTCTTTGTAAATTTTAAATTACTTTTTAAATTTTGTATTTAATTTATATATATAGATATATTTCACTTAGTTGAACGAAACACGATCCAAACTGGATTTTGGTTACTTGCCGTTGGGTCTACAACGTGCTTGGTCTCCTTTTCTCTTTTCTCCTGAAGACGGATTACCTGAAAATTTGAGTTTGTAAGTGTTTTTCCTTACTCTGTGTTACTCTTCTTAAATTTTGAACTCGTGTATATATATTATATATATATATATATATATATATATAAATATAAACGACAGTAAGAAAATCAGAAAAATGACTCAGATCTTTCCACCAAAATGTGTGGTTTTCGTCACAGTCTCACACATACTGATGAAGACCTCTTGTTTAGATTGAATGTTCTTAGTTATATTTCTGATTTTCTTGCTGTAATTTAGAAGTTCATTTTTATTTCCAGTGTTTACGTAAATTTTGTTATATATATATATATATATATATATATATATATATATATTTGATAATTGATTGTTATTTCACGTGTTTATGTGAAATCTATATATATATATATTATTAAAATAAGCAGCAGCTTCTGCATTGACCAGTTTCTTGTTGACACTCTCTATCACTTTGCGGTGAGACTCTGCTAGCTTCCAATGAAGGTTAGCAAAAGACATTAACACACACAATAAACATAGGTCAAACACGAAAAACTAAATTTTAATCACTGTTTTAATCACTAAATTAACAAACTAAATAAAAATACGTAAAAGCTTTCGGCTCTCATTCGCCATCCTCAGGTATAAACTAAAATTAATTAAGTCTAATGCACTATAGTTAAAAAGAATAAAATATATGAACGATGTCTACAAAATTACTGTGTGTATTTGTAAATACACCTGCACCATAGGAAGTAAACCTAAGGTGGTAGTGAGGGGAGGGGGAGGTATGCATGGCGACAGGGTCGGCCAAAAACTACCTGTGGTTCGTTCACCTCCCCGTCTCCCTTACAAGCTTAAAACTATTGTCAAAATTCTTAAAACTAGGCACAGAGTTGAAATCTTTGCTTTGGACATTTAGACTAGGGTTACAATCTTTAATATACAGAGCTTCCAGTATATGTAACCTGCTAGGCTCGTGGTACACTTGCAGTATGGAAGTGCCCTCAATCAGGGCCTGCCTCGTCAGTTTTACTCGGTGAGCGTCCTCCGTATGGTTTTTAGGGGCCCCAGTGCTCAGGTGGACAGTTAGACGCCGTGAAAGCTTCGTAGTAGTCATCCCTATGTATGAGGATGGGAGGGTTGCACAGTCCCCTATACTGCATTTGTACTCATACACAAGGTGACAATTTTATACCTGAGGATGGCGAATGAGAGCCGAAAGCTTGTACGTATTTTTATTTAGTTTGTTAATTTAGTGATTAAAACAGTGATTAAAATTTAGTTTTTCGTGTTTGACCTATGTTTATTGTGTGTGTTAATGTCTTTTGCTAACCTTCTTTGGAAGCTACCAGAGTCTTACCGCAAAGTGATACGAAAACTAGAGAGTGTCAACAAGAAACTGGTCAATGCAGAAGCTGCTGCTTATTTTAATAACATATGCTTAAGGGAAGACCTGCTGTCATTGTACACAAATATATATATATATATAATTAAACTTTTTTAAATAAAATAAATTCAAAACTAAGGACACACACAGAAAGACACAGACATAACTCACATCGATATTTCGACCATCGTCGTCATCAGGAGTTGCGAAGAGCGAAGAGTCCCGCAGGAAGACAGGGCAGCGACTCTTCCTGCCAAGGAGTCGCTGCCCTGTCTTCCTGCGGGACTGTTCGCTCTTCGCACCTCCTGATGACGACGATGGTCGAAATATCGATGTGAGTTATGTCTGTGTCTTTCTGTGTGTGTCCTTCGTTTTGAATTTATTTTATATATATATATAAACTAGAATTTAAAAAAGAACACATAGAAAGGAAACCACTGAACTCACTACTATATTTTGATGTCCTCGTCTTCAGGAAAAGAAGTGAATCGCTCCAAAGGCTGATGACGACTATATATATATATATATATATATAAAAATCGAAAATACTGCAAACATAGCTGATAACTGTTTCTTAACAAGCTTCCCAGCTTTACTAAATAACACTTTGGTTACTTCGTCAACACAGTAAAGTATATTTCCTATAGTCGACATGATTCAAATCTTCACCATTCATTTAGAGGACATGAATAACTTCTTGGGTGAATTTCCTGGTTTATATATGCAAAGTGAAGATAGTTACTAACGAAGTAACGAGAGTGTTATTTAGGAAAATTGAGAAGCTTATTAAGAAACAGTTATCAGCTAAGATTGGTGTTATTTTCAATAATGTATGTCTTAATGAATAGTTGCTACCCGAATTAACAAATATATATACATCTTCATTTTGGTGTTGATAAAGGGAAAAATTCAAAGCATTCCCGATCATTTGATGTCTAATTTTTTAAACTTTCTTTAACAACACAAAACAGAAAAACTGTAAAAGTTTTTCATTTTTCTATTTAAATTGCGACATTTTTATTGAAAAATCTCTATGGTACTAGTGTTTTTTGGATATATCATTGAAAATAAGCCATGACTATAGAAGAAGACTATTTGTGAAGCGGTGGGATAGAGAGAAGGGAATGGCCGAGTTCCAAACAGCTGGCCTCAAGAAGAATTCACTCTAAAGGCTGACGTGTAGGCGGAGCCGGTGTCCCTCTTAACGTAAACCTTGTTATTAATACATTCTCGCATTACTGTCTCCCCTTGCCCCACAGCCCCTCCACTTCCAAACCTTAACTCCCGTAACCTACCTATTTTGTTTTATTCTTTCAATAACTTATTCAGTGTTCAATTCTAATTATTATTGTAACCAAGGTATTGCTTTACTAATCTTATATGTAAACATCTAACTGCGGTTATATGATAGTGATATCCGATCGCCTTAGGGTTATCTCATCGTATATTTCTCTTTTATCAGCATGAGTATTCTACTTTCTCAGTGCATATTCTTTTTTATTGTAAAATACGAGTTTTTATAACGCATGTTTTAACAGTTATACTGATTACAATAATTCTACTACTACTATTATTACAAAACACAATACATTTTAAATCTATTGTTCAAACTTTTCATATTATGTTGTCTTTAATGGGTTGTTCAAATCCAACCTGAAATTTAAAAAGAATATATTTACTGAACACGTTTTTGTTAACAATTAAATTCTTATTTGTAATGATGGGTTGGTTATTAAGTCATTTTTATTTTCCTTTCACATGATTATTGTTTTATTTCTCTGATGATAGCATGGTAACAGCATTGTTGAGAAGCGTAAATAAATGTTACACTTTATTCACTTCCTTTTTAACGCAAAATATAGTTGATGTTATCATTTACTCCTTATTCCCTCATATCAGGTGAACTATGCAAGGCACTAAAACAGTATTCCTTTTAAGTACCCTTTGCAACCTATTTACTTCAGTTATCTTCCTTTATTATGAATAAAGTTTTCATTTAAATCATAGTGATATAGCCTAAATAATTACTTTAATGTGTAGATATGTAAATATTGAAATTATTAATAATTTACTTGTGGATGTTTTTTTGTTTAGAAACAGTTTCTAAAAGAGAAACCTTTCAATTAATAAAACCAACTTGCCTGATAAAGCGTTTCATACTACAGAACTGTTAATTTTGTTAAAATGTTAATGAACGTGTTCTGTTGTTTCATATTGGTTAATAAATATTTTTATATTATAATTCTCTTTACTCTGATAATATGCGTCAATGTGAAGTTTCTTAGTTGATAGTTCAAACGATTTGACAGTTTTTGACATACAAATTATATCATCACACCGCACAAATCCGAAAGCTTTGGCGTTAGTTCAGAATTGAGTTTACACCAGAATAAGAGTTACTCGTAGTAGAAATAACACATTTTATGATACGTGTTTCGCTACAACTTTTATAAACAGGTTAAGCAAACTGCACTGCAATACAATCCTACTAATCCTCTCTGCCGAGCATAATTTAACAATTTGCTTCCAATTTTTTCTTGACCATTGTTACCTTAAGAAAATACTTAATCCTCCGTACTATACTGCCGGAAACTTCTTAGTTAGTCAGCTATTTGTTTTCTGTTTAATCCATTTTGGAAAGGATTCACTCAGGTATACCGCTTGTACTACAGTGTTTTTATGTTTTCTAACACACATATAACTCAATAACAAACATATTGAGCTCAGCTAATTTATATTAATAACGTATTTAATAATCTATATTTCTCCTTGTTTACATTATAGTTTCTCATGTAGGTAAGTTGTATCTGTGTTATGTTTTGTCATAATGTACTAAGTAACAACAGGTATTTTTTCAATTACTCTTTGAAAGTACATTACCTTTCAAACTAATTCCAAAGTATAACAAAAACGCTATAATTACCTTTATGTGCAAACTTATAATACTAATTAAAAAAAGAGTTATGAATTCAAAATATTCTTTTTTTGTCCCTAGCAAACGAATGTCCTGATCTAAGAAGAAAAAAATTAAAAATTATTTTTAATAAGTGAGCTATAGATTGTAACCATGGATTTCAAGGAAGGTTAATTAATTTCCTTTTTAAAAATCCCTTCGCCACATATTGATAGCTGGATTCTAAAATCCCTTTTGCTCCTGAGTTTTATGTGACAACCATAGTGTTAAATTCCCTTGTATTGTTATATATTTACCACTTCATCAGTTACTATTAATTTTAATAATGTTATTTAATGTTAAAGTTCATCAGTGGAACTTAGAGTCTTCAAAGAGCTTAACTATAAAGTTTGTATTGAAGCTAATAACAAGTTAATTGGTATTTGTTTGCAGTTTAAAAATCTTACTTTAATTATCTTTATTTTAGTTTATAATTATCAGTTACTTTTTATTTTTTTTTAATTACTAATAATAAATTAGTAAAAAAATCATTTATTCTTTATCTAGAAAATAATTTTAAATCATCCAAGCTACAACAAATGAATACTTAGATCTCTACCTTAACAGGCTTTATGTTGGGCTTGACATGCTGCAATTGAAAAGACGTTACGAAGTTTTCTTTTACTTGCTGAGTCAGTGTTCAAAATTAGCAATCAACTAAAAACAGCACTAATATGAAGATAGTAATTCAAAGTACTTTACTTCAGGATTAACAAACAAAGAATGACCGCTCATCAAAACCAAGAAAATAACGAAGAAAAATTAGTTTTTACGTGCTTACTATAAAAAGAAATATAGTGTGGCCTACACTCAACTTTACTATAAGTAAAATGAAACTATGAAATTGAAAAATTTTCTCAAAGTAAGACAACTTACCATTTTTGTCATCAACTTTACTGTAGTGATCGTGAAAAACTTCGATCTCGAGATTTTGACAGAATTACATGTTTTGAAATCCCAAAAGTCGTTTCGATGATGTCTGTGGGTGAGTGGGTCGGTGAGTATGTATCTAAAGTTTGTTACCATGCTACGGATACATCTGTTTAACGAATCAAATTGAAACTATACCTAGAAATAAAACATTCTAAGGAGAATGAGTTGAATTTTTTTTTTTTGACCCTAAACGGATCATTAAAACAACCATGAAAATCTTTAATCCGTTAAATGGTATGGCTTGTATCGCTCTCACAATCGTTCAGATTAAATGATATGTCAAAATTATTACATTTTATTGGTAAATTTTCTTAATATATTTTTCATTTTCAAATTCGACGAGTAATATGGTAGGTTTCCTGAATTAGATAAAATTTCTCATTTTCATACTATTCCAGTAACAATAGTGAAATTGTTGTTACAATATTACAATGGTGAATAGTAATTCGATAAATCTGGGGAATTAGATGAAATTTCTTAGATATATAATATTCGTTGGTGTGTAGACCAAACATGATGACTAATATGGTATGTTTGTTAAATTTCATAATATTATTCATTTTTTTAAATATTCGTGTGAGAATAGTGGAAACTCACATACACACACCCACACAGATATCGAAAAAACTTCATAAAACGACTTTTGGGACCTCAAAACTTGTAATTCCATCAAAATCTCGAGATCGAATTTTTTCACGATCACTATGCTTTACTTATAGTAAATCAATAATAGTGTAATATATTATAAAATTCTTTTGATTTTTACCTGACTTTTTCCTATGGATTGGATTCCCAAATGTCTTTATTAATCCTGAATTCAGGTTGACCCTGAAAAGGAACCTAAAAGATTAACATCACAGTGAAGATATTTTTTTTTTTATTTTTTATTTTGCCAGCTACTTATTTTACATGTTAGTACTCATCTACAGTCAGTGGATATTTTTTTTTACCAAAGTGATAATAAATGCTTTTTATTAAAATAATACATATTTGCATTGCTGTCTTATATTCTAAATCTCCAAAAGTTTGAATATCATAAGTCTATGTTATGATGTTTAAACGATGACACCAAAAAGAAAATCTCTTCTTGAATTCATTAAGAAAATGAAGACAATTTAAAATAAAACTCTGGTATTAGAGAAATGAGACTAGATATTAATAGTGTGAGCCTGTGAAGTGAAAGACCTTTAGAACCCTCTTGATGGAATAGCTACCTGGACAGAAAAGAATCACAGAGTAACAACTAGTGTACTTCAAATATGTTTAGGAAACAGAAATAATCAGGAATTGTAACATTTAGGGTATATAATTACTAGTGAAACCTTGTACAACAACTAGTTTAATATATTATAGAAATAAAATTATGGAAAATTTATTACTTTAATATGTAATATTTTAATTATTACTTTAATATTGTTTTATTTGATCATAACATATTTTCTCGGACACACCAGATGGTTACATTATAAGACTGTAATACAAAGTCCTTTTCGGTATCAAATCAAACAATTTGTTCAGACCCCAGAAGTACTTCAAGGTTCAATACCCATACTAAAGCCATCAACAAAATCCTTTCCCTCTGTCCTTATTTAGTAAAATATTTTTCCATTAATATCCCAGATTTGCGGAAAGGGTTTTTACTTTCAAAATTTTGAAAAGTTATATTTCATGACTCATTGTTAATGTATAGAAGTGTACTCCTGTATTATTTCTTTTCCCTTCTATTGTAAACATAATGTTGCACATTTTTTGTTTCTAATGTCGCTCCTAATGATATTTTTACATTAACTATTAACCCTTTCGCCTCGTAGAATGATAATTTTTACTTCCCTTTGACCTCTTAAATCGACTATAGTCGATTGCAACATTTTTCCAACTTAGCAATTAGAAAAAAATTTCACTCTTCATGGTATAGAAAAATTAAAAGGCATTGACATTGAAAAATGTTATAATCTACTATGTTATAGTCGATTGCAACATTCTTCCAATTTAGAAATTAGAAAAACAAAGAAAAAAATTTCACTCTTCAAGGTAGCTATAGAAAAATGAAAAGGCATTGACATTAAAAAATATTATAATCTACTATAGTCGATTTAAGAAGTCAATAAATACAATTTAAAATGCTAAATATAATAAAAAGTAATAAAGAGTTACAGAAAAATAAATTTGTATAACTAAAAATGAAAAAAGGTTTTGAAGTTTTGTGATAAGGCATTAAGGGCAGAGGAGGAGAAGGCACTCATTGGGTTGCCTTAAATACAAAGTAACCCGTGTCGCAGAACACCACCCACGCCAGAGGCTTCCACCTTCCTTAGTCACCCCTCTATTCTCTGTCTTCGATACGAATGTCTATTTTCAACTCCAATCTAAATCAACTTGTAATTCAAAGTCACCTTGATCTAATTTATTTAAAGTTCAAGGTTGATTTTATTTTTTTAAAATGATGTTATTAAGAAAGATTTAAATAATTGTTAACCTGTTAGTTTATGATACTGTAAAATAACCTCTAAATATTTGACTGAATGACTGTGTACCAACATGCATAATA
This sequence comes from Hermatobates lingyangjiaoensis, assembly GCA_026182355.1. NCBI lineage: Eukaryota > Metazoa > Arthropoda > Insecta > Hemiptera > Hermatobatidae > Hermatobates > Hermatobates lingyangjiaoensis. The sequence continues at coordinate 874,439 of JAPFBL010000122.1, read as the reverse complement.
TTGCATTCCATCAATAAGTAGTGAACAGAATTATTACTAGAATTAGCAGGGTAATTAAAAATGTTAAGTAGTTTACACTCAAACAAAAATGGACCTCACAGTGTAGATGATCCCTATTGTTTGGGAGAATTATGCATGGCGAGAAAGTCAATTTTTCCTGTTTTCAGAAAACTTTTTTTTCTCCTAAACTACTTATTCTAAGGTTTTGAAATTTTGACATATATCTTTGAGGTTACAAATGCAATAAACGAAAAATATACTCAGAATTTTAAAATAACGGGAAATATTTTTTTCAATAAAATGTAAAAATTTTTACTTATAATTCAATCTCAAAGCTTGTGAGAGCCATACCGTTTGACTGGTCAAAATGAAACTATGCCTAAAAATAGAACATTAAAAAATTACAAAAATTTGACCAAAAAATTTGCAATTTAGAAAAAAAAAATCAATAAATTTCAATCACGGCAAAAAGTAATACAGCTATAAAAACTCTTTGTTTATCCTAGACTAAGGATCACCTGCTATACTTGTGGAATTTTTGATATTTTTTTAAATTGTTTACATTGACTTAGAAATTTTTGTGAGGAATCCACTGAAATAGTAAATAGTTCATATCTACCTTTTTTAAATGTTTCAAGCTTTCAGACATAAAAGTTTTAAATTATACTGAATAGCTGGCATCAACTTTGATTAAGTAAGTAAAATTGACTAATTGCTAATGTATTTTTTCTCAATATACATTCACAGCAACCATATAACAGGTACTCTCAATAAAAAGGAGGCTCAATAGAAACCACATGCAGCGTGTAAGAAGGTTATGAAGAGGTATTTAGTTCCTGTTTTTGCCGGTAGTTTGAATAATTGACCAATTAAAATGAATGATTGCAATGGAATATTGACATGCGCAAATGACATCGACTGACTCCAATATTAATAGTAGATATCGATATCGATACCCAACCGTCTGTCTCAGCTGTTAGTCAGCCGCCATGTTGCCCGTACCCTATTCTATATTTCAGCAGCCAAAACATCATTCAAAATTTAAAACATATTTGAAGAAAAATAAATGAAATTATCCGACATTTTAAATTAAGAATTGTCTTAAAACGGCATTTTTTCTTAGATGTTTCTGAAATTTGTCAGACCAAATAGCAATATTTTCAAGTTATAAATGGGAAAATTTGTCTGAAATATTCAATCTAGAAAGAGGTCAGATTATACTAATGATATTATATATTGGTGGTGTGATATACAAATACCATTATACAAATACCATTATACAGTGGTGTGATATACAAAAATAAACATATTGATAAGTGAATCAATCACTATCTGTACTACCTTCAGGACTAATAAACATCTCTCATTTAGACATTTATATTATACCTAAATGGAACATTATTTATTACATACCCATAAGTATGACATTATGTTTACTTATAGTAAAGTTGAGTGTAGACCACTCCAGATTTTTTGTTTGTTTTTATGAATGAAAATTTTATTTTAATTATCTGGTTTACAATATGACTATGCAATTGAATCACATTATTTCAGAAGTATAATTCCTTCCAAGAGTTCATCAATCGTTCTAAAGAATCATACCAATACCATTTTCATTAAATTAGGAACATTTAGTAGCCATATTGAAACCAACCATTTCAATATAATTAAAATCATAAAACCAATTAATTCAAAATATATTTTTATTTTTGATAGAATTTTCGCAGCATAAAATAGTCATTCTACGAGTGCTTATTCGTGCAAATTCAGAAAAACCATCAGTAAATAATAATGGAACTCCACAAAAATAATTATTGGTGACCGAAGAGAGTGTTTCGAATTCATTTGTTTATGTGATTGAGTAAGTATTAGATATATTTTATTCCCTACCCTCAAGTTATGAAAAAAAAAATAGAAATTCAAATTTCAGTAAATAAATCAGCAGCAGGAATGAGCTCAGTCAACGTAATTAATTTACATAAATACAAATTTATTAAAATCCTGAAAATTTACACAGTTATTTCAATATACAGTTTTACAAAATGTTTTTAAATGTTATTAATTATACATTTTAGGATTATAAAATTTCTATAAAAAGTAATGCATGACGATTTTAAATCAGGAAATAGGTTTTCTTTACAGACATTTTATTCTTATAAGTCTTAACTAAACAAAAAATAAAATATATCTTTTATAAATGAGAATCACGGAATAGTGTATTATTCCTTGAGAAATATTTGCCCAATCACAACTATGTCAGAAGAGAATTATAAATTTATTCATACAACAGTTCATTAACATTATGTTGAATTTTATTACTGTAAAAAAATATTTTAATATGTTCTTGAATATAAACGTAAAAATTTAAATGTTATAAATTTATGTGTATAAAATTCAAGCGTTAATCTAAAAATAATAATAACACTTTCACTAAAAAAATAATTCAGTTGTCTTACTAGAGATCTGTCAGAATAAATTTCTTAGGATTTAATTACATTTAATTTATTTAAAGAAATAATTATCACGTTGTCATCGCTTGTAATTTAAGTGCCTAGTGATATCATGAAAAAATATTAAGAACATAGATTCATAAATAAATAATTTTAACGTAGTGCAATCAGTTATTATGTGTTATTACTCATTGTAGGGTAAAAAGCTAATGAAATGGTCTCCACATACAAAATTTTAAAGGTATAAAGTATAAAGAACGCGTTTCGAACACTTAGTGTTTTTCCTCAGGCATCTGGTGTCATTGTATTTTTTAGTTAATGCCTGAGCAAGAACACTACTTGTTCGAAACGCGTTCTTTATACCATTACATTTTTATTTGTAGAAACCATTTCATTAGCTTTTCACCCTACAATGAATAAATAATTTTTAAAAATCTTATTAAACTAAAACCATAAAGTTTAGTAAAAGGATCATTAGTAATTATTACATTGACGTTTTTACTTACAAAAAAAAAACAAAGATAAAAGAAATGATAACATTAAACATAAGCACCATCCAGTTGACGGCAGCTCAGATAAAGGTCGCCACAGAAATGCCAATGTGGTAACAGAAAGAAATGAGTACAACTAATTACTACATACTAACCATATGGATTTATAACTCTTTAAAAAATAATAAATATTAAATATATAAATAAATAGTTCGGGAACATAAGAATTTTTTTCGCTTTACTTATTGTTTATGCACTTTTTAATATTTAGGCAGATTAAAAATAACACAAATAAAATAGGAATAGAAGATATCAATGAAATTATGGATAATGATAATATAATAATGACTTGAATAACTAACAATATTTATGTTAAATATTATCATATTATAAGGGCGATACATATTTTTACACATATGTGTTAATAATATATTGTCTTTTGAGTAAAATGAATCTAATTTACCAGTGCAAGATCAATAAAAATTGTAAGTGTTCGGCGTTAGTAGAGAAACGTAAAAGAACTACTCTTATATAAGTTAGAATCGAGTGTACTTTTGACTCATACTATGCTATCAAATTAGAAAAACTGGAATCAAATTGGGCAAAAAAGGAATTTGAACATGACAAATTTAACTACATTAACTGAAAATTCAACAGTAAACAAATAATGTTTTTAAAATTTTGGTAAAGCCATTCTAAACCGTTTTAACAAAGGCAGATTAACAGACAACAATAACATGATGTTGGTTATTGAAATATATTTACATATAAAGATTAGTTATATAAAGTGTACATAATAGAATCCTTTGAAGTTTAGCAGGCACATTTAACAGTTATCATTAAGGCATTGAAGCTTGTCTTTAATGTTATAACTGTTTCCCTTGTCAGAAAAGAGGAGCCGAAACAAATAAATATTCATTTCATCACAGGTGATAAAGGAATTACTAAATTCCCAGAAATTCTATGCATATTTGTTTTAAATCATTCATCCCTGTAAATCGAGGATTATTTTTAAAAATGACTCTATAACTAGAATTACACTATACAAACAGTAGGTAATAAACATTCAGTAATCTGATTTGCTTATAAAATCTTTTGCTTTTGGTAAAAAGAAATGTAAAAACAATTAAGTCAATTCCTTAATTAGATTTCTCAAGGGAGGACTTTTCAGACAGCAGTAGTGACAGTAATGCAATCAAAGAGGTCTTCTTATTTAAGCTCATTAGAAATGTGGTTGGCTTTTCAGACTGGCATGCAAGGGAAGTACATATTTTGTTATATACCAAAAGTGTATATTTCATAAAGAATTTAAAAAAATTATTGAAACCAGTGAATTCTCAGTGCACTTCTTGTTTAGTATATATATTTTTTCAAATAGTTCAGTAAAAAAATCGTCAGAAAAATATGAAAAAAAATTGCTAGTTTTTATTGTTAAACCCTTTGAAATATATTAATGCCCAACAAATAATTTATATATACTGGATAGAAAGAAATAAAGATAAAAAGAAAGATCATTGATCAGTTGATCTTCAACAGAAAATGAAAAACATAAGATAAATCAACTTTCTTCTTTCAATGTAAAGCAAAAATTAAACGGAGAAGAACTGATTAAAAATGAAGCTTGTCTTTAATGTTATAACTGTTTCTCTTGTGAAACCAGATTTTGTAAAAATATGATAAGCTTTTTCAAGTAGATTAATTCTAATATAATGAAACTTCGAAAAACACTAATTTTTAGTATCTAGCTGTAAGTAACTCAAGGCATGACATTGGTATATAGAATTTTCAAAGAATTTTACAAAAATAAATTAAATATTCAATAAGAATAATTAATAACAATAATAAGGAAAATAAGTGGACAGATAAAATAAGATTAGAATAAATTATTAATTAATTCTTAGTTATGATTTCTGAAATAAATGAGTTTAAAGATTTCATTATATTCTTATATTTTAGATGAAAGTATATTTTCAATGCTAAGAATTTATAAAACTTTTCGTTTAAGTATAGTATATCATTCTAGAAGACAACATTTTTTTCCCTTCATTTTACAGCTAATCAGGTTTTTTTTTTTGTTTCACGACACGATATTTGAAATACACCATTTCAAGTTTCAAGAAGAATTACAAAAATAGGACACTCTCTTTACAGACAGGAACTTCTTACAATGAATACAATTAAATTTACAAATATATATATATTTATAAAGATTTAGAATGACTTTAGTTTATAGCTTGGTAGACTGCTGGCTGCTCCTCCGCTATCCAACGGTCTTCGTTACCCTCAAGTATGGGGCCCAGTTTTCTTTTACTCAAGCCTGTGGAAAATAAATTCTTTTCACATCTCACATCTATCCATCTAATTGGTTTAGCTCACTTTAAAGTTAGAAAAACAGTATCACATTAAAAAAATATATATACTTTACCAAAGTGAAAGGTACCTTTCAGAATTGAAAAAAAATTACTATCATTGTACGTCTACAGTCAACAATGTGAGACGCATCATTATTGAGGGAAATTAATTCTTCAGAACTTGTTTCATTACTTATGACCGGCTATTTTATACACACAATACAAGTCATCTGAGTCCAAAATAGATTTCTGAACTGAATTAACAGAATTATTTAACAAAACATCACTAAAAGTATGTGTATGTTATTCTTTTGAAATTTTAAGAAAAGAGAAAAAAGTAATTCACTACCTAAACATCATTAAGGTTAAACAAGTGGTACTGTGGTGTTGTTTTGCTTTATTGATAAAATACTACTGACCCTAGACCTTTACTACTACTAGACCTATGGCTGAAGTAAACAATGACCGCAAACTGCCTTCATTCATTCTCATACTAACTCTGTCTGCTAGCTACAGCATTCATGATTCAATGCGTTTGTTACAATCACATTTCTACTAACCATGCTTCAAGTTTAATTAGTCTATCATCTAGTACAATAGTTTGAAAACAGAAGTAAAGTAATTAGTTATAAACTATAATGCAAAGAAATGAAAATATCGTTTGAACCAGATAAATATAAGATATTTCTCTAAAACAAAACGGATTGTGTAAAAACTTAGCTACTCAAGGTGTTTTAGTACTATATACTCAGTATTGCTTTTGATTTTCTTCTTATCAGAATCATGGAAAAATTAGGCACTCATGCAAAACTGACTAATATAAATCAAAAGAGATCATGAAATTGTTTTGGACAGTTAAATTATGAACTCCTACATAATGTTCACTTTAACAATAGCTTTACTTAATACATAGAAATATAATAAACCATACGATATATTATCTATCCCCTTTCATTACTTTAAATAGTTACACAATTTAATTCACTTAGAAAAAATTCTTAGAATAAATAAACTAAACATTTCTTTTCCTCTCATTTCCAGGGACATGTATTTATATATAGTATTGGTAAAATTGGAAAGACGTATGATGAGCAGTACAAAATTAGACTTATGAAATCGTTCAATAATTGTTAAAAACGCTGAATAACTTAAATTGATACGAGATTTAAAACACTGATAACGGATTGCAAAGGACAATCAATTAATGTCTGAGAATAATAAGAAGTAAAAGAAATTCATGTATTTTTTGTATTAATAATAAATATTTAATATTGAATATAGTACTAATACACTTATTATCTATAAAATACTTAACTATTAAGAAAATACCAACCTCAAATAGTCCTTGTAATTAGCATTAATTAGTTTGTTCATATATTCAGGGTTTTTTTTTAATAAATATTTTCAGAAAATACATTCATTATTTTGACTTGTATTTTCATAAACGGAGTTTGGTTCATTCCTCTACTGTTTTAACACTTTGTCATAAAAAAAATAATTCATTTCTAACTTGGTTTTTACATTAATCAAAATATATTTTTGAAATTAAAAAAATATTAACTTAAAGGATTATTAATTAATTTCACTTACCACTAGATACATCATTTCCTATTCTATTTTACAGATATTTATATCTCAAACACTAATTAGATGTCTACAAGTTTTTACGTGCACGTTAACTTTATGTCTAGTCTGATAGGTAAAAAAAAAGATTAACTGTACTTACTTCTTTAATCTTTACTGCTGATATAATTATCTTTTCTTTTTGCGAAGAAAACTTTCAATAAATAACTTTCTTAATGGACTTACTTTTGAAGTTGGAGATTTTTCTTAAGATACTGGGGTGGATCTGGCCCTTCTTACCCCTTATAAGCGCCTCCGACTTTTCATTAGCACTTATATTCTCACAGACCAAATGATATCGGTTATAATTTTAATAGTAGGTATTATTAAAAAAGCCCATACAATACTGACTGTAATACAAATTTAAATGAAGATGAAACAAGGATATATAAAATATATATTCTAAATTAAAATATGTGTTTGACGGATTAAACTCTTACCTTTTAATTTCATGGCTATGCAATCAATACAAATAAATTACAACTATAGTATATCTATCTGTATGTATGCTATATTTCGTGATAGCTTAACGAATTCGCGTGAAATTTTGTAATTAACTTTTTATTGGATTTTTCCACAGGAGATTACAATGGGCAATTTCAGTACAATATGGAAAAGTTTTGCTTTATTTTTTAAATGTCCTATATATGGGAACCTGCTAGTTTGTTCGAATTGTACTACTCACCAGTAAGGAATTACCCCTTACTGCTTACTGCAGGTTTATTTAGAAAAAAAATAATTGTACTCCACATTGCTTCCTTATAATGGAATCGGGCACATTTATTGGTTCCAGTAGTATATTGAGTTGGTTTGAAAATAAAAACAACCAAAACATATGAATTTCACCTTAACTATTTCCATTTTTAATACACAATATTCCGTAATGATTACTTTTAGATTAACCGTGATTAGCTAACCAATAGGGTTGCCACCGGACAATACATTGCAAAGCATATACTCTTTCCGTATACCTTTTAGAATTTTCAATTTTTTTTTTAACTTTATGATTTACAATACTTGTTTTTATACTTAGTCCTTTACAGTGCAGATCAGGCTTTTCACTATGATTGGACATACTAAAATCTGCCTGTTCCACTTACGGCAATCCACGTGTGTACAGTCTGAGAGAAAATACTACTCTTTAATAAGAAACAAACCTGGTATAAAATAAAAAGAAATTCAAACATCTTAGAGTCTAGTCAAGAAAAGTCAGCTCAAAAATTCTATCAACTTTGTTTTATTTCAGTATTGCTTTCAGACGTTTGACCTTTTATTTCTACTATTTACAACTTTCTCTTGTTAAATGTTTTAATGACGCACTGAAACTGACTAATGAAAAAATTAATGTTTTGACTACTAAAGGTAAATATTCTTATTTAGGGTCGCTCCGTTCACCAGCTATGGCACATTGCCTCCCACCTTCCTTTGGACAAATCGTAGTTGTGAATTTAAAAATCTATGTACAAGTTAAATGATCTTGAATATGAATTAGATAATTAAATATGTTTAAACTTTTAGGATAATGAGTACAACTTTATTTAATTTCTTAGATCTACTTTATATGTGATTAAACAAATATATTACGAATATTATATGTGGCAATATGAAAGTTCTATAAAATCACTCTATATATTTGAAACATATTTTTCGTAATGACTGATATCTTTTAATTAACTGTTAGATGAATTATCTTCATTTGTATTTGACATGCTGAATTCTAATTACTTCAAATGCTATTACAATATGGTTATGGTGTTTAACACTACTTTCTACTTTACAATATCAACCTTTTAATAACATCAAAGTATTGTTTTACTTTCATACATTTGCTTTCATCGCGAGAGCATTTGAGAAATGTATTCCAATTAGCAGTATTCGATAACGGAGTAAAAAAAAGAAGAGTATATGGGAAACCAACCGTACTTAAATAAATCCATTGAGAACAGTGAAATCTAACAACGAACATTAAAAAGAGAGTAATAATAACAGTAATTTATTTAAAAATGTTCATTGTATCATAACTGAGTCAATGAGTGAAGTCACGAGTAACCAATTATTAATATTATTTAAGTGATTCGAATGTTTAACTCCCCGTAGCGAGCGAGTTCAGTAACTTATAAACCAAATTATTCATCACTTTCGATTAGTAACTAATTCTTCTATTTACATAAAAACAAATTATAATCAATTTTTGTAAAGAATTTCAAAAAACCGTTAAAAATCTATGATAGTAATTACGAAGGAAAAACATACTGTTGGTTAAATAGCCAACGAAATATTTAGGTTAGGATGCAGTGGCCGTCCAATGAAAGGTTACACATAGTAGACTGTTATTAATGACTGGTTGCCAATCACTCCAGTGAATTTCAGCATACTATCTAAAATACCTATCAGTCAAAAGTTCACAACTACGATTTGTTCCAAGGGCAATTTGGAATAGCTGTTGAACAAAGCGACCATAAGCAGCTACGAGAGTTCAGTCAACCATCGAAAAATAATGTGAAGTCATTTAAAATTTTTGTCAATAAATGGTATTTATTTTTTTGAGACAATATTTGGTGAATACAATGAACGAAGTATCCACCTTCGTACCAATCATTCGTACTAGCCAATAACTTTTGGGAATAAATACACAGTTTGAATACTTTGGTCTTTGAACATGGATCAACCCTGTCTATACATGACGAAGTATTTAGGTTAGGATGGAGTTAACCATCACATAAGCTAAAGATTGGCCTTTTCCTGAGACCACAAATTACATTCTACACTGAGAGTCCTAAATTTCGCCTTGTTAAAGCGTATTTAGAGCAGGGATCTTTAACGAGAATTCATTAATTAATAGAATTCATTAGAATTCTATTCACCTCACACGTGAATAAATCAGAGTGGGTGTCGAACCCCGGATCTGCTATTCCAAAGGCTGAGGACGAAAGCTACTGGGCTACACTGACCCCAATGAAGTATTTCAGTAAACTTTATTTCTGAAATGGAAATGGGAAGCTAATTCCCCCTCTCCACTGCTTCTGACATCCATGGACATGTTTTCGTTTTATAAAAAGTCAAAATGTAAAATCATTATCAACTGCAATGATCGTAAAGAAATAAAAAAATGCTGACACAATGTACAGGAGCAAGGAAATAATTCTGAAGATTATACTTCAAGATGTGAAGAGTGATGAACACATACAACAGAGAATAAGAATAAGAGAGCAACAACAGAATAAGTTCATTTCAATACACCCAACATTGTTCAGAATAGCCAGAAACCTGAATTAATCTTCAGATGTCTGGAAATTGATTAGAAGGAATACTTTGAGCAGTTACTTGGCTTTCAATTACAATAGAATGAAAACTTTTAGCAATTTAAAGTAACAAAATAGCGCTATGCATGTAGAATCATGAAACAAAACAGTTTAATTAATTAATATTTCTCAAACGATTCCGTCCACACTCTACAGGTTTCTTGCTAATCTAGACAAGTTATCAACACACTTTTACAAAATGAAAACAAATATAAACCATGAAAAAAAACCCTGCCACCTATAATTAGTAAACTGTTAAGTTTAGAAGTGTTCTGAAACCCGTTGTTCGATAGCCTGGGCATCTAATAGTTTGTATTGGATTTCATCATAAACCAATAGTTTTCTTTATGTCATGACATCGATTCATACATTACTTTACAACTGAAGGTACAGAACAATGTAGGACAGTTAAATTCCACATAACATATATGCATGCTACACCTGCCTTTAGCTTTTGTTGATCTTTTTAGAATGTTTAATTTGGTTTTGCACAAACTTAGATCCTCAATTAACTAATAACCATAAAGTTTATTCAACAAAAGAAAAAAATGTACGTTTAAAAGTAATATTTGAATAATTAAAATTATATTCACCAGCATGCAGTTAAACTTTTTCATACATTTTACTTTTAAAAACATATGAAAATGATAGCTGTCCACTAAACATAGAAATTGAAAATAAAGCAGAAACACATGATTATATAATGTACAGAAAGAAATATTAGTAAAGGTAGATTGTACAACCTATATGAAATGTTTAATTGCCACCAAAAGAAGAAACTGACCAAAAATAAATAATGCCCCTCACCTCACTTTATAGTTCTGCAGTTTCTGAATCTAATTAATATCAGACGCGAAATATCTACCGGTCAACTAACTGTATTCCCTCTATCCATTTCTTTCAAAAATTGGTCATAAAATCTTAATTATTAGAGTAATCAACTATGATACTTCATACGTTCGTCTTCCTGTCCGGTGAGTTGAGGATCACTCCCGTCTTCGTGGTAATACCACGAAGGTGGATGTGCTCCGAAACCATTCGGGCAATGAAACAAGCGTAGAAATATTATAACAATGTTCTGTATCAAACGTCGTGTTTTGTTATTTTAGTATTTTAAAGCCTACCTGATTAATTAAATAAAGAAGTATAAAAGCACAGTAACTGTTTCATGATTAAGTAGAATAGAAACACTTTACTCATTCGTAAATCTTGCCATGCAGAATCATGCAATCAAAGGTAGAACAAAAAAAAAACTCCAAATAAATGAGACAATTATTTCTACATATATTTTAAAATGTAACAAAGCAGAGAGCTCGTACTGTACAAACCTAGGTATACTAGAAACAAAGATTACATCTTTTGATGCAATTTACATATAAACTAGATGAAAACTATTGAACATGCTCTACATCGAAACTCAAATTAAGTATTACCTAGGACGGACATTAAGTTATAAAGAAAATAGCACAACAATTTTCCTATAAAACAATATACAGGATCAATATTCATATTTATAAAATACGCTACTTTATAATCCATAAAAAAAATAAAATCTACAGAAATTTACAAACCGAGCTAACAGAATTTACTAAACTATAATACACAATTGAGCTAGATTTATCAGAATAAACTTATCAAAAGTAACCAAAAGTGATATGAATCATAGGCTGATTGAAAAAAAATGTTTGTTACATTATTAATTCAATATAACTAATATATACTACTACAATATTCAACTTTATTTTTAAAAAAATAAACAATAGAGAAAATAAGTACTTCGAAATGAAGGGGAAGGGGTCCCCAAACAATGACTTATCAAATACAACGTTCAAAAAAGGAGGTAGACGAGTCTGAACGACCTCTTAGGTAATTAATACTTATTTTTAAAAAAACAAGGCAATAATAGCAAAGCATATTTCAAATCAAAGGGCAATACATTTTCGTATATTTTCGAATAATGTTTTATTTTTATTACCGTTTGGAGGCCCCAGAGGAAATTGTTCTGGAAAACTATAGTGTTTAAAAATTCAAAAATTTCATACTTACATATAAACATTTATTTTCCTCTAAAAGCTAAAGCAAACCACGTCATCAACTATATTAACAGCCTATGGAACTTTTAAAAAAAAGTTGACAAGTGGTACAACATTTAAAAAACAATACAGTTGAAGATACAAAGATTTTGTTTGATTAATTATATCAAATTATTGTTCTAAATGTTTTTGGGACAACATACAGTCATGCTTTACACTTATAAGTATAAAGAAAGCATATTATAGTATTATGATATAATAGTATAATAAGCAACTTGTAAATGACTAAGCATAACTGATAAACAAGGCAGGCAAGAGCAAATTACATTTCAGTTTTAAATTGCAGTATAAAATACAAAACTTTATAAAAATCATGTATATACAAATTTATTTCCACCACACTAGGAATAAACAATTTCTTTTTTCATTTATAAAAGCCCAATAATGAAAGTACTACACCGTTCTCTGAGTTTTCAGAATAAGGACTGTAAATATGAATAATAGAACTATTACCTGTTTAAATTTCATTAAAGTAGAATAATTATATTAAAATTTATATCAGTAAAGATCTATCACCATATACGAAACAAACTCGCTTTTTATAAGCGATATCAATTTTTTTTTCTTAATCTTATAATTAAAAGGAAACTGACAAGGCACATCATTTAAAATGAAAAATAAGTCTTTGTAAAGAAGGCTTTTATAGTTAGAGAATATTTCTGTTGAAGAAAAAAAATCATGACATATGATAAAAGATAGAACCTAATTAACAGAAGATAAAGAAAAACCTAATCCCACCAATGACGACTGAAATACTGTCAGAATTCATGTACAGCAAAAAATTAATGACAGAAATATTATGAACTTGAATGAAATTATGGATTTCTTATGAGAATAGCGAAAGTAGAAAAGTATTCTAGTATTCATCATTTAGATATGGATGTAAGTAATAAAATATATTTATATTCACAATATTAAAAAAAAAACCAATGATCTCAGTATTTAATAAAGGCAGAATCAAACTCTTATTTACAATTTGATCATACACTGTTTAGTAACTTAGCAGAGTGTAGTTAGTTGCCGTGTAGTATTTATTCAAAGAAAAGTTATTAAACCAGTCTCCACACAAAGGTTTTATGAGAAACATTAAATGTTTTGAAGATCAGGGTCTTCAAAATCACCTGCGCTGACATCTGCTGTTCAAGGCGAGGCATGGAGGACTACAGCTCAAAGAGGTAGCACTCCGCGCAGTGCTTCAGCTTTTTATAACCAGATCAAAAACAAAACTAAACACTTACCTCTTTAAATCACGTTTTTCACTCAACTTTTGCATGGAGACTAGTTTCATTTCCCATACTAAGTTATTTTAAAGTTTTAAAATTTAATAACGAATTTCTTAACATAAATTTACTTTTTGATGTAATTATTTTTCACAACTGTAAAATCCATTTTACGTAATTTCTTTTAACCTATTTTTCTAACTAATAAAATGAGCATTAAGTAAGAAAATGATTTATACTTAATTTAATTTTGAAAATATAACTAATATAGTAGTTTAATCTTAACTCAATTATCTTTGAATAAGTAATAATGACATTTTAAATAATAATAATGATCAAACAAAAATGAATACTGCAAGATAAATTCATTTTAATACTAATCAAAGAAGATAAAATAAGATGAAAATTAAATTTTAAAAAAGATTATAATTTATTTTAAATGGATTGCACAGCCTATGTTGGAGACGTTACTTATATGCTGACGGTTGGAATGACACTTGTAAAAGAGGTTTGTTGTTTGGACTAATCAAGTATTTGGTGATGACGGAGCACTGTTTATGGGTGTGTAGGGAAGGGCTCAAGAGCCGGGCCACGCCTTCAGCACAGATACTTGACTTACTCTTGACAAGTTGTTCTCGGTCTGGTCACAGGCCATTTCTCTTCGCCGCTCCGCTCGTTGGGCGTCTTCCATTTTCTCTCGGTTCATTCCAGCCCCTACCCACACATATAACTTTCATCATTTTAAACAATTTGCCTTATTTTAAAATACCTCCACCAACAATTTGTGGATAAATATCAATTTAAGACAAAATCTTGGTTTATATTTAGTTTATCACTTTTTTTTTTAAATCAATTAAGAATGCATATAAAATTAGGGCAAAAATTCTTAGTTTCAATATTTTTTTTAACGTAAGTTCAATTATGAAGTAAAGTAAGCTCTGAACACTGAACTACATAAGATTTCATTGCAAAAGTACATGTGATCAAATCACTGAACAATTGGATTTTATCTATTTGTCTGAATATCCTTATGGAAAAATGAAGGTCGTGATTCCAGTTATAACTATCGAAGTATTAAAAGTACTTCTCAAAATATAAAATGATCTTGAGAAAATCATAATGCTGAAGAAGGGAAAAGGGCTGTTTGGTCCAAGGTCAGAGTGCTTAATGCTGGTACTGGATAACCCGAGTTCATGGCTCGCCCTGACCCTAATCTAGTGAGAGAATCCTGTGATTGCCGAGCTTTAAGCGAAGGCCTTCTGTCACTCGCCTATACAATGTCACATAAAATATAAAATAGACATATTACAAGCGAACTTAAGCATTGAAACATTTAGGCTCATCAATCTAGAAAGGAGAAATTAACGATATTTCAACACGCCCGAAAAAAAACTGTATTTCATTCGAAAACGGAATAGAGGGAACTCCAGTGCAAAACTGCTTTTTTGAAAGGCTTTTCTAGCTAGTATGATCAAAAGTTTAGTTTGTAGCTTCAAGCAGGCACTTGATCCACTTTGACTCCATTACAATAAATATCTTACTAGGCATTTAAATCTAAGCTAATAAAATACTTCAATTTCAACTTTGCATCCTTATTACAAGAGCCATTTAAGGATATTTTTAGAATCTTGGATTCAAAATTCATTTCATTGACTTTGAAACCCAACATGATTGAGGCATCACCGTGAAGCTATCTGAGACCCAGTTGTTGGTGTTGAGGATAATACCATACCTCAAGAAGTTATAACAAGGAATCCAATGCACAGAAACTGTCATAATTTTAACTGATTTTCTCAAACCTTCAATAACGCAAGCATCGAGAAAGGCCTTCATCAGAGCATAAGCGATATGAAAAGGACTAGAACTAATTTTAAAATTCAACCAGAAATTTTCAAACATTATGGAAATTTAATTCAAAATATGAGAAACTATCAAGAAGGAGAGAAAACAGTTTGCAATTATTTCAGAATAATCTAATTCGTGCCATAAAAAAAAATTAAAACAGCTTTCTTAAAACACTGATTATGATGAAGTAACTACAATACAATTACCAACAGCATACACTATATTTAAAATAATCTACACTTAAAATTAAATCAAACTAATGCACTTAGCTTGAACAAATAAAGAATAAAAGCAATGAATCGTTAAATTAAAATAGAAAAAATATAACTTAAATTCGATCAATTCAATTCATGCAAAATATGTTTTCGTATAATAAAAAAAAAAATATGAACAACATGCTTAAATAATGATGAAATACAATCACCACAAAATATCAAAAAGAATTTAATGCTAATAGGGGATTTCAAAAATTATGTCTCTACACAAAACATTTTTGAATAATTTTTGAAATCCACCCAATAAATTTTGAATTAAATGGCCATAAAAGAATACTTGTATAAAAATGACAAGTTTAAAGGTAAATTAAAATCATTTCATTGATATAAAAAACCAATGTTGAACTTAAAACACTAGGGGAAGGTTACCTTTTATTTGATTACAAATCACCAGACATGATACAAAGAAATAATAATAATCGTCATTCTTAATTAACCTAACTTAATGGTATCAGTCACATTTAGAATTTTATCTCTAAGTTATGAATTTATATTCTGTTTTGTTCAGTAAGATTTGTTTAAAGTTAGAGATATTTTTTTTTTGTTCAAAATCTTTTTACTTTAAAAAACCTTAGTAGCAACCAAGGGATGAGCTTGACAATCACGGAGATAAATCGTGAATAAAGCCCTACATTATTCAGGTATCATGATTATAATTATAAATCGTAAAAAGTCAATCAACATGAAAGTTAATTGATCGCTTAATAAATTATGGTATGATTGGCAATTCTAACAGAGAACACTAAGTCTAATCGGTACGCTCTTGAATGTAGAGATTTCCAACAGATCGAGAGAGGAAAGAAATACAATAAACGATGTATTGTTGTTAATAATGATGTGTCACCAACAATCTTAGAGCGAAACAATAATGTTGAATAAATGAATGTAAGACAACCACAGAGGTTGGTATAACTGAAATAATCATTATTTAAAACCGTAACTTGGTATGCTGTACACCATGATCGAAAGGTTTCTTACCTTTAAACTTACAAATTTACAACTCAGATCTTATTTCGTTCTTATTTAGTCACAAAATTTGGCCGTTTAGTCGTTTCTCGAAATGGCAACACATTGTAATAAAATGATGTTATTTATATTGTGCCTAAGTTTTCTTGACGTCGTTGAATAGGGTTCAAAACCAACCGACAAAGGAGGTCAACAGATGAGTAGTAAAAGCTTTCGAAACTATCTTAATATCAAGGCATTAAAAAGGCAGCATATAAGTGTTTGTGATTATTTGATTTTTTTTAAGCGACCAAAGTAATTTTATTATTTTTTTTTTTTATTAAAAAGACAACTGTAATACAGTACAAACTACGTAGCCGTATTTTCTAACAATCAAAATTCGTTTATAAATCAACAAAATGAGAACCAAAAGACAAAGTAAAAACATGAAAAATTCTTATTTTAAACCAAAAGCAGTTCAAGATCTTTAGAATGAAATATATTAAAGAATTATATAATTCATAAGCCAGATTTCAAATACTTTTTCATTTATACGAAGCTCTTTTTCCATTATAAATGATAAAACTTTTAATATTATTAATGCAACGACAATATTACTGATCCCCTAAGTATATAATAATCAACTTTTCTCGTTCTATGAATTTTTTTGCCTAAGAATATTTCGACAAGATTTTCCACCTTCGCTATACAGAAGTTCGATGGTAAATCATCTTAATTTAGCAGGATGAATTGCTTTATTATGTTACCTAATATTTGCCAAATAGTTAAAAATACAATATAACAATACATATTCAATTAAGAAAGAGGAGTCGAAATACATTTTCCCCATAACTTACATGCGGAGTGTATGTTCCAAAGCCCTTTTCTGTGCTATAAGTGATTTATTATTTATTTAACTCTCATATATTCATTTCGAATACTTTCATTACATTAGAACATAAATATCAGGTTCGATTGTAAAATTATCAACGGAGCTTTCACAATATACAAACATCACAAACAAAACAGAATACAAACCTTACCATTAGCCGTTACATTTAATTATGCTTACTTAACTAGAGAGATAAATCATTTATTACAGTACATTTAATACATTAATGTACAAGTTGTTATAATTGAGATGTAGAGTTTGGAATCCCAGAAGAGACGGCTTAGTAAATTCATATTACACTAGTAGAGAGTTTTACGGTCTACAATTAAATCTAAAAGCACAATTAAAACGTACATAAACATACAATACAATGAAACCATAAATCAAACCCGTAAAAGATGGGAAGAAATGATGAATAGACATTATACAACTACAGGAATAGTCAAAGTAATACTAATCCTAGATTAGAATTCTAGCTGCTTCTTGTGTTTTTTAAGAGAAAATGTTATAATTAAATTATAGTGGAATATATTTGACATATTGGATAATAACAACAAATATATTCCAAGTGTTATAGTAATAGTTTTTGCTGTAACTATTACTTGACACAAGTAGAATTATTAGAAGAAACCAAACTTATAAGAATTAAAAGTGGATTACATTCTGAATGGGCTATAAAAGGTAACAGAGGTTTAATAAATTAATGCTAGAATATAAATTTAGATTGAAACAACAATATGCGATTATTAATAGAACTGAAAGGGGTTTCTGAAGGTTGTCAGTGAGTTGTGATTCAAATCTGACGAAAAGCCAGGCAATATTAATAGGGTAATCAACTCTACAAGCTCGTATGTATACCAAACGGCCCCCTTCTTCAGGAGTCTACCAAATAGCATCTGTTAGATAAAACAATAAAAAAAACTGAGAAGTCCCCCGAAGACATGATTCAGTCGGGGAGAGGAGGTAAGCGTACTTGTCGAGGTTAATACTCTTATTATTATATCATACAACCAAATAACCCCTATGATAACTGCATTGTATCTTAATTTGAAACAACTGAGGAGATATTTAACAATTTCACTTACATGCTAAAATTTGACTAACTCATATAAATCTCAGGTTCTCCATCAAAGGAACTGTAAGATACATTTCACTTCAGAAATACATACAAGGTTTCAGATACTTTAACAAGTACATATTTTAAATATATTCCTTAATTCCTGTTTTTTTTATGTTAATAACTTTTTATATCAAAAGCAATTACCAGATTAAACAGTACAAGAGAAATTCTAGAGTAAAACAGTACAATCATATTACAAATTAACATCAGATTATCATTAGGAATGAGTTTAATTATGTTTTTAAGAGATTAATAAGTTATTAAGTTCAATTTATTATTAAATACAATACATATGCACATAATAAATTTACATTAACAAACAAATGAAATAAAATACAGATAAAAAATATATATAGCTATTACGACCACACATCCAAAAAATTATATGATTTCATACAAACAGAAATCATTTGCCACATAGAAAGAATAAGTAAATTTACAATAGAATATGACGTTTTCAGCACGTTTCTTAAGCTATCAGATCCCTAATTTACTTTAGAAGTTAATTTTTATGGTTATAGAGTGTCACATTTATATATGCTCGACTCTCAGAGATTAGACTCAAGACTCAATACATGGAGTTACCTATTTCATCATAAATAAATCACAATGGAATGACATTATAGTGGGATATATTTGACATATTGGATAATAACAACAAATATATTCCAAGAAGGTGATTCATTTGAATTTTCACTTTACTGTAACTATGACTGTAGGCCTAAATGGGTGATAGGCTGATATAAGCGAAAGGCTAAAGCCCAAAACCAACAATTTACAATATTGCATTGTTTTAATTTGCATAGCAGATTTATAAATACTTACAAGTACAGCCTTAAGCCAAGTAAAACCCAAGACTTGATTAATGAAAACATTTTTGATTATGCTATATACACTGTATGAGCACTAGTAATAATAATGCAGTGTGTTGATTGTCATGCAGTTAGTAAATGAAAGGTGAAAAGGAATGCATATTAAAGGCAAATGGCGGTAGCAGCAGGAGGGGCATTCATATAAATCCCTTACTAACCGACATAGCTAAGTAGTACAGGCAAGAATATAAGGCCGTGGGCTGCTCCAAACATCACGATGCCCATGTACATTCGGAAGTAGAAAACTTGGAATATTTGCGATTTGGCGAAACCAAGGACTAGGATCCCTCCGAACTTAGTTAGCGTTATCCCAGAGAAGACCTGCAACAAACAATTTCATTTTCATCAGAGAAACTAACACTCTTTTCCATTCCAATTATTATTCAAATAAAAATAAGAACAATTGTTACAGATATTTGTATTAATCAATATGAGTATTACTATAATAAACAATAATAGAAACAATTAATCATTTACTCACAAAATCGTAATGTTGTATACCACTTTATGATTAAAATTAGAAATCCTTCGCATATTTCACTATTTCAACAATTTAAATAGATGATTCTCAGAGAAATAAATTTTTTATTTGCTTTGTGCCCACCAATCTCATTACACTTACCATTTAAGAAATAATCATACAGTAAATTGTATAATAGCTATTAACCTATATTAATATATTGATATAGCTTCTCAATCAGTGATTTTTAAAGTTTAAAGATTGGTTTCTTGAGGATTTACACCAAAATCCTCAAGAAACCTATTAATATAATAATAGCTATTGTAACTTCCAGTCATCAAAAGGAAGTCGTTAATTCTATAAACATGACAAAGGTTAACATCTTTAAAGCAACCGTCATTTTGCTTCAAATATAATTATAAAATGAACCAGATATAAAATTCTTAATGTTTTCTCAATATTTCTCCATTCTTAAAAATAACAAAGATTTTGACAAAAAAAAAGTTTCATATGTTTAGAAAATACATCAATTATTTAATTAAAAATTAATTATTAATTAACTAATTCATATATAATACAATTAAATCTAGTGTAAACACGATTAGTATCAGTTTATATATTTAGGAAAAAGAGTTTAAGTATATAGTTAAATTTTAAAATACATTATCATATGTGTTCAACGATTGTGGACATCTGTTCAACAACCACAAAGAACATATCGTATTGGGGGATTTTAAGAATTACGTCTCCACACACACAAAAAAAGTTTAATATGAAACTAAAAGCGCGATTCAAACACTTAAAAGTGTTCTTCTTCAGGTGTTCGAAACGCTAGTTAGTTTCATATTAAACTTTTTTTTTTATGGAGACGTAATTCTTGAAATCCCCTAATATGATTAAATACCACAGTATAACAGATTGTGCAAGTAATGAATCACATATATCCTATTTCATGACTAAATATAGGGTTATAAACTTTTTCTTGAAACCAATGATAACAATTTAAACTGCCGTCGTTTAATTTTAGTTTACCAACACATCTGAAAAACTATGAAGCTAACTATTCAATGAACTATAGTGTTGTTTCTTTTGAAAAACAAACACACACACACACACACATATATATATATATTAGCATAAATAGGGAGCAGACCTTCTTTTATACAAATTGTGTTGAACTGAATTGCCTTAATGAAACATACCTTTCTTTTGAGCAGTTTTTCATATTTTCTTGATAATTTCAAATCGTCTTGATTTAGTTGGTGAATTATTTGAGCAAAACTCTGGTTGGCCATCAATATTTATTGATTAACATTTGACATGTTTCGGTTGTCTCCAACCATCTTCAGAAATTATTTTAAACCATCACAAAACAAAACTATTTTCATCGAACAAGTATGTAAACATAACAGTAAGCTAAATAAAATTGTTCACTAATATATATATATATATAATGATCAAACCACAATAAGAAATGGGAAAACAAGACTAAGATCTTTCAACCGTAACAAGCGGTCTTCGTCAGAGTCAAAAACCCAACTGAACACTAGATGCAGAAAACATCTGGTGAGGAGTTGAGAAGAACACTGCATCTAGTGTTCAGTTGGGTTTTTGACTCTGACGAAGACCGCTTGTTACGGTTGAAAGATCTTAGTCTTGTTTTCCCATTTCTCATTGTGGTTTGATCATTGATTGTTATTTCACGTGTTTATGTGAAAGCTTTATATATATATATATATAGTATGACACAAAACCTATATTGATCATAATTACAGAAAGAGTAATACATACTGAGCTGCCCATATTAGTCAAAGCATCGGACGCCCTCTGAATTCTGGTTTCCTTGAGAGAAGACGCAAAGGAGTGTACCATGTGGCTGCAGAACTCCACTGATATCCCAATCGCCTGAAATAGAAGCGACAAGAACAAGCACTGTAAAATGTTTCTATTTTCAAGTGAAAGTAAATGGGGAAATATTTAAACCGAACATACGTCCACTAAATATGTATGAAGAAATAGTTAAAGAGATTTGGATCAATATAGACAATTATATTTTACTTAAGTAAAACAAATTAAATTTGAATTTATCTTACCATGACAAGGTTGACTAAGGAGACAGCATTAAGGCTGACCCTCCAGAAGTACATGAGTCCTCCTAAGTCTATGATAATCATGGCGATAGTAATAACGATTATAGCGGCAGAAGAGAAGTCAATGCCCATGAGGACAACGGACACCAAGAATATGGTCAGCAAGGATATCATTATGCTCTTCAGCGTGTCCTGCCACATGGTCAGGTACTGTTCGTAAAAGACATAGAACACACTGAAACAGATAACACGAAACGGTATTATATCAAACAAAAAGTGAACAACTCCAAAGTCTGCATTGCACATCACATACAAATAGCATAGAATTATCTGCATTAAAAATGTGTGCTACTACATGACACATCGGTCAAGAGTAGCATAACTGGCAGCATGCTCGCCTTTACTTATCAACATTTAAGATCTGACTCTTGGCCATGACTCTGACTTTCCACGTGTGAGATTAAGAATCTCGTGCACATTCAGTTCCTCAAAGAGAACCTCTTCATCACAAGCCTATACGATCGTACATCTTAACTTACATGGATTTAGATTTAAATTAACATTAAAAATTAAAGTTAATTTTTTTTTAAAAAAAATTTATTCTAATTACGTTAAATTCAATTCGTTTAACACGGATTTAACAAAGATACATCTCAAAAATAATTCTATATATCTCTCAAAGACTCTGTCTTTTCAACGCACTCATTACCTACTAGAATATAGAGATTTAGGAACACATCAGTCTACATTAGCTGGGCCAGTATTTCGAGTTAAAACCACTAACTTAAAGTATTTTTCTACAGTAAAACCCTTTTTCTAATGAACTCACAATAGAGTAAAATTTACAGCTCCCATTATAAAGTAGGTCACCGCAGATTACAAGGTGGCTCAGACAGAACTAAAATAGCATATAAACCCACACTTCTGTTCCGTGCCTGTAAACGAGGGAAACAACAAACAATTTCGTATATAAATATATCCAAAAACCCATGAGGGTTTAGTATTTTCATGGGAATTTGTAAAATTTTTGTACAGCATAGATATTTAAGAAAAAGATAATTAATTGTTGTATTATGAATGAATGTAAAATAAGTATTTTGTAGTGTTAATGAAAGTATTGCGTACAACTTGACGATGATGATGTAATACATAGTGGAACATGCTGAAATAAAATACAAAATAAAAAAAAAAGTATTTTCATGAAATTGAAACAACGAAATCATAAATCGCTGGACCACGAGCAGGTAAATTAATCTTAATTTAAAATATCCATATATTTAAAATACCATATATCGCACAGTCCAGTAGCTATTTGCAATTAGATTTAGTGTTTCACTGTCAATAGAAAGCTTCCTACAAATGTACTAGCTGTTATTAAGAACTTCTTAGCTGCAATGGCAGTTATTCCTACCTGATTTAAGTAGTGGAATAGATAGAATTCACAATGAGAATTGGCGTTTCGAGTTATAGAATACTTTTTCCTTTAGAAGAAACTCACATATTTTTTCATCTACATTTCCACTCTGTTCTTTTTACAACAGTTATGACAGTGGCTGATAGAATTTAAAAAAAATTCTAGGATTGTTCAAATGTTTAAGATTAGTTATTCAGGTATGTAGATAATTTAAAAGTATCTAACATTTAATGAAATGAAGAGCAGATCTAAGGGAGTAAGCCAGTCAGAAGAAATCAACCTCAATGACAAACAAAAATAATAAATATATATATATATAAATTCACACAAGGGGTTCTTGAGGATTTTGGTCATAAAACATACAACTCCTGATCATAAGCCGACGTTTCGCCAAAAATTGTTTGACATTTTCAAGGCTTGACTTAGAAGAAACACCATTTACCGGTCCATGCTTATGTCTGGCTGCATCATAACAGATACACACTGTTAATTGTACACACTCTTAAATTAATTAATTAATTTAAGTTTAATTAATTAAACTGGATATATAAACAATAAGTTAATGAAATCTTAGATTATTTGTTTAACTTTAAAACAAAATCTTTATGTGAGTTGGACTCAGGTCCAAACAGTTTGATTGCATTTTGTTTGAGACACTGACACAACGTTACTAGTCAAAAGGTTTCAGTCTTTTAGCCTCATTTTAGAATTTCAATCTGTGATATATAATCTAGCATACGAGTACTTATACATACATCATACATGGTATGATGTATAAAAAGATATCACATGAACACATGAAATAACAATCAATGATCAAAATACAACATGAAATGGGAAGACTAAGAGCTTTCAACCGTAACAAGCTCAGTTGGGTTTTTGACTCTGACGAAGACCGCTTGTTACGGTTGAAAGATCTTAGTCTTGTTTTTCCATTTCATATTGTGATTTAATCATACATCATACATACACGAACTGAAACAATCCAACATTTTACAATATATAAAATTAATCTCACACAAAAAACATATATCTAAAATTATATACATTATAAAACTGAAAAATAAAACAAATCATGAAGAGCCAAGAAATTTTGTTTCTTTAAGCGTATAGGAGTATAGAAAGTACTAATATATCATGCGATTTTTTTACATAAACTAAATTAAATGAAAGTACTAATTTATAAATCAATCAAAATATTATTAATTACCTATATGGAAAAACTTCAACGGAATAATTGGCGCCTCTTTGAGCTAACTTGTGGTTCATACTTCTAGTAATATTATCAGTTAAGATCCTAGCCTCGGAGAGGGCGCTGTAGTAGTCCTTAGAACTTTTCAAAATGGTGTGGAACCCCATAAAGTAACTGGCCTCCACATCTGCCAAGCCTCCCTTGCCCAGCTTGTAACTGACAGCCTGCAACACAAACTCTCCAGCTAAACATCCCTTTCATACTTACTTTGGTCAATCAACTCTTCAAGAATACATCTTAAAAGAAATTCTTTTTATTCATAATTTTAAATTAAAATTATTAATAATTTTTTTATTAATGCGTTTAAAAAACTGAGTTTTCAACGCACTCAGTACCCATTAGAAAATAGAGATTTAAGAACATATTACTCTATACTGACTGGGCGAATATTTAAGACATGCTTAAAGTAAAGACAAAATCATAACGATATATGCACACAAGGGTTTTCATTTAAATAATAATGATATTCAACAAATATTTTAAAGAGTTTTTAATTCAAAACATTTTAGCATTCATTATATGTATTTTATTTTTTATATAATGAAATAAAACCCTAATTATTTTAACTAATCTGATGTTTCGGTTTCATTCATTACATCTTAAGTTTGGAATAAACTTAATTTTTTTACCCAAATTCTACTTATGCACAACTTTAAGACTGTACAATGTTTAAAAAGACGTTTAGGTGTACCAACCTAATCGCTCTGTTCAGCGTAACTGAACTATTTTTGACAAAATATAAATAAAACCATAATTTTTTAAATAATTAAATGCTTCTTTTTTATTCATTAAATTTTTCCATTTTAGGTTTGTAATAAACTTTACCTTCCGTGTAAAGTCATCAGGCCTTTATACCAATTCTACTCATGTACAACTTCAAGATGGCATACAATGCGTTAAAAGACCAATGACCAACGAATATTTCCATGCACATCAGTGCACGTCGTAATCAGCAGTTCTGAACCAAAGGCCCACTACTGCTAGATTCTCATCCTGTTGTTTTTGTTAAGGTCTGTAAACATTGTCAAGAATGGGGACGTTAGTCTGACAGGGGTAGGAGTTGTATTCGTGGTAGTATGGTCTTACGGCTTGCGTTCAAAGACGTTTAGGTGTACTAACCAAAACGTTTTGTTCAGCATAGCTCACAGAACTTAACGAAACAACTTTCTGTTTAAAAAAAAAAAAATTAAGGAATAACTTTCATAGAAATACTTCCTTTTTCTACAAGTGTAAGGATGAAGATATCAGGGAACCTAAACACTTCATGCAGTTTGGTTTTAACTCTTGGGATCTCACTCACACTGCTGCTCTAGGGATTCAAAGTATTGTTTCACTGAATTTGTTTGTTTCATGATAACTTAAAGCTGTTAAAGACAACAAAGGTTTTTTTTTAAATCTATTGAAACATTAAAAACCCTTATCCATAAAAGCACAGGTTCACTTACTTCACAAATCAATCGCTTTCTATTGGTTTAATCAGTATAATCAACAATTAATAAGTTAATTATTCTATTATGTAATAACTTTCAATGACCAAATCAATGATCAAGTGAAGAGAAAGTGACATTACCTTGGAGTAAGCAGCGTGACCACCTTTGGCGCATTCATAAGTCGGATTATCTTGCAAGAAGAACGGCAAGTATTTGGCAAAGCTGTAGGAGTCTGGCCTCTTCGTTTTATTATCAAATGTTATATCACACACGCTACACTTCCGATCTGAAATTTAATAATTAATATAATTTCACGTTTTATTTTGGTTTAATTAATATTAATTAAATATACTGACTGTCGTGAGGGCAGTAGGATTCATTAGCAGGGAAGTATCTGCAACAGGTCTCGATACCAGCCCAATCGACGTAGTCATCCATCCAAGATGTAGGCGGTCTCGCAATGTATGTTCTGAACACAAATACATTTATTAAGGTAAACAAAATGCCTATTTTGCTCCATTACGGGATAAATCAAAAACTTTATTAAAATAAATCAAGAAAGATAAGGGCTTTGTCATTTGTAACCTTTGGCTTATGACAAAATGCAAAATATTAATTAATAATTAAAAAACAAAAAACCTATCGTTATATCGAATCCTTGTCTATAAAATATACTGACATGAACCTACACCAGTAGGAATGGTGTACACCACCAGTCTACACCACCCCCAAAGTGGGCGGTGCTTTGATATCGGGGGGGGGGGGGGGATGCAAAAAGGAGCGGGGATTCCTTTTCCATAAATTGAAAATGTTCATGCAATATAATTTCTAAATTTAAGTGAAAACACGACATGTAAACTTCTAGGAAACGGTTTCTTAAAATTATTTGTTTTGATAATTCATTTTTATGTTAAAAGTATATTCTCACCTAAGTTTCTTTTATTGTGTATTAATTCTTTTGCATAAATATGCTATGAAACAATACATCTATTGGATTCTAAATAAATATTCGATTAGTAATTATTTTAATTTAATTATTAAAATGTTACTCATTTGGTTATTTAGTCTAGGAATCTGATTATTATTCAAGGGTGTTGAGTTATAGGATTATATGGACCCAAGGGGGCGGTCGCTCAAAAAAGTTTGGGAAACACTGACCTACACAAATTACAGCCAGTTACTAGGTGGTATTTACTCATACTGAGAAAATGAGAAAATCTAAGATAAAAGTTTCGTATAACAGTAGTTTTATTGAAACAACACCTGTCTCCTCTAGCACATAGTTGTAAATCTTTTATAATTCAAATTTAAATTATTAAATTTGATTAATTATCAAATTAATTGATATTACAATTAAATAATTTCACCATTTATTTAATTGATAATTAAACTTAACTTCTTTCCAATACCAACAACAACAATAATGAACTTTGCTGTTGTTCCAACTTGCTCATGTTGATACTGTAGCATATATTCTTATAAAGAAGTTTATTCATTAAAATGGCTGATGAATATTTCAGTTATTAAAATTTTGTTTGTAATAAAGTAATAGCAATCGAAATACTGAAATTCATGACAAATTCATCTTTTATTTATGAAATATGGAAGCAAGAAAAGACCGGGATCCAGAGAGAAAGCAAAGAAAGGGAGAGGTATGTTTAACACCTATATGTTATGTTACACAAATGCTCCAGTTATTTTTTTTTAATTAATGAAGGGTGCAAGAGCCGGTTGATAGTTCAAGGGGCAAGAACAACAGAAAAGCCACGTACATATTGTAGATTGTTTTGACTTCAATCAAAATCGTATATCAAATAAAACCGTATATCAATCAATATAAAATAAAAACATACACATTTATCAATTTAGATGCTAAAAATTGTGCAAATTTAGCTAATAAGCATTAAATCTTTTTTCACTGTTATTAAATACACTATATGAAAACATTCAGTATTACTCTTAGACGATTGCTGGGTAATCGACTAGTGGAACAGATTTTAATGGTTTAGTTAGACTACGTGAAGGTGAAATTTTCTAAAAGAAGAACAGGCAAAGGTCATACATTTTGTTAGAATATTCTTTTTTCGTTTTCCTTGTAACTTTTATTTAATAGCAAATACTGGAGACGCGGTACCAACTTTTTGAGTAGCTCGTTCTTATCACAAAACATGATAATGCCATTGGGTTGGGTTAGTGGGCTTCGGCGCATCACACCATACCTGCTATGTTATTACATGTTGTAATAGAGTTTAATGACGTACATGTTTGGAGTCTTGGAAGCCAGGTAGAGCTGAGAGGTGAGCGAGTCGGTGTCACACCACTGACCTCCGCACACCATGTTCTGATTAGCCGTGTCAGAGACGTTCAGACCAGACTTCAGCACGAAGTACACTGGGGGTCCAATAGACAAGAACTCCCCTAGGAACTAGACAAACAACAATACATTCAATCAAATTACCACTGCACAAAAGTAACAATTTTAATTTTAACATAAAAATACTTGCCCTTTCAACCTATATGCAAACATGAAAATAAGTGTACAATGATAACTAGGTTTTCAAACATGCAAATATTACTATTATATCTGAAAAATGTCAGAAACATATACGAAAAAATGTTGTTTTAAGATAATTGTTATTTTTAGATGTGGGATAATATCATTTATTTTTCAATGAATGTTTTCAATTTCGAATTATGTTTTATATTTTTGGTCGTTTATAAAATTATTATAGAGGGAATTTTATGGCATCCTAGTGTTTTTTAAAAAAATCACTTTTCCTTCCTTTTTTCAAACATACAATTTACTCTGAGCAGCGTTATCTTATTCTTGAGTGCTGTGCCCTGTTATAAGTGTTCTAAATGTATATTGAGAAAAAATATATTAGTAATTAGCCAGTTAAGGCATACTCAAATCAAAGTCAAAGCCGTCTTTTCAGTATAATTTATAATTTTTATAACTGAAAGTTTGAAATTTTTGAAAATAATCGATATGAACTATTAGACAAGAATAGAGCAAAAAAACTGGATACTGTCAACAACATAATAGGTATGAGTCCGTTCCTCACATTTCAATATTACCCAAGTCATTATAATTCATAAACGAAAAAAAAATGACATGATATTAAGTTTTGTTCAAGGGTGTAACATATAGATAGAGCATTTTGTGGACAAATCCATCATACCCTGGAAAGCATCAGAAATTATATGTTTGATTGACATTGATTTTTTACATGAAAGAATTTATTCTTTTGCATCTCATACTAAGTTATTAAAATATTTGAGACTGTTTCATTAAATCTCTAAATATCAATTATTACTTTACTATAAGTAAAGTATAGTGATCGTGAAAATATTCGATCTCGAGATTTTGACGGAAATACATGTTTTGAGGTCCCAGAAGTCGTTTTATGAAGTTTTTTCGATGATGTCTGTATGTGTGTGTGTATGTGGGTGGGTGGGTGAGTATGTATCCAAAGTTTGTGGCCACGCTACGGTCCAGAGTCTTGGATGGATCAAATATACATTTCACACAAAAATAGGCCTCATAGTGTAGATGAGCCGTATTGTTTAGAGCAATTACACATCATGGGGATGTCAGTTGTTTTGTCAAAAACTTGTTTTTGACTACATTTTTTTTCTCATAAACTACTTATTCTAGAGCTTTGAAATTTTGGCTTTATCTTAGAGGGTACAAACAGAATAAATGAAAAAATCTTCAGATTTTTAAAACAACTGGAAATATTTTTTCCTTTCAATAAAATGTAAAAAAATTCACTTATAATTCAATTTGAAAGATTGTGAGAGCAATACAAGCCATACCATTTGACAGATCAAAATGGTACTATACCAAAAAATATATCATTATGTGTAGGATGAGTTGAGATAATTTTTTTTTAAATTACAATCACCAAAGGGGCGACACAGCACATTTTCAGTTTTTAGGAAAGGTTTTTTAGATGCTAAACGGCTCATTAAAAAACCATGAAAATTTGCCATTTTTGTGTAAAATATCAATTTGATCCATAAAAGATTCTGACCATACCGTGGTCAGAAACTTTGGATACATACTCACCCACCCACACATAGACATCATCAAAAAAACTTCTTAAAACGACTTCTAGGACCTGAAAACATGTAATTCCGTCAATATCTCAAGATCGAATTTTTTCACGATCACTATACTTTACTCATAGTAAAGTAAAAATTGTATTTTAAAGGTATGTCGATATATTGGTATTTTGTGTGACAAAACATAGTTTGTAATATGAGGCACATTTTTTTTCAGAAAGACCTTTCTTAAGATGGAAATTTCGTAAGAGGCCTTCGTATGAAGAGGTATTACTGTATTTAGGAATTAAAATATCCACCTGAGGATTGTAAGTGAATCCAAATTTTTCAGAATACACTATGAATTTAAAATTTCGGTTATTATTTGACATAAATGAAGAATGAGTTTAACAGAAAAAGCCACCAGAAAATCATGTTACTCTTAGTATGAAGTTTTCATTCAAACAGTACATGTTTTAAATTAGATTTGAAGGTTCTAACAAGTGGTGAATGAATTCATTATATTATTGTAAAAATGATCAAAATTTACGATACAAGTAATATTTGATCAACTTACGAGTAGATACATAGTGACTTAGTGACTTCCGTACTCACGGTAAACATAAGACTGTTTCTTACTTCAGTGGCAAGATTCTTTTCGGACCACAGTTCCAGTTCAAGTAAAACTTATCTTTGATAGTTACAATGTATTTATATTTTGAATAACTTATCAGGTTTAATAAACAAGTGATCCCAAAGCGTTAATTTTTTGTAAAACAAGAAATTATTACAAATTTTTCTTCGGAGTGGAACATGATTGCACAGAAACTGACTGCAGTTGTTTACAAGGGCAGTTTTAATAAATTAGCCACAACTAATAACAACTTTCCAATTTGAATAATATAATTGAAATTTCAGTCCTTTGGTAAGAAGTTAAACTAACTACTTATTTTAAAATAATAATAAAACCAACATATTTAAGCCGATCAAGAAATAACCTCTTTATTCAGTAAATGAGGTTCAATATAAAAGAGACCTTTGGTCTCCCCACCCCTGACATTACCATTGAGGTTTAATATTACTTTTTTTAAATTCTTTTGGATACATCGCCAAAAAGTTTAAAATTACTCTTATGAAATTATTTTGGAAGGCACTAGTAAATTAAAGCATAGTTTTAATTTCTGATTTAATCATTATTTATTTAAATTAAGTAGGAAGCATACCCTGAAGTATCTGTTGACGTAAGACTGTTCAGGCATGGACAGTTCTTGATCGAGACCGATCTCGATATAAGGTAGCGTTGAGATGGAGAGACAAAGCCAGCCTAAGAAGACAACCATGACGGCAGGTCTGACGACTCTGTTCATGAGGCAGGGAACGTAGAGGGACTTGAAGAGACGGTAGAGTAAGCCCTCTGCCGGCACGGGCTCCGCGTCCTTGCTGGAGGAGTGAAGGCAGCAAGCCACGTCCAGTCTGTTCTCCTGAACAAGTCCACCACGCCATGATTACACAAGAAATCCACACAAACCATAATACACAAAAATAGCTCAACAATACTTAACAAATAGCAATACATAATAATAATAACCTTCAAGTTCAAATAATAACATCCTAACTCTCTGAAATTTAGTCATTATTGTACAAAACTTCGTCCTTAGTGCAGCAAAAAAGAATGTGTACTTTTGTAAGTGACTTCATTCAATAAAACCTCCGTAGTACACTGACATGTAACTTAGTGAATAGTAAAAAGGAGACGGCTTCATTTTATTTGCTCCAAAGTAGACCAGATCTACATCGACAACAGTTTAAACAAAAACCCAGGAGCTCGCACAAGACTGGTAATCACGTGGTAAAAGATATTACAAAGTTCACAGACAAATTATTATACATAAAATTATAAAAGATTTAATAATATATCGACCGTTTGATAGAATAGGTGTTATCTAATCGGGATTCGGTCAAATTTTCTAGGTTCAAAAATCAAACTCTCATTGCCGACGTTTCGGTTTTATTTTAAAACCTTTTTCATAGGCCTACAAACAAAGGATAATAAGAAATCACATATCAACATCCATCATATAAAGAATAAGAAATGAATTGTTACAACTTATGAATATTATAAGCAGAAGTATTTAGAGATAGATAAAACAATATAACTTACAGAAGTAAGAATTTTTTTAAACTAAGAAAATAAATTTTACATTATTTAAAGGAATAACAATCTTAACCGGACAAAACCTTCGACTAGACTAATAATATAACATTACGAGTAACCTCAACACTGTTCACTCAAAGGAACAAAATAAATCAAATTTCACTAAAACTCAGCACAACACTCCCAAGTTATAAAATTATAACTAAAGAAAGAAGAGTTGAAGAGAATTGAGAGTAAAGAATACCAGAAAAAAATTGTAGTGAAATGTGAAGAAGAAAAAAGAGGAAAGGGAACAACCCACGAGATCAAACCATTCTTTAAGTAGCTATGCCTCCAACCTTGACCCCTTAATCTTTAAAAGTAAGTGAGAAAATATCAGATGTGGTTAACAGAATTACTGAAGAGAACTTTTAGTTTATTTTCACTTTCATAAACTTTTATCCTTATCAGAATAATTCGTTTATCATGACTTCCTTCATGATTCTTGAGTTTGGAGCATATGTGCAATATAACGTTTAAATAACTTACTAACCAGTTTAATTAACACTTCTTCACTAAAGCATTGCGAAGTATAGATCTCAAACATAAAACTAAGTAAACTTTCTCCAGTCCATGCAAACTTCTTAAGGTTCTTCTCCAAAAGATGGCATGTCGAAATAAAAAAATATGGAATTTTAAAATATATCTTAGATCTGAATATAAAAATTGTAACTGAGGAAGACTGGTTACAGTTTACTATTTTCTATAATATTTCTAAATTCAAGTTCTTAAAAAAAGTAATGGAATAACTAAATACAATTAAATATATGTATATTAAAGCAGTATCCGATATTCTGTAGTCTAAGTTACACTAAAAGCTTTTAATACTAAAAATAAATTAGATACTGGTGTGGACGTGTGACTTACGGATTGACGCTGAGTATCAAGAGCCAGGAGAGAGACGAAACAAGTTATTTGGAATAGGAAATCGAGGAACAGAGCCATTCCTGCGTAAAGAGCAAAAGCCTTCACTGCGGGCATGTCAGAAAGGCCACCTGCAAACAACACACAATCAATCAAAAGTCCTTTTCACAGGGGCAAGTATGCATTTTAATAGGGTTTTTTTATTTCATTATTTCAATTCTCACACTTCTGTTCTCTTTCTATACAGATTTAATAGCGCCAAGTGTGGCCCATTTGCTATTTTGCATTAATTACAGTGAGTCACAATACCAACTGATTCAACGTCGAGTAAATAGTATATATATATAAGCTACTTTAAACGATTACTGCAAACTGTGTCTTAATACCATCTCTAAAGACTCTAATAATTTTTCTTTTTTAATTTTTCCCACTTAAGTAATATTCTCCAACGTTTGGATGAAATAAAGAAGAAGGTATTCAGAAACCTTGAAAAACTAGTGAAGAAGATGACATCAGTGAAATACGGTCAGTTATTCAATGAAATATATATATAAATGTTACTGAAAACCTGAGCGGCTTCTGCATTTACGATCCTTTTAAGTAAGTGCTTCTTTTTTCTAAGGAATGGAATTACTCACCCAGAGACATATTTATCACTTCAAAATTTAAAAACACATTTATTAATCTAAATCAAGCTTTCGGCCTCACTGGCCATCATCAGGATAATAAAGTAATACAATAATAAGAATAAAATATTAAGAATACAATGTAAGTGTTTAAACAAGGCTAAAACTATGCTGAGATAACAGGTGATATAAGAAAGGTTACAACTTGCAGCACCACTAGCGCTCAGTAGTTGAACTAATAACATCACTTTTTATACATTTAAATCTAGGGTTAATATTCCTTGAATTAGGAATGACAAACTATCATTTATTTGACAATTTCGTGAGGGGATTTTTTCTTTAATAAACAATGCCTCGAATATTTTCATACGAAGGGGGTTGTTGTTAGTAATAAGGACAGAAGTTCATTCACTAGCATTTCCCTCGTAAGACAGCACCATGTTCTTTCTCCATATTCATCTTTGGCGCTCGATCATAAATACAGAGGCCGCTCTGCAAAAGAAGATTCGCTGCCTATTTATACAAATATATATATATATGATCAAACCACAATATGAAATGGGAAAACAAGACTAAGATCTTTCAACCGTAACAAGCGGTTGACTCTTCGTCAGAGTCAAAAACCCAACTGAGCTTGTTAAGGTTGAAAGATCTTAGTCATGTTTTCCCATTTCATATTGTGATTTGATCACTGATTGTTATTTCACATGTTTATGTGAAATCTTTATATATATATATATAGAAACGATCCTCCTAATGACGAGGTCATCATAATAAAGTAGTGAGTTTTTGTTTCTTTTCTCTGTGTTCTTTATGTTAATGTAGTTTATTTAGTTTGTGGAATCGTTTCATTTAATTGGTGTATATATATATATATATTGTTGAAATGTACCGCAGCTTCGGCATTAACGACTTTCAAACTAAGCTGTTCCAGTCTCCTGACAGTCTTACGAATACAAGGTGGTAATTCCCAAATAAGTTGCCCAAAGGACATTGAGACACTTTTTTTGAAACACTTTAATAAATATGAACAATTTTGAGACAGCTGAATCACTTTTAACTGAATCATATTGAAAACAGCATCACAGATAAAGAATTTACATAACTTACAAGACTTACTTATAAAAACTAGCTTATGACTATTCTTTAGTCATCATCAGGTTAGTCTTACATTTTCCAAATGAGTCTTACATCCATTAAAATCACAGAAATCGAATAAAAGAATTTCACAGAAAGTTTAAAACTAAACAAGGCTTTGAAGATAGCGGTTATCACTGGACGTACGAAGTGTAATCTAGCGATACTTGGAAGATCTAAGTACAAAGTGCAATCTAGCGATACTTGGAAGAACTAAGTACAAAGTGCAATCTAGCGATACTTGGAAGAACTAACAAGTTACTAAATATAAAAGCTTTATTATTCATCGTAGGTCAAGCAATTAGCATCCCTATTTTTCTTATAACTACATTTAAAAATTCTCATGCTTGATATTACACCCATATCGCATGTCTGGCCATTAATTGAGGGATTTAAATCAAGAAGAGTCCTTCGCCCAAAACCCAAGAGTTGGGTTTTTGACTCTGACGAAGACCGCTTGTTACGGTTGAAAGATCTTAGTCTTGTTTTCCCCTTTTGCTTATTGTGGTTTGATCATTGATATATATATATACTATTTATATATATAGAGTTTACGATACTTTAACAAGTATATAAAGGTTATGGTGGCTTAATAGCTGTATCTAACTCTACTTTGACCCATTTAAATTTTTTGGTCAACTGTAGAATAGGTAATGTTTAAGTGAACTGATTAAAACTAAAACTTTGGGCTATGCCTAGTATAACAACTACTACTGAGCAGTAGAAATGCGCTAAAAAAATAAAACTATCTTCAACAACTACTACTGTACTACTGATAAACTGCCATAAAAATACTGCATTTTGATTAATTCCAAAGGATTGGAATTAGTATAGGAAGTACCTAGGAAGAAGCAGGCGGACTCAGACAGACTAGTGAGCAGCACTGAGGGCCCCACTTTGCCTAGCACCCTGGCAATATGGTGCTGCGTGGTCTCATCGGGAAGCATGGGCTCTCTCTGGTGAGTCTGGACCAGAATGAAGATGTTATCGACGCCCACAGCGAGAACTAGGAATGGAATCACCTGCAACACCCAAGACACACACTTTACGGCAAATCGCAACTTAGAAATACATTGCCGTAGCTGCACTCAATGCGGTGCATCATGTCTGGACCCACCAAAGTCTTTTCACAAAGCAAGGGAAGCTAAACCTAGGAAACTTACCCATTCTATATAACAATATTTCTATCAAACTGAAGTAAGACTAATTCATGTTAAATCATTTGTTGTGTAATCCTTAATTGTGTGGTATTTACTCATTCTGAGGTAAAATGGATAATTCATGTTATTTTTTTTACTAAAACCTTTATTTGATGAAATTGGAGTTTATTGGTAAATACCAATATAAAAATTACAATATACACAATTATAATATGATCTTCACTTCTTAAGTCTTAGAAATAATTCTACTTCAGTTTATGGATAAATTTAATAAAATGCGAAAATGCAACGTGATACTTGCTAGGTTTTTCAAAATAAAAATAATAAAAGAACAAGACTAAAGCATATGGGGAGTATAAATTAAATTTCAGTTACTAACAATTTGGCCCACCTTTCACCTTTCAGTTACGAGCGAGTTACGTAATGGGTTGAAAGTTCACAGGAATTCTTAAATATTGCCATGCATAAACAAGAAGCTTATTAAAGGATATGAACAGAACGAATTTCAGGTATCGTAAAAGCTCGGAACTGAATGATTTTTAAGTCAGACATACAAAAACCGAGTCAGCTAACATTCAGCCTCGAATCTTCAAAACTAATGAAACGTACACTATCATTTACCACACCAGACCTCACGCTGGGTGACAAAAGGCAAATATATTATACTTTTCTAATTTTTACCACACTGGAGCATAAGACAATTTGTAATACATATAAAATGTGATAAGTACAGACCTCCATAATAATTAGAGTAGCCGGCAATCCAGTGAAACCAAAAAACCCAATTGAAGAAGCTACAGAGGCCAGAACTATAGCAACACCTCCAAGTCCAAGAGTTATTTTACTGTCCATCTAAAAAGAACAAAATATAGAACATGAAAAAAATGTTATTTTATTTATAATTACATCTTTTGTACAGTTTAGTTTTATGTTTTTCCTTAGCTGCTTACGTTAAGTCCCTGATGATGGTCAATGTTTAACAGAAACAGGTTGGAGTAATAAATAATTAATTTAAATGTTATGAAGAAAAAATAATATTATGATCTAAAATCATAAACCGTTCGGTCAGTTGTTATACTCAACTCCGGAAAAATGGTGAGTTCATATACGAAGAATAGAGAAAATATCTAGAAAATGAGTTGTAATAAAAATAGGAAAGCGTCTAATTATATATAAAAGAAATTAAATAAAACGGTACGACGAACGAAATAAACCTATACAAGAGATCATGAAAATTCACTATTATATTCAACTGCGTCGTCATCAGGTAGAAAGATGTGAGATACTCTGAAGACAAGCATGGGCTTTACAGTCTAGAATCTCATGAATATTACATATTTTAAATGTTGTGGAACGATCCGGAACGAATAGGACTAATTCAAAGTCAGTAAAGAAGCACATTAAAAGAAAACCATACAATTACGGTCTCTAAGTTTCAACTGTCTTCACGAGAATAATGGTAGGGTAATCAAACTCACAACGCA
Source organism: Hermatobates lingyangjiaoensis (assembly GCA_026182355.1). Taxonomy (NCBI): domain Eukaryota; kingdom Metazoa; phylum Arthropoda; class Insecta; order Hemiptera; family Hermatobatidae; genus Hermatobates; species Hermatobates lingyangjiaoensis. The sequence continues at coordinate 836,802 of JAPFBL010000122.1, read as the reverse complement.
GCGATGACTAGAAACTAACAGTGTAACCACGTGCGTACTCGGTTAAAAAAGATACCATAGAAGCAAGGATGAAAGAAATACAGCTAAAAAGTTGAAGAGTCTAAATTTGAAGTGCTAAAGAGTCTCAGACGGTTGAAACTAAAAACATTTGAGACTATGATGAGACTGTTAGCTATGTATGTGCCAAACTGTAAAAAAATACAAGTGACACTAGAGTCAAATAAATTTCTACAAGGTCAAAAAAAGTCTAAGGTTTTTCAAGTTAAAACTGTGAAAAAGTCAGGAAATAAAAACAAGACTTAGTTCTCTCAATTAATAACGGTTGAAAGATTTAAATAAAATATTTAATTTCCTTTTGCAATTATTTGGCTACAAAATGTGATATATTGAGAAAAATTCTAAGGTAGTGTAATCAGTTATTATGTGGTATTTACTCATTGTAGAGTAAAAAGCTAATGAAATGGTCTCTACATATAAACATTTTAATGGCATGAACAACGCGTTTCGACACATAGTGTTCTTCCTCAGGCATTAACTAAAAAATACAATGTCATCAGAGAGTTATCTATAGTACAATAAATAACCATAGATGATCAAACCACAATAAGAAATGGGAAAACAAAAATAAGATCTTTCAACCGTAACAACGATCAAGATCATTGATTGTTATTTCACGTGTTTATGTGAAATCTTTTTTCTAGAGAACTATAGATTGTACTATAGGTAACTGTCTGATAGCATTGTATTTTTTAGTTAATGCCTGAGAAAGAACACCACGTGTTCGAAACGCGTTGTGTTCCCATTAAATTTTTATATGTGGAGACCATTTCATTAGCTTTTTGCCCTTCATTGAGAAAAATTAAAAATTTAAACTTTTCGAACATTAAAAATAACAAATAAAGATAAAAAAGAAATTAAAAAACAAACCAGCAAAGTTGAGAAGCTGCGGATATGGCCTAGAGCAATGGCGATATAGGCGAACATGATGAGGTAGGAGACGAGGATGGTGGAGACATCTGAGCGGGACTCGCGGTCCAGCTCGTCCTCGATTGACCGCTCCGAGGTGAACGCCACTTCCATGAAGGCCGGCTTCTTCGTAGCTACCCAGTTTTCCATAAATTTTACAAACCTAACAGCAAATAATCAATGTAGAAATGTGTTTTCGATTTATTTATTTAAATTTAGTGTCAAGTTAAATAAATCAGTCTGGTCGCCTGGGTTACTTATTCAGTAAGGGCAAACAGGTTACCATGATTCCGTTAACTCTTGGTTTCCGTTTTAGTTGTTTTTTTTTTCTATTTTTTCTTTTGTGTTTTGTAGGTGATGTAGGGTCGTGGAAGCTCGCCTTCGCGTGGTCCACCTCACGAAAGAGCTTTCACGTTAAAAGGCATCAATCTGTTCTGTTATTACTCGCGATATTGCTGAAGAAGCAGGGTGCGCAGAATAATACGGATCAAAACAGGTTTGATCATATATTATAATACACTAGATAAACGGAAAGACGATCCAAACTGGACACAATAACAGTTCAAAATTGAAGATAGGAAGCAAGGTTAACAGCCGTTGAGTCTACAACGTGCTTGGTCTCCCTTCCTCTTTTCTCCTGAAAACGGAATGCCCGAAAATTTGAGTTTGTTAAGTGTGTTTCTTTACATGTGTGCTACCTATCTTCAATTTTGAACTGTTATATACAATATACATATATATTATATACTTATATATTATTACATAAGTCGAATGGTAAACTGCTTGAGTTTACCCATGGTATGACATTCAAAGATATCTTTGAATCCACATATTTTTTGTCTACTAGTATTCCAATATGTATGACCTGAAGTTAGCTGATTAGTTTTAAGCATGACAAAATTACTATTATGAAACTTTGAATAATAATAATAATATATGTAGTAAAATTACTTTTGTTCCCAAGCAAGAGCTGGAATCAGTTTGGACTTGTTGTGGTAGTTGTCGACGACGAAAGTGAGTATGACAGCAGTAGCCTTTTCGTAGTGTGCCTCAGTGGTCAAGGACTCGCCTTTGTTGAGGAAGCCTCCCAGAGCCAGAGCGGGGTCCACTGGGCCACCATAGCGAGCCAGGCAGTCTGCGTTGTAAGGATTCCTGTCATCACAACCAAAGCCATTAATTAATTAAAGGGCACAATACAAATCTTTTTTTTTAAACAAAAATAACCATAAAAATCAACTAATGCATCTAACAGAACAATGTTTTTTGGAAAATGTAATAAAAGGTATTCAATTTGATTTAGCATTGTAGATTACGATCACATTAGAAACAAAACTAAAGAATAGCTCAACATAAAAGCTAATTAAATTAGGGAAAAAACAGGACTATGGAATCATACACATAAATTTGTTTCTTTAAAATTAAGAAAACCATATTCGAAATTAAAGTTGGTGAATGTTTTAAACTTTTTTCAAAACAGTCTAATTGAATAAATTTTTCCAACATGTGAAAATATTTTAACAAAAATGTATAATTTTCTCTTATCTTATAGGATTTATAATGGAGTTTGTGTTTTTGAATATAGATTTATGCAAATGTTTATTTTTTTGTATTTTGCATAAAAGAAGTAAAGTGCAGTGTTTATTTATTTTTACATGCATATTGTTATTACCACTGAGGTTAGTAAGATTAATATTAGAATTAGAAAAAACCGTCATACCTCGTAAGTTGATATCGGAGATGTTGGAGCGCTTCGTTCAGTTGCGAACGAAGATGGACAAGATCCGAAAGCGCTCCAACATCTCCGATATCAACTTACGAGGTATGACGGTTTTTTCTAATTCTAATATTAATCTTATTTATTTTTGCACATCAATATATTGTGATTGTTGTTATTTCCTTTTTAAATGACTGAAAAATAAACATTTCCTTTTTTTCGTTTGTTCCTACGGTGTTTCATCAGAATCTAAAATCTACGTTCATCAGATTTTACTACAACTTTTGCTCTAATTACTCTTCATCCATTATTAACAGCAAAAAAAAAAACAACTATGCTGTACATTTACATGCATAATGTGAAAATTACGTAAAGAAAAACTTAGAAATACGAAAAACTAAAAGTAAATATAATGTAATGTCAGTCATATCAAAGTTATCACTAAACATTTCCTTTAAGAGTCATTTGCAATCTAACTGAATAGATATGTTTTTTTTACTTTACTTTAAAATTCATTTTTTTTTAAATTGTTTTGTGTTTGGATAGAAGGTCAAAATTTTGACGCACTGCAATCAAATCAAACTATACATTTAGACCATGGTAGAAAGGCATAGTCAACATTATAAATAAAACCAATACCTTGAGTAGTGATTCGTAGACCTTAAAAATCCATCAGCTGAATTAAAAATTTTAAAAGTAGAGAATATAGTAAGATATGATTAATTACACGTATCTGTGTGGATATTTATTTCAAGATTATCTGAAGTACAACCGGAAAATTATTACGGTAGTCTGTAAAGACACCTTCGGCTATATTACCCATAAATTTAAATTCAATGTCCAAAGTAGTGCAAAAAAATAGTTGCAATATGTTTATTTAAATTTTCAACAAAATGAATTTCAAACTTACAAGTTTAATCGTTTATTATGTTTATCATACAATTACTTTTTTCTTCGAGTCAACATCCACCCTTGGCTGTACCAAAATGACGTCACCAAAAAGAAGAGGCTTTAGTATGAAGAGATACTATTGTATCTTACAAATATAAACATTATTCTATTGCTTTACTGCGTGTTGATTTATTAAAAACTTCGTAACACCTAATCAGAGAAGTCTGAGATACTGACTGAGAGCACTTCTTGAAGTGATCAAGGTAGTTACTAGTGAAGTTCTGCGGATCTGTTGATGACTCTTCAAAAGTTTCCACGCTGTCTTGATAGTATCCCCAGATGCTCTGGACGATGCAGTGTCGTACTTTGATGGGGCCATTGAATGGGGAAGCAAGAGGAGCAGTGCAAATGTGTTCTAAGCCTGTGCTGTCCTCCTGCCCGATCTAAACAAGCACAAATCAATGCAACCAATGCGGCCTCCCAGTACACAGTCACAGGTGAAAATAAAAAGCAAACCTAGTTTGTTTTATTAAACACTTCATATATTTGGATAGAGCTTTGTAACTTTAAAAATTATTTCATTCCAACCAGAAGAAATGTTTGTATTACTAATAACATTCATGTTAAAGAACATCATTTCACGTGAATCACCAATATTTGGCGAGTATACATGCACATTTTTCTCTTAAGAATGTAAGGAAATATATTTTAGCTAGTTAGAACTATTCGATAAAAAAACAAATACCTTACTTATATTAGAGATAAAAAAAAAGTAAAAACATATATAAAAGCTTATATATATATATATATATATATATATAACAGATTCAATAATATATCGACCGTTTGATAGAATAGGTGTGTTCTCTAATCGGGGTTCGGTCAATTTTCCAGGATAAAAAATCAAACTCTCGTTGCCAACGTTTCGGTTTTATTTAAAACCTTTTTCATATGAAAAAAACCTTATGAAAAACCTTTCATTCATATGAATGAAAAAGGTTTTAAATAAAACCGAAACGTTGGCAACGAGAGTTTGATTTTTTATCCTGGAAAATTGACCGAACCCCGATTAGAGAACACACCTATATATATATATATATATATAAGCAGTCCAAAATTGTATGTATATAAATAAATGCAACAGTATATGACAATTAATAACTTTTTGCATAAGTAGAATACTGTTCTGGATAGACTCAATATAGTTAACATTTGTACCCTTGATACCTAAATAAATATAAACAAATTTATAGGTAAGCTTAGTTGGCCGCACTTAGAGAGCACTGACTTTCTTTTTTCTTTTCAATTCTTTTCACTCTATCTTAGGCTAAAAACAATTAATATGTATTATTAAGAAAAGAAAATCACAGCTTCGTGTCTTGATAGACCTGATCCTGTGTCCGTTTAAAACGAGATTTTGTTAAGGTCCACTACAAAATCAAAGCTTCTGTAGCATAAATCAACTCACCTATCATTTCATTTGAACTTAATTAGATGTGAACAAAGGTTGGTTAACATGATCTCATTCCATGCGATTCTTTACTATTGGCGCATTTAAAATCAACAGTATTCACTTCATCCCTACGAATAATTCAACAATTCAAGGATGACATTTCGTCAATCAACTCTTTCCATAAAGAAATACACTCATCCGTCGGTTTAATGGACTAAAAGGGGGAACACCGGTCCGGTATTCTCAACCGTCCCGAAACTGTATTTCAACGATTACGAAAGAATGAGCAATGAATACAGTAAGGTAATTTATTTTTGTAAAACACACTGTTTTCCACTTTTCTACAGGGCTTACAGGTGTCACAGTTAAAAAAATGATGAATTCACGAAGAATACACAACAAAGATCGAAAAACACGTGCTAAACAGCTATACGACTTGCGGCAAAGCTGTAAACAAAAACGACCACAGGTCGTCTGTCGGTCAACTGCGGAAACATCGGACTGCGTATGGTCGATCCGGAAGCTGCAAATGTTGTCCGTTGCTTTCGAAATCCGTTAAAATGAGCTCCATTAACTCGAGACTTCATTTTATATGTTTTACTTGAGAAATAAGAGTGAATCAGCTTACCAATTTATTCCACAGTCAGGAGCGTCAATATACGCAAATTAATAAAAGTATCAATATCCTGGATGAAACAAGCCCGTACAGATTCTGTTATTAAGTTGCGTGAACATCCTGAAGTGTTCATTAAATCCATTATATAAATTTAAAAAAGAAACTTTAGCGGGATATCACCACAATAGTTATAAGCTGCAGTTATAGGAATATCCCACGATTATTTCACAAATAGAATGTAATAATGAAATTTTTTCTTTCACTAAACTCATGGGTTTTCACCTTCCATGTTGTTCGAGGAGTGTAAGGGCTTACAGACAAGTCACTTTACTGGGTTTATTCTACATCAAGTGTTAATCATACTCGTACTTACGTTTATTTATAATAATTATTGCTTTTACCGAGTACCTGGCAGTTATGGTTCAGAACAAATGGTTTTGCCACTTTTCTTAAGGACATAATGAAAACACAAAGACTACTCACCCGTTCGATGCTTTCTTGCAGTTCCAGGACACTCATTAAGAACTTCTTATTAAAGGCAGGTCCATAGGTAATGGGCCCCGATGAAGTATTGTGAATCGTCTGAAAAATATATTTTTTTTTTTATAACTTATTATAGGAACAAAGTTTATTTATTAGCTATATTTCCTCAACAACATTCAAATTATTTTATCAAAAATAATTGTTTTCATCGAGGGCCACATATTATTTTATGTAACACTGGCCATATAATCCCTTGTCGACACATAACATTATCCTCATTGGATTAGAATAAAGAAGATGAATGAAAGGTAGTTAATTTACAGTTACTACCCATACATCTCCTCATTGAAATCACAATTAGTAACAGTAATTGTCACACTGGTTAAAGTCAATTGTCAATTGAGATAATATTAAATTTATAAGATATCCCTCCCTACTTCGCGGTTCATTTATAGCGGCTACAGCATATCGCGGATGGTTCTAAAATATTCACCAAAAATTAAAAAATGATGAATTATGACGCGAAAATTGTCCTCACACCAGCAGAAGGCAGAGAGATCCACCAAATTCAAAATCCAAGTCTCTGATTGGTATTTTCATGTGTTTCATAGACATTTATAAAGATCGATATAGGGTGATATAAAGTAAGGGGTGATCTAGTTAAGTACCTTGTATGAAAGAAAAGTTGTTATAAGAATAAAAGAGTTCTAAAAACATGTTTAAAGTATGTACACAGTAGTTACATCTACTATGTTACATACATACACACAATAATCAAACCACAATATGAAAAAGGAAAATTCTGGACATTAGTCCTTTCCTGCGTTTTCACTCTTTTAAAATACCACTCTTCTCAACTCCTCACCCAGATGTTTTCTGCATCTAGTCTTTCAGTTGGGTTTTTGAATCTGACGAATACCGCTTGTTACGGTTGAAAGATCTTAGTCTTGTTTTCCCCATTTAATATTGTGGTTTAATCATTGATTTTTATTTCACGTGTTTATGTGAAATCTTTTTATACATACACACGTATCATATTTACATTATTTATACATTATGTATGCTATTAATTTTGCTATTAATATTTTATTTACATGTTTGAAACTATTCTTTAATGTTTTATTATAACATATGCACTATATAGTTTCATATATACTTATTGATTGTACATACACACAAAATGTACTATGTTAAAAGTGAGAGGGCTACACTACTTTGCTGTTTCACTTATCGCGGCCGGTTCTGGCCTCTATTAACCGCGATAACTGATTGATGACTGAGTTAAAAAGCCACTAGTTTATTATTGAATCTAACTTTCGGAGGTTAAAGATTATGCGTGATGTCGTTGAGAAGTGGTCACCACCACGAGGTCCACCTCGGATAGGCACTGGATTACCTCCTAGACCTGTTCTAGGAGATGACCTATTCTCCTAGTTGTACGGTGAGATACTGTAGTATGACTAAAAGGCACCACGTTAAAAACATAGATCTTGCGTGCTTCCATGGTATAACCATAAGGCTAAGGTACATAGCAATAAATCAAAACAGGCCACACTGTTTAACTTGAGGACCTTCGCATCAGAGAATAAAGATAAAATAAGAAAGCATTATTCATTCAATAATTCACTCATTTTTTCTGGAGCTATACATTTCAGCAGTATTTGTGACTATCTTTAAGGTACAAACTGAACAGACAAGACTACATAAACTCAACTAAACTTTATATAGATCTTATTTCTTAAGTAATAACAATACTTAATAGAACAATAGAAGCTACCATTTTTTTTTGTCATTGAATTATAGGTTAATTATTGTAATAGGTATGAAATGAGATATACTTACAAAATTTAACTTTATGTAGTCTGTCTGTTAAGTTTATATCTTACAGAAGGCACACACACGGCTGACTGAAATATCCTTCGGTTATAGCATTACAATATTACACGAATACCTAAATATATTTCAATTATTTTCTAATCAAATAGGCTCATTTATAACATAGGAGCCTTAGACGGTGTTTCTTAGATCAAATGATGATCGCGGTTCACTGCCGAGATCATCATATCATGATGCAGGAACATACCAACGCTGACACAGCAAGGAATAGTGAACTTCCAGACAGTTGGGAGTATCAAAATCACTAAGTAATATTCATATGGTTATTATAAAATGTGTCACCAACTTATGTGACGTAAACTTACCGACGAATTTGTATTACTGAATGAATCTATTCAAAGCTTTGGGGTTTTTTGTTTAAATCTTTTGAGTCACCGTTTTGATTTCTTCCTTTTTATGGAGTATTATGAGTATTATTCAACCATCACAATTTACTCCCCCCCCCCCCCCCCACACACACGGTCATCTTTAGAAGGAATGATTGACATGGTGAGAGATACTACTCGGACGAAAATGTAATATGAGAGACATCAAATAAACTCGACGGCACTAAAACACTTATAATGATAATGCAAGCATTTTAGAAACATTAAAAAAAAAACAAAAGACAGAAAGAATACTGTACTCACATCTGGAAGGTTAACGGCATGTATGATGACCTGTTCTGTTCTATAGAAAGGGTCGAACTTCTCGTCAAAGTACTGGCGCTCTATCCTTGATCGACTGTCCGGCGAAGCCCACAGTGCCACAGGATCAGTGGTGATCTTCAAATACTTGATGCCGTGGCCGAGTCCAATGACGACGCAGGCTCCCAGGAACAGAGTTGTCAACGGCTTGCTCGCGCACACTGTCAAGTCAATTCAATTCTTATTCACAAAAGTATTATTTTACTATTCACTGCTTACTTGTACCAAGCGTTATCAAGAAGTAAATTGTTAAGTTTCTTAATGCATTCTACATACTACCGGTCATCCTTAATTTAAGATTTCATAATACATACTAATCAAATGAATTAGATTATAATATATATAACAATAAAAGTTAAAGAATTATAAAATACCAACATCGAATAAGAAACGTTAACCATCATCTAGGTACCTAGGCTAGAATTAAACTTCATTCCTAGGCAAATAGCAATGGAGGAAAATAAAGCAGCGCACGAAGTGCGTAAAAGCCTACGACCAGATCGCATTAGTGGTTATCCATGTACCTCAGGCACAAAAATAACATTCATGAAGTGAATATTATACTTCTCGGAGCGGGAGAAAAAGACTATGGGTGCTATATAATCATTGTGGTCCGCATCTAGTCCCACCCTCGTGTTATCCATAACAAAGTTGTTTCAGTTATGCGGAATTTGTAATATTAACCTCAAGCATAACCTCAATGTCCATAAATTTTTATATACTTGGTAAATAAATTTATGTGTAAAAACAAATAAATAAGTAAAGACAAATATAAAATTTACTATTTTTCCTTTATTTGGTTATTGAAGGGGATGGAATAAAAAATAAAATAAAATAATTTGTTATTTTTCACCCAATAAATAACTTTGCTCTGACAAATGTTTTTAGTTTATTGGTAAAATATTAAATTGGTCATATATGGTAAAATCTTTATAAAAGAAGTTATCAAGAGACCACGCCTAGTCTCCAGGTTACATAAGAAGGAGTGTTTCAATAAAGAGTATATTCGACGAAGGTGTTTCGTACTTCAACTTTGCCAAAGAACAATCAACTGCTTCAAAAAGTATTGAAGGATAGTATTGTAACCGCCCTTGCAAAGTATTGCTTATTATATTTCTCGGAGCCGGAGAAAAAGACTATGGGTGCTACGAGTATATTCGTTGTAATCTGTCTCTGGTCCCACCTCATGTAATCCAATGAGCTTTAAGGATTTCTTTTGCATTATTGAGAAAACGTATGATACATTTATTCTCCTTTGAGCATGATTAACATAGTTAACACTTAACTATGGTAATATATATTTATATATTATAATATAATAAGTTCGTTCTTTTCGTTCGTTCTTATAATAATATAACAATGAACTGGTCCTAAAACTCAGATTCCGAACATCCCTGTATATTGTGAGATTAAATGTTGTTGTTCGTAACAGTTAACATCTGATTCCATACGATTAACATTCCTTAATAAAAGAGAAAATATTTTATTTATAATAATCTAGTTTTAAAAAAAAAATATCCAAAGATACTCACGCAATCCAAGGGAAGTGAAGTACTTTTCCATTTTGTGATCAAGCAAGGCTCCTAATTTTTCGAGAAAAGACGGTGGGTGGACAACAGCTGCTGAAGGAGCAGATTCTTCTCTGTTAGAATTACTGCCGACGAAACCTAAGCAAAGGAAACAACTGAAAAAAGGCTGTAAGAGGCAACCGATGAACGGTGTTACTTTTAGAAGCACACAAAAAAAAAGCGCATTCCTGCAAAAAAGAAAGCACTAATAAAAACATCATGCAACGTGATTCTGCAATGTTAAATTATAAGGCGAACGAAAACACAAAAACTTAAGCTTTCTAAAAACAAACAACTGATATCACTCTAACCTAAATAATAAGTGGTACCAGACATAAACTTACCAGTTCAAAATCAGCTGGGAAAAAACTTAAGAAAAAATTGTCGAAAAATCAATCAAACAAGGATTTTAGTGAATACTAGAAAAGAGACAATTTAGTACAAAAAAACAAAACCACAAACAACACAAAACATACAAAGAAAAACCAAAGTCATAATCATGGAAAAAATAAAGAAGTAGAAGTAATCATCTGGGAAAATGATCTGTTCCCAAAAATTATACCAAAAAAAAGTTATGCATGTTAAAAATTCTTGCAACGGGTGTATATATTTTTATTCATAAAAAAAGTGCAATATATTTAGAACTATATAAGTGCAATACTTTCACATATAAGAACCTATTTCAATCATATATCTATCTTATTTCTAAATAACTAGAAGTGCCGAGCAGAAACATAATATCCAATACCCGTTCTTGGCAGTGTTAGTGTGTCGTCATCCAAATTTGTTTATGCCCCCTTATAGTTTCACTAATGGATGAATTACTATTTTTCGCTTGGAAAGGATCAACAAGCCACTCCACTTGAATACAGTAATTTCTCTTTGGGTCTTCTTTTGAATATTATTTTTCAAGCCTTTTGATGTCTTTGTTTTTTTTTTCTTTACAGTTCTCTTAAGTGTTGTTCTAAACCTTAAATATATTGATCATCCTTTGAGAGGCAACTGTCTTTTCATAGCAACATGTAGTCTCTATACACTGATACTTTTCAAGCTCATATCGTCTTTTGTATTCTTATTAGAAGATAATAAGCCAATAGCTTATTCTTCTCTTTTTGCTCTCCAGTCATCCTGGTTATTCACTTTCTGCATGACCTTTCAGTCATTTGTAAGTCAGCTTGATAAGAATTAGCAACAGGTTGCCAGAATCTTATGATTAGAATCAGGTGGCTCACAGCTAGAGTTGGGGATTTTTCTATACTTGAAGCAAAAGTCAAAAAGATTTCTATACTTGTGGTTGAAGAAATTTTCGTACTAGGAATCAGAGCAATAGGAGTTTTCTGTAGCTGGAGTCGGAGCTGAAGACATTCCTTTCAAATTTGTGAATCGGATTCGGGGAAAATTCTATACTCGGAGCTAGAACAAGGGACATTTCGACACTTGCTACGGCATCGAAGTCTGTAATCAAGTTACATTTGATTTTTAATCTGTTTAAAAGTAGTGGTAATATTTATATGTACTGCACTCATAGCCAGAATAAGATTATCGGAGGCAGCACTTCTTCACTGGCTCTGTGACTTTAGAGAGCAATACTTCAGTCGTCTGCTGTTAGGAATGGTCTCAAAACTAAGTCTGTAGAGGGGTAGACGCTCCTGCGTCATTCGCATCTATACTGCTCTTTATATTTCCATCTCTATCCGACTAGTACTCAATATTATTTACTTTTATTTTCATTTGACTTTGAAGTATCTTCCTCTTCTTTTCTCTCATAAAGGAATCTCAAAGTTTACCTCATACGTGTAATTACAGTTCTGTTTTTACTCCCTATTTTCTTGTATGCTTGAAACTGTTTTATACATGGTAAAAAGTGAAAATGTATATAAGAAAAATTCACTTTCATAGATAAATTAGAGAAAAATCTTTCTATATTAAGAAACTTTTTCCTACAAGAAATGTAAATAAGTTTTATTCTGAAGCAAAAATATAACAAAAACCAGTAAAATTACTCTCACAAATTTAAAAATAAATACAAGAACGTTAAAACGACTATTATAATATACCATTATTTAGAATATTAGATGACATTTTAAATTTTACAAACACGACGAACTAAAGGCAGAAATGCCATAAAAAAAATTAATCTAAACAACGAATGTTGTATGTATTAAAACAACAAACTATAAATGTTTTCTTTTAGTATGGAGTTATTTGTTATAACTATGCTCTTATGAAATTTAAGAGAAAGTTACTATCATAATTTTTATGCAAGAAAAAGGATTTTTTTAACATTTAGAAGTTGAAGAAATAACAGTAGTCCAGAGACACAAACAAAATCATGAAAATTAGAAAACAAAAACACGAAAAATGTTAGTAATTCACATAAAGAGAAACATTATTAAACTAGAAAAAATTATTTTTTGAGAAGGTAGAATTATTATTCTTGGGGAACTTAACATATTTTAAAATTCTAAATACCTATGATCAAGAAATTATAAGTCAAAGCAATAAGAAAACTCAAAACACAAAAACTACACGAATAAATATATGACCCATGCAAAACAAACATTTAGGTATTAATAAACAAAAACAGTTGACACCAATGGACGAATGAGAAACAAAACAACAACGGCTAGAAAAAACAAAGGAACGGAAAGTAGAAGCGCACCTTGCAAAAGAGAATCAACTGGCGTTCAGCAACGACTTAGCAAATAAAAAAGCTAACGACATGGTTACCAAAAGTTTCACATCGACTGCAGCCAGTCACCAGCTCCCGTGTTCGACAGGCAGCATCGCAATATCATAGCTCCAACTATGTCTTATTCAAATGACACGCTCAAACAGATCAGAAAATTGTTAAAGATAGCAGTTAGGGTGGTCGCTAGACCTTTCTGGTTAACGTGCTTGCCCTTTGTAACGGAGATACAGAGTCCGCAGCTTGCTCTGGTTATAAAAATTGAATAATAGCATTTACAAGTCACCTTTCTCGTGTTATCTCTGACCTGGAATTCCTAGTTTGTTTTCGTTGCATTATGGAAGAACTAGCACACTTCAAGCTTACTCCGTTTAGAACAACCACCTCACAGTTGGAAAGTGTTAATACTTTCCTTTCACAGGCAGTTTGTTCCCAATGTCAATACGAGTAGTTTAATCTTCTTTAAAAAAGAGCTTTATTTTTTATCGTTTTAATGACTACGAATTGAAATTAATTCAGTTAAAAATCTTGGTGACTTCTATTCTGTTAGTGTTAGAAACAAAAAAACAACTAAAAACTTAGTAAATGCTTATATTTTAACTCAAATTTTCGATTCTTTTAAATGTGTTATTCAATTTTAAAGAGGACTAATAAATTAATATAATATATGACCTTGTAATAAAGGGAATGTTAAAGAGGTTCTTTACTCTACACCAGAGGTTCTCAAAGTGAGTTCCGCGGAGCCCAGGGGTTCATTAACGGACTGTCTGGGGTTCCGTGAAAAACATTTAGTAAAAAAATTTTTTTACAAATTTTTGTTTGGATATGGATTTATTCTATATTTCTTGTGAAACATGAAACCGAATAATATTTATATCTTCATATACCCATAAGCAGAAGTGGTCAAAATTTTATTCATATTTAGAGTGAATCACTAGTCAGTTTTTGGTACTATCTGATTCCCGAATTTCCTGCTATTGTAAAAGTAGCACTTCACACATTACTGCCATTTCCCACTACCTACCTATGTGAAACTGGATTTTCCCTTTAAACTACCATAGAAAACAAATACCGAAGTAGACTTCATGCTGGGGCTAACTTGAGAATCAAACTCTCAACCATAAAGCCAAAAATGATTACAAAACAAACTCTGTGTTAAAATCGCTAGTCATTCTGTTTTCTATGTTATGCACTTATGGAAAATATGAAAATTAAAATCTTTTAGTTTTGAATTTTTATTCGAAAAATACACATTGCAGTAATATTACTTTTTTAATTGTTTTTAAACACACATACTATTTAAAAAGGCATATGAAAATAATTATATGATGATTGTATAAAATCATTAGAATGTGGGGTTCCCGGGAAAGTTACGGGAACCAAAAAGGGTTCCGCGTCGAAAAAAAGTTTGAATTACTCTACTCTACACCATTATTTGGTGTAGAGTGTTTGGTGTAGGTATTCCATCTACTCTACAGGAGATGGAAGTCCTAGGCAATTAGTCCCTCACCAAGGATGGAAAGTAACCGGTCCCGAGAATATGGGATCCTGGGAGCATATACATACTCTAAATCAATTTCAAGGTAAAAGTATGATTTCAAAAAGGTTCTAAGACCTAATGTGTTACAGCAGACTCTTAGAACACTTCCTATAGATCCACAAGGACATAAATTTTATTAATCAATATTTTAAATTTTAAAATCGATAAAATGTTTAAAAGAATCTAACATTTCAGTTCAAATATAAGTGCCCAATAAGCTTTTAGTTTAGTTTTGTTACAAAACACTACCGTCTTTTTCAGAACATAAGACATCCCCCGAAAATATGCCCAATAATATGAAAAATATAATTCGTTAAAAATTATAGCCATATTGCAAGACATAAGAGATTCGGACCAATGATTCTACAGGAAATGAATTTGGAAGAAAATCAGAAAGTTATAACAAATTTAATAATTTATTAATATGTTCCAGACGAAGATGAAATGACTGTAATTGAATAAATTTAAATTTATATATATATAAATTATTATCAAACGAAAATATGTACTTCTACTTATCTACTTGAAGCCCTCCCCCCAAAAATAAAGCCTAGCATGTATTTTGTACCTAAAAAGAAAGTAAGACAGTGTCTTATTATCGGAAAAAGACGGTAATAGAATAAAAACTCAACAAGATTTTTTACTAAATTAATTTCAATCCTTAGTTATTAAAACGTTAAAAAATATAATATCCATTTGAAAAAGAACTTAAGCTATTGGCATTAGGAATAGACTGTCTATGAAAGAAAACTGTTTGCACTTTCCACCTGTGAGGTGGTTTTTCAAAACGTCGTGAGCTTGAAGTGTACCAATTCTCCCTTAATGCAACGAAAACAAACCAGGAATGCAAGGTCAGAGATAACACGAGAATGGTGACGTACAAATGGCATACTCGTATACCTGCAATTATATTAAATTAATATTTACGTTTCTTATTAATTATAAATTTATTATATGGAAGGATTCATGGAATGGATACAGTATAAAACAATATTTTTATCTTATAATTTTAAAAAGTATTGGTTATATAGCCAATCATTTTTATGACACGCCTAAAACTGCACTCTATGAAATTACAATAGGCGATTTGAAGAAGCTGTAAATCTTTGATAAAGACATTCAATATCGGCAATAACTGATATCAAAATAGAAAATCTATTTGTTAGACGAAGCTTTAATTAACAGTATTGAATTTTAATCGATCACGACTGAATAAAAACCTTTTTAAGCTTCTCGAACTTTCAGTCGTGACTTTGCTTAACTGCAGCAGTAAACTACAGAATGTAATAATATATACTTAATACATAAGTCATTTAAAAATGACTAAAACTACAAATATTAAAATAATATTTTTAAAGGAATAACTTTATCAATGATATTAATACCTTGAGTTATATTATACGGCATTAAATCAGGTTAATTATATTTCATATAATGTAGTATCAGTTCAAATTTTAATTTAAATTAAAATTTATTAATTACTTAATTCCTTAATGTAAGTTAAGAAGCATGGAATATAATAAATCCCGTACACTTAGATACATTCCGTTTAATATTTATGACTTTTATTTAAGAAAGAGTGAATTTTGAGCAGGTATTTTGACAAGGCGTAACTAAATATACTCTTAGTTGTTATATGGTTTCCTTTAACCATATTTTTTTTTTATAAAAAAGGATCTACGATTTTTATTTCTATTTAATGTTAAAACTTAATCAATGTTTTCGATTAAGTAAACAATAATTATCCGTAAAATAATAAATTATATTTTAAGGCATAATTATAATAGATATAATGCATGTCTTTAGTATCTAAGAAATGTTAACGTCTTTATATGGAAAGAGTTTCAGATAAGAAGAGAAGAAACTCTGCAGATACTCTCTTCTAGACTCCTCCTGATGACGATGTTGTTTCAAATTATAGACTGAAGGTATTTTGTGTTGTTGTGTCCGTTTTCTATATATACTTCATAATTTTGCAGACACTGTCCTTGCGTCTCTCATTGCTCTAATGCACGACTCGTTGACAAGTTTGCCTAGCACTACCTTCCGTGTTCTATTAGTTATATTTAACCATCAACTCCACAAAATATATACCTCTATATATATATATATATATATATATATATATATATATATATAGTAATTAAATGAAACGGTCCAACGGACTTTTAAATAAAAACCAATTAAAAAAGATACCACACAGATAGACACAGGAATAACTCACTTCTATATTTCGACCATCGTCGTCATCAGGAGGCGAAGAGGAGGCAGAGCGACGATGGACGAAATATAGAAGTGAGTTATTCCTGTGTCTATCTGTGTGCTATCTTTTTTTTAATTGGTTTATATATATATATATATATATAAACATATATCATTAAAGTGAACCGCAGTCTCGGTATTCATGATCTTCAGAATGAGAAATTCGATTCTACGAACTAATTTCCTGCTACCAGGATTTGACTGGAAAAGGAAGTGGTCAAGTGATATGTTACACAGAAATCACTGAGCCGTCAATCAAAAAGATACATTTTTTTATTATATATACATATATATATATATTAATCAATAAAGAAGAAGGGAAGATAAATTAATTTGGAAAGAATAAAAACCCTCAGTTGGGTTTTTAACTCTGACGAAGACCGCTTGTTACAGTTAAAAGATCTTCGTCCCCCCCCCCCCCCCCTTCTTATTGTGATTTGAATACATATAGAAACAAAATAAAATTTATCAGGTCCCGGTCAGTTCTTCAGGTTCAAATTAAACTCTCAATGCTGTAGTTTCGTTTATATTCAAAACCTTTTTAATAGACAGAAGTATAAAAAAATTATCAAAACAGTAAAACTTAAAAATTACATTAGAATTTTTTTTAAAAGAAAACAATTTGAGAATATCAACTGTCTTGTTTGAATAAATAGGCGACACTACTTGAATAATCAATTAATTCAATGTAGACAATTGTTATTAAATTGTTTTCTTTTAAAAAATTTTCATTGTAATACTTAAGTTTTTCCGCTTCAAAATGTTATACTTCTGTCTATAAAAAACTTTTTAAATAAAAATCGAAACATCAGTATTCAGAGTTTAATATCAACTGATTTTAATAAATTTTAGTTTGTTTCTACTTTATGGTCGAAACTTTTATCAAAATATATACACGAAATAAACAATTTAATTACAAATTTAAATAACAGTTTCATTAATTTAATTAACCATTAATTTAATGGTTGAATCTCAAAATCATAAAATGTAAATGTGTGACTTTAAATTGTTTATTTCCCAGTTAATTAAGATAGTTTGCTAAGGTATTAAGATAGTTAACGACATTAAACTTAAGCTCTGACTTTAGACATTATTACCCATTACCCATGTTACATTTTGGCATAAGATACCCATATTACCACCCTTGGGTTACAAACTTTGACATTTACAGCTTTTAATCAATATGGTTTATGTAAATTGTCAAATGTTTTATTCCGAAGTTTCCCACATTATGTGTACACCTAACTATAGATCTATTACTAATTTCTATTAGTTTTTTTAAGGAAAGAAATTAAGATCCTTGAAGCATTTTGATAATTATTCTAATATATATATATTTTTCCGAATTATTTTGTTCTATAAAACTGAAAATTAGGAAAAAAATATTGGGCCTGATAAATAATTGTGAAACCTTTTGGCAACCATGATAAAAAAAAAGGATGCGGACTTTGGGGAAAGGAACTTAGCATCAGAGATAACGTACTGGATCTGTTGGACTGCAAGGGGCTCGATTCATCATCTGCAGACATTGCTATTCTTGAATTGATGCCTGCTAACCGGCGACTCACTTCCTCCGTCGACTGTCTCTGAGACAGCAAATCGACTAGGCCAAACAAAAACATGTCATCCCATCGATAGCAAAACAACCTCCTTAAACATCTCAGTCACAAACCAGCCATGCTGCTCGAGCTAAATAACATGGCAAGCTCAAACATAACATATCCTAAACCTTCATCTTAAATCTTCCTCAGTATTAACTTAAGAATCCTAGATATTACAAGCCCTCCCAATTGTTATATATTCTTTAAATACTTCAACTAACTAACCTGAAATGAAAAAAAAAAAAAAAGGTTATTAGAATGACAAACAAATGGTTGAAATATTGAATTGCTAGGGATGTGCAGTATTCTAAAAGCTCTAAAGAACTTTACTGCACCTTTCTATGTAGCATCTTTATCGAGTAAAGTAGTAAGATGGAAGTCATTTCTGTAAATCCCAGGCGCTTTCAAAGGCTAAGACACCCTGCTCTAGAGTGCACTGCACGACCCATGCTTTGTTATCAGTAAATGACCACTAAAGCATTTCCCTCTTATATTGTTTTAAGAATTTTTTTTTAACCCTGTAACTCTACTTGTCCTTGATACAATGCCTTGACGATTCTCTTGGACCATCGCTCTCAAAGCTTTCCACCATTCTGTAATTTTAACCCATAAACATTCCAAGTAAAATAACACAGTAAAAAAAAATATATTTTTTCAATTAAGTAAATTTGTAAAATGCAATTTTCTATGCTTAAAATTATTTACCTACTAATTTAATTATTAATTTTGAAATTCGTTTAGTTACTGAATGAGAGTGAACAAACATTTCTGTTGTGTGTAAAAATTGCTTGTCACTACAAGGTCCATGAGTCAAGTTTTCATTATCAGTACATTTTGACTAGCCTACAGGTATACCAAAAATGCTAATTCCAAGTGAGAAAGTTAAATGCTTATGCCAAAACCATGACAATATTATTTCTTGAGCAGACTTATCAATATCATAAAATATGAGGAAAAACAATAAAGAAGTAGTAAAACGTTCGGGTATTTCAAGAATGTTATTAATACTATTTACATATATTACATATCGGATGCCTGTTTATGATATTCATGGCAGCGCTGAAAAAATAAGCATGTCTAGGAAAGATAAATTTATAAACAAAAAAAAAGAAGAAGTTGAAGTGTAAACAGTATGCAAAATAACAACTGGTTATGGTTGAAGGTTACACTTAGGCTACTACTGCCTTGGAAACATCAGATTTCACTATTAAGTACTTAGGGATATAGATGTTTTCTGTGTGACTTCCAGTCTAGACAGACAACTGGATTAAATTATAAGGATTAATCGCAATAGTGGCAACTTTTTAATTGTAGAGTTGTTACTTCATGTAAATCTCTAACTGAAATAAATCATATTTAACATTCAAAATAGTTGCATGAAAATTCCTAGAAGCATACCAATTAATGGTTATACTTCTTGTTTAATAATCTATTCCTTTTTTTTTCTTCTATAGTTGTGCAATCGTTTATTATTTAGCAAACTGTTTATTATAAGAATATGAAAGACAAATATTCTTTATATAAAACAACTCGATTTGAGAAAATTGTTTAGGTTAAACACGTCGATCAAACAACTAACATAAAACAAAGAGAGAACCCATTCTTCTATACTTCTCTATTACTTTGGATCAACTTTTTCAAATCTTTATTTACAATAATGAAAATTTATAAAGTACTGAAACAAAACAAAATTAAAAAAAACTGACAATATATCTGTTGGAAGTTGGAATAAGCCTTGAAAAAGCTAAACAATTTTTGGCGAAACGTCGGCTTATAATCAAAGTTGTATGTTTATTACCAAAATCCTCAAGAACCCCTTCGAAGAATTTATATATACCATTTATATAGATGTTTGTAAAATTTGGGAGCAGTCCTTCATTCAAACATATTTGGTTTAATAACTGACTGTATGTATGTTTAAATGACATTAGTAAAATACGGTCAGTTATTCAACAAAATATACATATATACATATTTGACGTATTGTTTGAAGTTGACGTTTAAATTGAGTTGGGAGTTTGGTCGTCATTCGTAATAACTTTCACTTTTACCAACTGCCAACGCGATATAGTCTTCAATTCGTTTTATTAAACTCAAATATGCCATTTAGTATTTTAAATTATTCGTTTGTATTACACATTTAGTCTTAAAGTGCCTTTCTGATTGAAAGACTAGTGAAAAAAAAATCCTAAATTCCGTTTCAAAGTCCACTTATTTTTTATAAGTAGTTTTCTTCAGTTCCTTTTTATAAATGTTGCTTTTGTTACTAAGGTTTCCCACAGTTATACTTTATTTGACCTATTTCTATTAAAATATTTATTCCTTCAATTATTTAATTCTTTCACTCTATACTACATATCCAGGGTATGAGTTTATTTTTATACTAGTCTCATGGTATAAACGAAGTTTATTTTTTTACTAATATTACAGCAAGCCAACTAGTTTTGTTTCTCCCCTGGTATTTGCTAATAATTTTTTTTTTTTTAATTTAAAATCACCTAGAATTACATAGGAAAAATAATGTGCAATGGAATATGATGACTTGTTATATTGAACTAAACATATTATACAAGCTCAGTGGGTGTGCAGACAGAGAAGGAGGATATCAAAATAATAGTAAAGAGACTTTAGCACATACTGCAGACCAAAGTCCTTTATATAACGAGCTTGCTTTAATCCAAAGCAAAGTCCACAGCTTCCTTCTTATAACTATATACTTTTTTCTTAATTCAAACACGTACTACTATGTAAAGAAAATGTTAAAAATAAACTGTCTTGCTTAAGACGTAATTGCAAAATCTCACATAATAATGCATACTAACACAGTATCGATTGGTCAACACTTATTAATGTGGAAGCTCATTGATTCTTCATTAATGAATGAACGGTTACAAGTTTTACAAGAATCAATAGAACATGTGTATTGAAAGATATTCATTTTTGACATATATACTGTATGCAAGGAAGCACTTCTCAATGGCCCTCCCACTGCGTCATCCACTAGAATCCACTTAGTGAAAGTTTTACATAAAAATAAACATCAAACATAAATAAATAACATTCACCTTATGTCGCCTTATTATCTTTGATTGCTTCAAGACAATTAAATCTAATTTAATTGTATGTTATTCAAAATACATAACCATTTAGAAGCATACAAAATTATAAAACCTTTAGTAAAAATGTTTTTAATCTTTTTTTTTTTTTTTTGTTTCAAAACAAAACAGTTGCTTTGTACAAGCGTTTAAGCAAGAAAATCACATGCTTCTTTTGGTTTGAAAAACATCAAACTGAACATTCAACCGTAAGGATGACTAAATAAAAAGAAACTCCAAACCGTACATAACGTACGACAGTGGGAAAACAGAAGCATATTGATATAAAACACATGCAGCGTGTATCAGTCCTCAGGTCTTTTTTATAGTCAACTGTTTTAGCAGAGCTATCTCTGTATTCTGTTTGGTATACTGGGGAAAGTATACTATTTATAAAATAAGTTTGAACAGTAGTGTTCTTTCTTAAGATACACCTGATGTAACCTGATTCCCAAAGGTAATTTCATTAACACAACTATTGCATTATATTAATATAGAAAAAAAACTGTACAGCATAAATAATTTGAACCAAATAACATTTTTAAAAAACGTTTTAAGTAAAGGAACTACAAATTATGAATACCGCATACATAAAACATATATTTTTGTTAATTTATATAAGAAGTGAATATTCTAATTGAATATAATACAATTTTATCAGTTCAATTTGATTTTTGTTTGAATATGTTACCATTCTTTTAATTATTCCACTCAAAACATTGCAAATCAGTTAATCAAATCTGATAACCTATTACCAGACTTGAACAGAATTAAAATTAAATTCTGTCTAAAAACTAAAAACATCTAAAAAAGGAGATTTGGCCTATCAAGGAAAAGTCGTTATCAGTTCTATGAGAGGGCAGTTTGTTACGTGAACATCTGTCTAGAAGAATACATTGTCTTTGAAGCTTGGTAGTTGTTTTCAATGTAATGAAATTCCATTTTATTGAAATGTATAATGATATGGAAACATGCAAACACTCCTGAACAGCTATTATAATACAATTTAGGACATCGTTATATAGTTATAATGAATTATCTCCGTTATAATAAATATTAAACCATCATTTTAAAGAGAAAAAAAAAAGATATGTGGAGGGAACTTACTTATTCCAGAAGTAATTGCTGGTCTGCAGCAAGTGAAGGAAAGGAACACTGATGAGAGAGCGATGAAAACAAGGAACATGATGACCGGAAGTCCAGGTAGCCCAATAATAGAGAAAGGAGTGGGTGGTGGGGGCTGAGGACCAGGCGCTGGGCAGGAGTCTTCGCAGTCGACACAGCTGCAGGCGGGTATCGAGGGCTGGAACATGAAGGACTGGTCAGCGACCGTGCAGGGCTTTGTGGCAGCGGCCGAATAGGCTTAGCTCGCCCACTGCAGAGCGACTTACAGGTACAGAGCCTGTCTAAAGCAGCAGTCAGAACTACTGTTTGCAGACAAGGTGGGCGGCAGGAGGTAAACACACATCTGCCACTCCAGCGCACGTCCCAGGGATACTCAACCACTCCGGAGCCTCCCCCACACACAAATTATTATAAAAAATTGTTATATTAGTAATACTGTCCAGTTTATAGAAATATAAATGAACAGTTGCAGCAGATATTAATTTGACCTGCCACCGACATTACAGATTAACCAGTGTACAGGTCATTAGTCAGAGGTCACTACCGTTGTACCACCCCGGTTCGCCCTAGCTAAGGAAAGGACCTTAGACTGTCATGACAATGACAAGGACGGGGTGTCCGTTGCTGTCACTTTTCGGCACGCAGTCAGAATTGTGAAAGTAAGCATACACATTCTGCTTCAAACACGCCCTCTATAACTTTCAATAAATATTGAGCGTTCATTTATCAAAAAAATCAAAACTCTTCCTGATTATTTACCGGAGGCCCCAAAAAAGGTTTCAATTGAATTTCTTGTAAATAAATTCAACTTTAGCAGAGAAATGAAAAAGCAGATATGAGCTCACAATTAATTAAAGATCATTCATATATAATGAATGGATCGAATGTTATAAGTTTTAAATGGTTTGAATAGTTTAAGCGTTTATCATTTCATTAAACATTGATAAAGAAAGTCATTATACACGAACTGATTAAACCTGGTTCCCTTAAAACTTTGACGCAACTGTTCGATACAGCAATACGAAAATTACAAGCACTTTAAAATACATTAATACTTCCCGTCGAGAACTTCGCCTTATTTTACGGCTCTTAATGAAAATAAATTGACAGTTCTAAATTATAAGAAAATTTAAATTTTTTTAAAATAATGATGTTTTGAATGATATAAATGAAAATAGCAAAAATAAAAAATTCAAAGAACACAAGAATTTAGAAGAAATACAAGTAGTTTTGGAAATGATGGAATGCAAGACTTTAACAGCCACAGTCGACAGTCCCTACCTACTGGACTACATACATACCCGGCGGTCAAACTACAGTACTGGACAGCAACCATTCACAAGTCGATTGCTTGGTTTGACTTTAACTGTTTTACAGTACGTAATCATGTTACTTGATTAGAAGTCAGTTGGTGTGATCTTATGCTCTGCTTCATAGCCAGATGAGACTTTTCAGTTCAATTTTATCTGCTCCTTGTTTCAGAATGTTTCACAGCAAGTGGCAAGAGCACTCTTAAAACAGTAGAGCACTTTTCATATGAAGTACTCACTACACTACAGGCAAAACGAAAATTGCAGATCCACCGTCAGAGAAAGCATGCACCGCAATGCAGTGTGGCACAAGATGCCTTGGAAATGTAAGCATAGTCGTCATAACAGCCAGCTGGTCATTTCATTAAATGTTGATAAAGAAAGTCATTATACACGAGCTGCTTAAGTCTGGTTCTCTTAAAACTTTTGACACAACAAATGTTCGATACAGCAATACCAAAATTATAAGCCCTTTAAAATACGAGTACATTAATATTTCTCGTCGAGAACTTCTCCTTATTTTAAGGCTCCTAGAGAATATAAATTCGAATATAGTGAAGCACTCCTGCTTATTTCTAAGAAAGGCGATATATATTGAAAATTAACAATCATAAAACAGAGAAAGACACTTTTACGGTTTATATTATTTCGTTAAGTTTACAATATCCACTATAGTGTGCACATCCTCATATTTCGATGTCCTCGTCTTCAGGAAAAGAAGTGAATCGCTCCAAAGGCATATATATATATATATACATATACACGAGTTCGAGATTAACAAAGAGCAACACACAAAGTAGGGAAACACACTTACAGACTCAAATTTTCGGGTAATCCGTCTTCAGGAGAAAAGAGAATGGGAGACCAAGCACGTTGTAGACGCAACGGCAAGTTGTTAATCTCGAACTCGTATTGTGTCCAGTTTGGATCGTATTTCGTTTTATCAGTGAATATATATATATATATTCTCAAAAAAATAAACACGTGATGGAATAAATGAAGTTTAAACCACAAGGAAAAAGGAAAACTTTGATCTTTCTTGTAATAAATGCTCTGAGGTATTTCACTTTACGTCACCAGAGAGTAAAAAAAGTAAGAAATAATAAAATTATTATTTCTTACTTTGTTTGATCTCTGATGACAAAGTGAAAGGCCTTAGATAATTTATTTCTATGGTGTTCCTTTTTCCTTTTTGTTTTAACTTCATATACAGATATCGATGCTTGGTGCAGTTTTAAATAAATTCTGAATATGATAGAGTAGTGAGAATGTCTATAAATACAGACGAAACGTTAGCGTAAGGTGTTGAAAATGAAGAGGGGCAGGTTAAAAGGCAAATTCTCATTAGTAGTATAGCGTGACTCACACTGAGAGGAGAGCTGCAGGATACTACAGGTGGATTAATCGGAGTGAAGTTCCCCACGCCTTTGTTGGAAATCATAAATGAGATTCTATAAGGCACATAGGCATTTTGATCTGGATCTCCCATGAATGAAAACCACCTAGAACACAATAATTCATTCATTAGATTTAATACTCAGCAATACATGCTTACTTAATAGTGCAGGTTATTACAATCTATTACTTGTTCCAAAGTTGTTGGTTTATCATTAATGATAACACCTTAAACATACTGTTTAATTCAATTCAAAATTACAACAGTCAAATAAATGGAGCATGATTAGAAAATTAATTGTTATCGTTGAAATCTGAAATTGCTTTTCAAAGAACAATATATCCATATGTCTCTAATATAAATTACATATATATGTTAAAAGTCTTAGTCTTTTTTTCACCATTTCTTATGAGGTTTGATCATTGATTATTTTTTCACGTGATTATTGTGAAATCTTGATAATATATATGTATATACATTCAATGATCAAACTACAATATGAAATGGAAAAACAAGACTAAGATCTTTCAACCGTAACAAGCGGTCTTCATGAGAGTCAAACCTCAACTCAGTTGTGACGGTAACCCAGGACGGTCGGTCTCTTGCCTTATATATATATATGAAAACAAACAACAAGGAAAAAAAAGAAAACAGATAGAAAAAATGCTCTGAGGCCTTTCAATTTATGTCATCAGAGAGCAAACACTTGCTCTCTGATATTTGTTTGCTCTCTGATGACATAAATTGAAAGGCCTCAGAGCATTTTTTCTAACTGTTTTCTTTTTTTTCCTTGTGGTTTGTTTTCATTGATTGCATCACGTGTTTATTGTGATTCATCTGCACACACACACACACACACACACACACACACACATATATATATATATATATATGAATTAAATACCACAATAAACAATATAAATTAATTAAAATGCTGAATAAAACAAATAGGTAAGCAGATCAAGACTCCTTCAAGTCTAGGAACATTAAATTCAGACAGGGATGCCAGCAATCTTGAAGACTTCAATCAGCCAGGTTAACTTGTTATTATTTTTTTTTTTTTATTGTTTCATTTAGCTCTCTGATGATGTTGTGACGAAAGGCCTTAGAGCATTTTAATTAATTTATAATATTTATTGTGGTATTTAATTCATATATTATATCAAGAGTTATTGTTCATTATTAATTTAAAACACTTACAGATTCAAATTTTCGGGTAATCCGTCTCCCTTTCTCTTTTCTCCTGAAGACGGATTACCCGAAAATTTGAGTCTGTAAGTGTGTTTCCTTACTCTGTGTGTTACTCTTCTTGAATTTTGAACTCGTATTATGTCCAGTTTGGATCGTGTTTCGTTTAATTAAGTGAAACTGATATATATAATTAAAAAAAACGGTCCAGCGGACTTTTTTAAATAAAATAAATTCAAAACGGAGGAAACACACAGAAAGACACAGACATAACTCACATCGATATTTCGACCATCGTCGTCATAAGGAGGTGTGAAGAGCAAAGAGCGAACAGTCCCGCAGGAAGTCGCCATCCTGCCTTCCTGCGGGACTCTTCGCTCTTCGCACCTCCTGATGACGACGATGGTCGAAATATCGATGTGAGTTATGTCTGTGTCTTTCTGTGTGTTTCCTTCGTTTTGAATTTATTATATATATATATATATATATATATATATATATATATATATATATATATATATATATATATATGTATAATATACATAGGCAGCAGACATTCATTAATAGATACACAATTAACTTTTTACCTATTTCCCTTTTTATTTTTTTCCTGGAAAATCTAAACAGGAAAGGAGTAAGAAAAAAAATAGCCAAAAAAAATTATGTTTATATAAAGGAAATTAAAATATATAATAAAAAAAATAGATAATGTTTCATTATTAATAAAATATGAAAGAACCAAGCACTCACTAAGATTGATATTTCTAACAGCATTTCGTCATCAGAAGAAGATAAGAAGAAGAGAAAAAAGTAAAAGACATATGATTAGATGGAGATAGAAGCAGGGTTATTGACTGACGACGGTTTGACCAGATCTCTTCTTCTTCCCCCTTTTCTTCTGATTTCTTCTAACAACGAACTTAAGCACGAACTATCAATCTAAGCAAGTGCTTTTTTTGTGTGTTTTGTGTTCCATTAATTTCAGTTAATTAATGAATGGAATATGGGGAAAGGTAGAAGAGACTGGTATTTTGGATTGAAGAGAACTGCTTTGAGAAGAGGAGGCCATACTGACTGACCTGTGGGCAGTGCAGCCACTAGCACCCCAGGCGCCGCACATCAGGTCCATGACCAGCTGGCCAGACGAGGGGAAAGACACCTTGGCGCAGGAGTTGTAAGTGCCAGAGACGTAGTCTTCACTCAGGAACACTTCAGTCGCCGTTATAAACTGCTTGCTGCTATCTAAAACATACCATGTCGTTTATTGTCTTAACCATAAGTAGGCTAGTGCATTGAACCAACGGGTATACCACTGTAATAATCACAGGGACAATATGAGACGTTTGCTTTGAAACTAGTGTAAGTCTATTTTAAAAAAAAAAATCGGTTACGATAAAAGTGAATACAATGTACTATGCATTTTTTGAAAAAAATTCATAGTCAATTTGTCAAAATGAACTTACACTACTTTCAAAGAAAACGGCTCATATGTATACATATATATATATTCTCTGAATGAAAGAAACAAACACTATATTTACAAAATATACATTATATATATATATATTTGTAAAAGTTGGGAGCAGTCCTTCTTCAATGCATGCTTTTTTTTTTTTTGCTGAAGATGGTGGATGTCCGAAACATGTCCAATAATAAATTAAAAAATTATGGTGATTTAATTTTTAAGTTGAACTGTGAATTAAAGAAAAAATTTCGTAATTTGGAAAAATATAAGACGAAATTGAACCAAGTGGAACAGACATCCAGGTTTTAAAAGCATATATATATATATATATAACTTTTTCGTTCGAAATACGATCCAAAACGGACAAATATATTTCAATATAGAAAAAGAAACATAGAGAAATCAAACGAACACACTTACAGTCTCTAATTTTCGGTTTGAACCGTCTTCAGGAGAGATAAGAGAGAGAAACCAGTGCGCTTGGTTTCCCTCTCTTATCTCTCCTGATAACGGTTCAACCGAAAATTAGAGACAGTAAGTGTGTTTCTTTCTTTGTTCTGTGTTTGTGATTTACCCTGAAACGTTTGTCATCCTTTTGGATCGTTTTCCTGTTTACTTATTAATAGTTCTTATATATTTCTTATTAATGCTATTATTCTTTCATAAAATAACAATTAATTTATCTGTATCTATGTGAAAGTGCAAGTGTATATATGTGTGTGTGAGAGAGAGTGTGTGTTTATGTGTTGTGAGTAGTTGCCTGTGTATGTATTTGTGAAAAATACCTGGAAGCACCCAACTTACAGAATAATGCATGAAGTTTCAAGATTCAAGAATTTGATTAATGCAAATTTTCTTTACATGAGCAGTAAAGTGATTGGTTCTTGTTTTCTATTGTTGCTTACCACAAAGCAGTATCAATTGTGTTCCAGATAAATATCAATGCTCGATAATTTATCATCACAAGAGGGGGGGGGACTGGTTCAATGAACAGAAGTTCATTGCCCACAGTCTCCAAAGTACGTCATTGGATACCATTAAATATTTGATTGGAGGAAAAACCCGGCGGAAATAGAATAAACGACCAATAAATTACCAATTAAAATAACAAAGAAAAATGAAGGCAATACAAACCAAATGTAGCCCTCAAATACCATTTCAAACTAAAAACAACATTTATAAATCAATGGAGCTGACTTTAATTGCACTACTTGGTAAACACTTTAAAAATATCAGTTTAAGAGTTTTTTTTTTTGTTTATAGAGTCTGAATGCCTTTATCGCCGTCAATAAATTATTCAGGTTGAATATTTTATTTTCCTCACTTTTGATAAATACTATGGATTGGGATGCGTACCTTGAAGAATCACGTCCAGAAAAACTCAGACGAAGACAACTTTGAAGTGTTGACCGGAAGTCAAAAGATGTTAATATTGTAAACAATGAGAGAAATTCTATATGATTCTAATATTCACTTACTTGGGGAACAATACAAGTGCATTATCATGTTATAGATAGTGTTAATTAAATTAGTGCACACGTAAATAAGAACATATTCATACTAATATTATAAATTCGGGGTCTAGGTAGCAAGGTTCACGCTTCTGGACTGGTAGATCCGGGGTTCAATACCCACTCTGGCCATCGATTTATTAGTGTGGGAAGTGAATAAATCTCAGTACGTCAGGAATTTACTTAGTTCCTTTGAGTGAACAGTGTTGAGGTTATTTGTAATGTTATCTTATTATTCTAGTCGAAGATTTTATCCAGTTAAGATTACTGTTCCTTTAAATAATGTAAATTTAATTTTCTTAGTCATAAAATTCTTACTTCTGTAAGTATATTGTTTCATTTATCTTTAAAATACTTCTGCTTGTAGTATTGATCAGTTGTAACAATCCATTTTCATATTGTTTACATGTTGGATGTTGATATGTGATTTCTTATTTCCTTTATTTGTAGGCCTATGAAAAAGGTTTTAAAATACAACCAAAACGACAGCAACGAGAGTTTGATATTTGAACATAGAAAATTGACCTAATCCCAATTAGAAAACACACCTATATATACATATATTGATAAAAGTATCGACCGTGACATAGAAACAAAATGAAAGTTTATCAGGACTCGGTCAGTTCTCAGGTTCAATTTAAACTCTCATTGCCAACGTTTCGGTCTTTATTTAAAACCTTCTTCTTAGACAGAAGTATAACATTTTCAAACAGAAAAACTAACTATTACATTAGAGATTATTTTACAAAGAAAATAGTACGTGAAATTTATCAACAACTGTCTAGTTTGAATGAACACGTGACACTTCAAACTACACAGTTGTTGTTGAAATCCACAGACTATGTTTCGTTTTAAAATAATTTCTAATGTAATAGTCAGTTTTTCTGTTTCAAAATGTTATACTTCTACCTTTGAAAAAGGTTTTAAATAAAAATAGAAACGTTGGCAACGAGAGTTTAATTTGAACCTGAAGAACTGACTGAGTCCTTATAAACTTTAATATTGTATATATATATATATATATATTCCTTCTTCATTTGGTCTGATTTGATTATTTGTTCTATTTATATTCTTTGAAATTTTATATATATATATATATATATATATATATATATATATATATATATATGTTTCTAAAAATTGTATGCCAATTTCATGCTTGGTTACCTTTTTAGAGAGTTTCTCTAATGTCCTACAGGCTCTTCTGAGTTGCTCGCACTATCCAGGGCTAGTTTTCACATTTCGTGCTTTTCCAATTCTTTGTATATATATGTATATACATATACATATATATCATATTAGCTTATATATATTGGTGTCTGAAGCCCGTCCCTATAACCTTGATCATAAATGTAGATTTTAGGAGGAGGCCAAAATTCGTTATCAAGGACGTAGGAATGACTGTCTCAATACTGACTGAAATTGCATCAGTTATTACGCGTTCTTCTTCATCAGGTTGTTTCGAATGAACTGTTTCGCAGTATGGAGCAAAATACCGATAACATGAAAACAGAAACTATTGGCGAGAATTATTTGCTAGACAAAGACCAAATGTGTTTTTGCTTATATATACATAATGTATAGTTACATGATACACATAATTAAACGATGAAAAAAAAAGATCCGAATCGAACAAACAAAGTTTATCAACAAATAAACTCGAGATTTACATAGGATAGAAAAGCACTCCCAGCACACCACTGAACTTATGGGAATCAAGTAACCCAACAGGCTGGCCAGCCAATCATCATTTTGTCAGCGCGCTTGCTACCTATACTTTTACAAATTTCAAATTGTCAGTTTTTTTAAACTATCATATTATATATATATACAATTAAAAGAAACGGTCCAGCGGACTTTTTTAAATAAAATAAATTCAAAACGAAGGAAACACACAGAAAGACACAGACATAACTCACATCGATATTTCGACTATCGTCATCATCAGGAGGTGTGAAGAGCGAAGAGTCCCGCAAGAAGAGGATGAATCACCGCCCTGCCTTCCTGCGGGACTCTTCGCTCTTCACACCTCCTGATGACGACGATAGTCGAAATATCGATGTGAGTTATGTCTGTGTCTTTCTGTGTGTTTCTTTCGTTTTGAATTTATTATATATATATATACTTTTTCGAAGGAAATCCTATCCGAAACGGACGAAAATAGTTCAATGTACAAAACATAGAGAAATTAAAAGCACACACTTACAGTCTCTAATTTTCGATTTGAACAGTCTTCAGGGGAGATAAGAGAGGGAAACCAAACGCACTGGTTCAGAGACGATTGGAGACTGTTATATATATATATATGATCAAACTACAAAATGAAAAGGGAAAAAAGACTAAGATCTTTCAACCGTAACAAGCATTAGGTAACCATAACAACTGAGTTGGGTTTTTGACTCTGACGAAAACCGCTTGTTACGGTTGAAAGGTCTTAGTCTTTTTTTCTTCTTCATTTTGTGGTTTGATCATTGATTGTTATTTCACGTGTTTATGCGTAATCTTCTTTTATATATATATATATATATATATATATATATATATTTATATATATATATATATATTTCGACGTGGGGAGATCTCTCTCACTTCGTCCTCTCTACTAGTCTACTCTCCTGATGATGAACAACAGTTCGAAATATTGAATTCTGTAAGTTTTCTTTGTATTCTCTTTTCTGTGTCGTGCTTTGTGTAATTTAAAGTTATATATATATATATATATATATATATAATCGCGCTCCGTTCTTCGACGTGGGGAGATCTCTCTCACTTCGTCCTCTCTTCTAGTCTACTCTCCTGATGACGAACAACAGTTCGAAATATAGAATTCTGTAAGTGTTCTTTTTGTTCTCTTTTCTGTGTCGTGCTTTGTTTAATTTAAAGTTTTATATATATATATATAAAGCAAGGAAACCACGTATAATCACGATCTAAAAATTAGACCTACAACAATAATAAAGTTATTATTTTTGTATAATAACTCAGTAAAATTTAAGATCGTAAATCAATATGAGTTATCACCCCTCCGGTTCCATTCTAAGCAAAAGTAGGAAATCCCGTCCCTAGACAAGTAATCCAGCGGTGATTTCATGTATAAAACTAAATACGATTAGTCCTAGTTTATGATGGCATAAATGTATGATTAGTCTATGTGCAATAAGATTTCTGAGAAAGGCAGTGGGCTTACTGGCAACGGCTTCAGTGCTGGTGACGTTGACAAAGCTGGACTGATGAGGCGAGCAAGTCATGTCGCAGATGTGACGGACCATGTTGCGGATGCAGGAAGGGCATCTGTTTAGGAAGCTGGCTGCTAGATTCACCTGGACATTCAGTGTCCGAAGTTGATTCGTGTCGCAGCAAGTCAACACCCTCCCAGAGGAGCCACCTGCTAAAAAAAAAAAAAAAAAACACCATTTAGATATTATGCAACGGATGAATGAGTGTTTAACATACTCATGACAACCCAATAGAAGATGGTATAGGGACCAAGAAATCAAAACGCCGTGATCACCGTGATCACAACCCTGAAAACTGAAAATGTGATGAAAACACACAGATTCACGATGGTTCTCCATAGAAAGTCTGAAAGTTTTTTTATTTTTTAAATTTTACTGTATCAGAACAAGATCGTTTATTTAAAATTATTCAGGACAGTGACCTCCGACTTTTTCTAGGGACAGTGCATTTAAGACTTTTTACTCATATTCGCTATAATTCAATAAGTACCATACTATTAATACCAGCCACAAACTCGGGAGTCCTGTGACTAGTTCGCTTTACCAGCAACACATACGATATTCACGAACTTGATGTACCCGTTACCTAAGACAGGTACGATAACAACAAACTTGGGATTCCCTTTATTAGATATGGGAAAGCTAGCTACCCAGTCAGAGTACCAGCAACACGTGCGCTCACGAAGCAATGAAGTGTGTATGATATTACCCTATTCTTGAAGTACATACACTAGATGTATAACTTTGCTAAACACAAATTTAATAAATTGTAAAATAAAACTTAAAGAGTAATAGGAGTTGCATTGGGCCAAGTGTTAAAGAAGCCTTGAATTATAATAATCCAAAGTTTTTTGTTTGTATTAAATAAGCTAATTATAATAATAGAGTTTACATAACAATTAAATGAAGCAAAAGATTATATAAGATTTTCAGAGAAAACGGGAGGAAGTGGGCCGGTAGCCTTGACAATTCTATGGACACAACACTTAAAAGAACACCTTCATCCTTGGGCTATAACCCATCCCATCACTGCAATCAGGCAGAAAACACAAATTGTTAATTACCCGTCTCCTGTCGTCAAAACAAAGTTATTCACTTTAGCCATGGAACAATAGCAATAATAAATTCAATCAATCAAACATTCTGTGAAATTCTCAAGCACTTCAAATTCTTTTTTAGAAAGCCCGCTCAGAGTCTAAACAGTTAACCATAAGTCAGGCCTTAACTATATGGTAGGTCCTGACCTGGGTGGGTCAGTCGGTAAGTTCACTCGCTTTGCTTCAGCCACAGAGATGTCGGTTCAATTTCTTTGATCATAGGTCAGAAGCTTCGATGACATTGTTTACTCGCATGTGCTTCAACCATAGATAACCTAGGTACCGATCGCTGAAGCTTTACACTTTGTGGCACCAATAGTACTTGATTTAGCTTTAATAACTAACTGTATACGTTGATTTATCTATTTATAAGAAAAAAGACCTATGGGAAGAAAACAAGCTTGTTGTGAACAGAATACATTAGAATCGAAATGAAAAAAAAAAGAACGTCAGTAAGAAAAGCAAGGAATAGTGTATAAGCAAGTTTAGGAATAGATAAGGAAAAGAGAGAGTGCGATGGGCGCGGCGAAGGCTAACAAGGGAAAGCAATAGCAAAGCTTCTATTCGCTTTGGTACGCAACACTGTTAGTAATGGCTCTGCAGAGACCAACTCAGCTTGTTTTGATAGCATAATGAGCATAATACAGTCAGCAGGCTGAGATCGGCAGCAAGGAAGTGCCCAGACAAACATGTTTGATTCAACACGTCTCCCAACTGATTCCACAATAACCAAGTCGACAAACAAATCAACATAGAAATCACTCTAATACTAAACAGATATTTCTGAATCAAGCGCCCACAATCCTCTTTCTGAAGTTCCATTTTAAATTTATGAAATTATATCTATAACAATATGTTGAGCTGTTATGTTTACATTAATATATACTAGTTAAATTTATCCGCATGCATATTCACAGACACAGACACATACATGCACACGTACCCAACACACACACATATATATACGAGTATATATATATAAAAAGATTTCACAAACAACACATGAAACAAAAATGTTCAAACCATATTGATATATATATATATATATATATATATATATATATATATATATATATACGGTACTGTTTTCTTGACCACAAATTACTAACAAACACTTTTTCTTCTTCTCGGAATTTGGTCAGGGTTAATATATGGAATCACCTTTTTGCCAACGTTTCGTCCTTATTTTAAGACATCCTCAGGGCTATAAACTAACAAAAAATGTCCATTGTTTATTGTTTTTTTGTTAGTTTATAGCCCTGAGGATGTCTTAAAATAAAGACGAAACGTTGGCAAAAGGTGATTCCATATATTTACCCTGACCGAATTCCGAGAAGAAGAAAAAGTGTTTGTTATATATAAATATATATATATATATATATATATTTCAATATAGACAAAGAAACAGAGAGAAATTAAAACCCCACACTAACAGTCTCTAATTTTCGGTTTGAACCGTCTTCAGGAGAGATAAGGGAGGGATACCAAGCGCACTGGTACAGAGACGTTTGAGTTGGATTTGTTTTGAAATGATGTAATGCGGTCCCAGTTCACAAAAGCTTGCCCATGCCTGGCTTAAAAACCACTAAAAGTAAGATGTACCACTATAGAAAACTATTAAAGTGAAGATATTGTTGAGGGGTCATGTGTTTAGTGAAGATAGAGGTTGTTGAACTCTTATTTCCCAAAGTAATATCGAAGATGAGGTAAGTTACCGGTTGTAAAGTGGAGGTGATTTGACGATTGACAGTGATTTCAGTTATGGGCAAGCCACATTACCAGCTTGATTGTATATAGGGGGGTCGTACATTTTTTCCCACTCATTTTTAGCACAGGAAGGATATATGAGGTCGTAAAATCCATGATTAACAGTCCTTTAATGGTACCTGACAATTATTATTATTTTTTTTTTTTATTAAACACCTAATACACAAGATCAATGCCCTAGCGAGCACCACAGACTCAAAATATTGAGTTTACCAAATATTGACGACTGTTGATATTGCTCAGCTTGGGACAGACGTGTTTATCACCTTTGCGGGAATATGCGCAACTTGTTTTATAATCCATTTCAAGAATAATAAGGGAAGGGACTAAGACTTGAACATCAAATCCTCAATAACAATTATAAGCACTCTAACTAAACCTCACCTGCGTCCATATAATATAAGAACGAAATAGGTTTTATAATTTTCTACCATATACAAAATATCTGGAACTCCAAGTTCTAGGCTTATCCTAAACTGTCAACCGAATGCAGGCAAGAATAGGATAACTGACATCAATGAAAAAGACACTGAAGCACTAGCAATCAAAAAGATGATCCTATTTCAACTCGATTCAATCAATGGATTTATTACGACCAAACTGTGCCTGATGCCATTCCCTTTAATCTAATAGAGGCTTCGTCATTTGGCAAGCAGACCTCTTCCCAAACCGGTACATCAATCTTTGACAACCAATTAAACCTCTAACGTCAAATATAACTCACTTCATTTAATTGAGACATACACCAAATGAAATTGTCTAGAGAGGAAAAAGGACGATATGCTTCAATTTTCAATTGATTACTTCACTCAATAACTATTCACATTTTAAAACTTTTTTTATTAATATATATCCCTTCTTCTCCTGAGGACGACCGCCATTACGGTCAAAATATTGAAAAGTGAGTTTTTTTTATGTTTCAGTCTATGTCACTGTTTATTTTTATAACACTGTTATGTATATAACTAATAAAGGTAAATCGGGATACGGTCAATTTCTTCCACTTCAAACTCTCATTACCGACGGTTCGATTTTATTTTATTAAAAAATATTTATTTTATTCAACATTTCTTTCAATGGCAAAAGTAGGAATATTTGAAAATGAACGAACTATTACAAATTACAATACTAAAACAATATGGAAAGTTAAACTATTCAAATGACAATTGAATGTCATTTGAATTACATTACTCTTAGTAATGTAATTTGTAAGAGTTCGTTCATTTTCAAATATTCCTACTTTTGCCTTTGAAAAAGATTTTGAATATAATCGAAACATCGGCAATGAGAGTTTGATTGGAAGGGAAAGAAATTGACCGCATCCCGATTTACCTTTTTTAGTTATATATCTGTCCTACGGTCGATAATTTATTGGTGTTTATATATATATATATATATATATATATATATATGTATAAACTATATTGACACAAAGAACACTTAGAAATGAAACAGAAACTCACTACTATATTTCGATGTCCTCGTCATCAGGAAGATAGAAACGACAACGACGCAGGCAGACAACGACTCTAATATATATATATATATATATATATATATATATATATATATAAAACTAAAGTTTATCGGGACTCGGTCAGTTCTTCAGGTTCAAATTAAACTCTCATTGAGAGAACCTGAAGAACTGACCGAGTCCCGATAAACTTTAGTTTTGTTTCTATTCCACGGTCGACACTTTTATCAATATATAATTATATATATATACGTTTTGTTAAAAGTAATGCCCAATTTAACTTTTACACTTTTTCAAAAAGTGTAAAAGTTAAATTGGGCATTACTTTTAACAAAACGTATATAAATGAAGGCCTGCTCCCCAAATATACGAACTTATATATATATATATATATATATATATATATGTAACATTAAATTGTACACCTACATTTTTTCTGATCAATTCTTTGGACATCTTTTCAAGTTATCTTACTAGTCCTTTCCATTTTCCAGGAACTATGTGCAGTTACTCATCATATGATTTGTTATTCGTTTATCCATTTTCATAATATCTTTATTAAAACCAACGTTTCTATCTTTTTCGACCATCTTCAGGGTAATTTTTTCTACATGAATAGTCATAATATTAAAATATAAAAGTAAACATCTAAACTGAGAGCTTACAATTCATGTTATATATTTCCAGGTAGGTCGTCAGTTTCTCCTATTCAGGTTAAAAATTGATCAGAAAAAAAAATAGGCAGAGGATTTTATCTTACATATATAAACGAAGGCCTGTTCCCCAAATGTATTAATACATAATTAGTTCAAATAAAACAATATAAAAAAACACGAAATAAATACAAACAAAAGAACTGTTATGACTGGCTATATTTCGGTCGAATGGTAAGTGAATACCTGTCTACCTCGTCACTGTTTATGTATCATATCTGCTTTAGTAGTTTGCAGTCAATTTCCTTTTTATTTAGTCTTCAAATTGTTTTGAGTACCTGTTGTCTAAGAAATCATTTTTATTTCATATCACGATTGGTACCGAAATAGACGATAGACATTCAATATTTCAGAAACAACTCGATATATTAATAAAACAGTTTGCAGATTTGTACTCTTGGACTTTAGATTGGCATCAACAGCTGACGGCTAAAAATTGTTTCGTGCATGGCCTCAATATTACATTAATTGATGCGTGACCGCTTGAAATAGAGTCAGTTAATAGCAGGCAGGGTAAGACGAAGAATATGTACGCATTACTACATCGCACACAAAAAAAGTGATATCCTACAGGCATAAAGTAGTGACAGAATCAAAGAAAACGCACCTTATACCTCATCATTTGCGAGTATCCTACGCTTGTTTGCAGCCTTGAAAGTTTTCGTTTCACACTGCGTACTCCAATTCATTAACACACCTGTAAACTAGTTTACACAGCCATTCCAGCTGGCCTTCACAATCTCACAAAATCAAAACAGAACTTTACTCTGCTTTTGATAACTTCCTTTTTGCTCTATTTCTTCCTTAAAGCTCACACTCCCACAAATGGCATCATTATTATAATAGCTTCTTAATCGCTATATTGACTGACCACAGATGTATACATATCAATATATCAATGTCAAACCACAATATGAAAAGGATAAACAAGACTAAGATCTTTCAACCGTAACAAGCGGCCTTCGTCAGAGTCAAAAACCCAACTTCAGAGACTCTGACGAAGACTGCTTGTTACGGTTGAAAGATCTTAGTCTTGTTTTCCCTTTTCATATTGTGGTTTGATCACTGATTGTTATTTCACGTGTTTATGTGAAATCTTTTTATATTAATATATACGTATTGTTTTATAAAATACGAACAGACGAAGACCATTTGTTACATTTTGTTTATCTTTTTTCTAGTTTCTTATTGTGTTTTGAACACTGATATGTATTATTTATAGGGGTATTTGTAATCTGAATTCGGTCAATTTTCTATCTTCAAAATCAAACCTTTTTTTTAAATTATTAAATTAAATTTACATTACTAAAGCGAACTAACAATCCCGGTTGGTCAAAACCTTCGTTTTTTTACTAGGTATTAAATGTATAGATCGGCAAACTCTCATTACTGACATTTCCGTTTTAAATGACAGCAATTAAAATTTATTTTAATTTTATTTTTATTTTAAAATTTATTTTAAACCTTTTCATATACCGAAGTAAGAATTTTTTGAATTAGAAAATAAAATTTCCTGTCAAGATTGTTCGTTCGCTTATTTAATGTAAATTTCATTTTTTAATTACAAAAATTCTTACTTCTGCCTGTAAAAATGGTATTAAAATAAAACCGAAATGTCGACAATAAAAGTTAATTTTAAACGTAGAAAATTAACCGAATCCCGATTAAATAATACACCTATTCCTTCAAACGGTTGATATATTATTTAATTTGTATTATTTATACATATACATATTGTTGTTGTTGT
Source organism: Hermatobates lingyangjiaoensis (assembly GCA_026182355.1). Lineage (NCBI taxonomy): Eukaryota > Metazoa > Arthropoda > Insecta > Hemiptera > Hermatobatidae > Hermatobates > Hermatobates lingyangjiaoensis. The sequence continues at coordinate 797,313 of JAPFBL010000122.1, read as the reverse complement.
AAACTGGAACAACAAATTCTAAAGTAAGGTTGCCTTACCTAATGAAAAGAATGGCCTAGCCCAGCGTTTTCCAAACTGGGAAAATTAGTCACAGTGAACAATTTTCCAAATTACTGCTAAAGTTTTCTGTGTAAAAAATGATTTTCTGCCTTGGCTGCAAAGAAATCCAAATATCGAGCTCGTTTAGTTGTAAAAAAAAAAGAGCTACGAGTAGCTATATCGTCACAAAAACCAAGATGTGATAAACTTTGTGCTAATAGACAAAAGCACATCCATCTCATTAAAAACAATAATAAAATATCGTTTTACATTAGTTTGTATGAACAAAAATTTTATAAGAGTAAAAATGTTTGTGTTTTTATTTTATCAAATCTTCAGTAGGAGAGGGGGGGGGGGTGCCAAATGATTAAATATTTTTAAGAGAGACGTAGTAACATCAAGTTTGAAAACCACTGGCCTAGTCTGAGAGAATGTGGAAAACGGTTCCAGGCTATAGTCTCATAGAAGAAAAGGGGGTGTTTTAGTTGGTACTCTGGTTTATCTGAGAGCCCAGCACTATGTGCGTCCTCCCCCCCCCCCCCCCCCAAATTTCTTGTTATTCTTTGTACTGATTATTCTTGCTATTACCAAAGAGGTTGTCACTAATAATTAAAGAAGAATGTATCGTTTCACTTAGTAAATATCCTTCCTAACTCGACCAGTTTTTGATCATGTCTACCTACCTTCCATAGCGGAGCTGAGAGAGTTTTCAGTTCTGCATCGATTATTCTTTATTGACAACTTATCAAATTATACACTGAATAGTTAAAGAATAAATTCTTAATCCTGTTCTCCCTATTTATAAAATCGCAAAGTTTTAAAATTTATAAAGTGAGCAGTTGTTTTTTTTTTAAAGTTAATATTCTGAAAAGACAGACAAGATGTTAAACCGGTCAAGCAAGTAGGTAAATATACAAGATAAGATGGGACATTCTTCTTGAATTGTAAGGTATTTATTATAAGGCGTAAATAATGGGTTTTAACATATCAAGGCAAACTTTAATGTATTCCATTTTTTTTTTTTTTTTTTTTTTGAAATGACTGTAATTGCAATTAGACGGCCGGTATAGTTATTTCTGAAATTCACATTCAGTAATGATAGCATTCGTGTCACTATTATTATTTCATCAGCTAATTGGCTATAAGTTAGGCCCAAGACGAGTAAATAAAAGTCATCATGCAGGGCACACTAAGCATATGAGTCAGTTGAACCATGATATGTACTTAATTCCAACCCTTTTTCATTTATTTTATGTTTTGCCTTCAAACATACTGTACGGGCTTATAAAGAACCTTGGCTTACTTAGTTCACTTATCGTAATTTATCAGTTATTTTATGCAATAAAGATGTCAAAACTTTTATTTTAAATGAGATTTGTGAATTTTAAATGGTCAATGAATTTTTTTTACCAGAATGTATATATTTTAATGAAGTTGACTTTTTTGGACAAAAAAAAACATATTTTTAGAGGCTTGAATCAGAATGTGTCAAGGTAGACTGAAGCAGGGGTGCAGGAGAAAGTATTTATACATGTACTGCTACTGCAACACGCTGGTCAGGTATTGGTATATATTGAATCTAATGTTGGATCACCGCAAAAATTGAGTTAAAATGTGGGTTTTACTGTACAAAACCCTATCAGTACAAACCTTATCAGAACAAGCCCAAATACAGTAAAACAAGTGCAAAGTGGTTCTGAAAGAATGAACGCAACAGCACAAGGAAACGAGCCTTACAGTATATACTGAACTTTAAAGAACGCTATGAAAGGGAAGGTGTTCCAACTATTATATACCTAAAGGGTATGTCCGTCTTCTATGAGTGTTTGGAAAACTAATGGGCAGTAAACAGAGTCTACTACTCACACATGTTGATGGACAACTAAAACAAACAATGAGAGAAAAACGTGGGGAATCTCAAAGGAAAGACACCATGCTGCTACGCCACCATGCTTGGCCTCATCCCACCTAACTGACACAAGAAACCATTGAAAACATGGGTTTCGATACACTACCTCACTCTACATACAGTACGAATTGACTCTCTCGCATTTTCATTTATTTGTAACACGGAAGAAAGTATTTCATAAAAAAAAAGGTACAACAGGAAGTACCAAAAATATGTGCAAACTTGTTCAAAAAACAAGACACAAACTTCTTCGGAACAAGTAAAAAAAGGTAGTTAATCGGTTGAACAATTGTCTTTAATAGTGACGACTATGTTCACAAAGTAGTAAAAACTCATTTTGTCAAAATACAAAAGCAGCTTATCTCTTCAAGAATTTAATGTTCCTCGTGTAAGACTGGTAAGGCAGTAGAAAAACACTTTTAAATCTTTAAGATGAGTAAAACGATGGCTGCATAAAAGTTTTACCTACAAAACAAGACTTCTATGGGTTACCATCAAATTCATATAAGCAGTTAATATTATGACAGGCATAATATGGAAAACTAAGCATTCATAATGGGGCATAATACAGTGAATTGAACTTCGAAGTGAAAAGAGGTTTGAATCAGACGACCAAGTACAGGGGTCAGCAACTTTAAACACCAAAAGAGTCATTTCAACCCGGTTTTCACAAAAAAACCCCCACCCCCACTGAGAGCCACAAATACTTTTTGACATCCAAAATAGGGTTAATACACTTATTAGTGCTTTGACTACCCTTTTAAAGATGGTCTATAAAGTGTTGCTTATGAAATCCACTAAGTGCGACAGAGAAAATTAAATTTAATTTCTAATGAATATATTTTGAACATTCTGAGTCATTGAAAATTAATAAGAATGTCTAAATGTCTCTTTGAAATAAATTAAAATGCTGAACTAAATCCATGTAGCAAACAAAAAGCAAAAACGTGTAAAATGTCTCCATTAGCTTTTCTCTTTCTGGATTTCGAGCACATTTTCAATTCAAGCACCATCTGTTTATCTTTTAATAACTGGATAATAACATTTGTACAGATATTCACATTTAATCAATTCAAATTCTATTTTTCTTTTCTTAGATTTCTCCATATCTGGCCTTGTTGGGGTTGAAAGTTGAGATGGCGTTCGAGCGGGAATACCGGCTTTCGCGAGTATGACGTTTATTTTGAGCTACAAAAAACAATAAAATATACTTTTTGTTTAATATTTTAACATTTAATATTTCAAGTTTGCATAAAGATATTCGACTTTACAACTAAAAAACTAAAAAAATAACTAACACAAATAAAATACTCATTTTTAAAGTAATTTATTTTCCTAAGCCACTCGGAGTCGCAGTGTAAGGATGAAAGAGCCGCAGGTTGCCGACCGCTGACCTAGTACAACACAGACTCATGCAAACTACACCACTTTTAGTGTAGATTCGATTGGATAAGAATAGTCTGCTGGTCATGATCTTGGATGCACTAACTGTGACTAAGAACTTTACTGGTGCGACACAGGCGACTGCCTCAAGGATCACCTAGTGGGGACATTGGGACACGCAACCAGCACCTGTCGCAACAAGCAACCTTCGAGAGGAGAAAACTTAACTAGCCACTGAATTGCTACAAACAAACACCTGCCTATATACTATGCCGTCATTAAAATGTTATACCTATATATGATCCAGGAGAAAAATACCAACTCTTTTTAAAAGACCAGGTAATTCTGGTTGAGAGAGTTGTTCTTTTACTGATTTTGTTTACTAATTAATTACTGAAAAATGTATATTCATATCAAATATAAGCAATTCTGTTCCGTTTCTGTACAGTAGAATCATGCCAAAAATAAAAGAAGTAGAAAAATCTATTTAAATCATCTTGTAACTATATAGAAGTAGATTCTAAAGATGCCTCAAACAATTGCTGGCAGCTGATAGTCAGCAAAATAACAAGCCTCCAAACATTTGGATTAGGGACCAGAATTATATTTCCAAATGGTATCGCTAAAATAGAATTGTTATTCTGCCCGCCTGACTCATACACAGGACTGACTTAAGAGCATTCACGGCGTGATAGAGCACGTCGGATGTACTGCCAGCATCCATATATTAATGGCACACCCACGGAAATGCGATGTTTTCTTTTGCTATGTTTGTATCAACTGAAAAAATTAATTGAATGAATCCCATTCGACATCGGTAGCCCAAACTTTTGTCATACTCTCCCTTATACAGAATAGAAATCATTAACAAGTGCACGGCTTGAGACCGACGTCTTTCCCTCCAAGACGTCGATCAAGAATCACGTGTAAATTACTTCTCAGCCGTCCATTTGATAAAACTTTAGAGAAAAAGATTGCAAGGAACTCGGATTTTGTAAACAGCCAACACTTGAACCACTAGGTAATCCTGATCTTCCATCTACTATTTATAGCTGTGTCATGATAATGATTACTGCGTAATGCTACATTACTGTGTAATGTAGGATGATTTACAAACAACAAGTAAAAGAAATCAAAGTCTTTTCTAAATGAATAAGTCCGATGAATTATAAATCATTCTCTCTGATTTACTATCAAACATTCATTGGTGGTTTACACGCATTGATTTTAACAACCACGCCTGGTATTCTCGTGCTAAAAAGCAATGGCAACTTTTGAGGAAAAAATCTGTACCGGTCTGGACTCAACTTTACAACAAATAAACCTAATACCATCTTTTTTCCGAAAATAAGACTTTATTTTTAGGTTAAAAATCCGTCCTAGGCTTATTCTCGGAGGAGGGAATAATGTACTTAATCAACTTAATGGAATAATCAAGTTAATCAACTTAATCAAGCAATGTACTTATTCAAGTACATTAAATAGATTTACATATTTTTGTAAAGAATGTCTTTAATTTTCGACTAGACTGTCTAGTCGAAGGTTTTGTCCGGTTAAGATTGTTGTTCCTTTAAATAATGTAAATTTCATTTTCTTAGTTAAAAAATTCTTACTTCTGTAAGTAATTTTGTTTTATGTATCTCTGAAATACTTCTGAAGTATTTCTGTAATATTAATAAATTGTAACAATCTATTTTCATATTGTGTATAAGTTTCATGTTGATATGTGATTTCTTATTATCCTTTGTTTGTAGGCCTATGAAAAAGGTTTTAAATAAAAACCTAATTTACTTAATTTTTTATCTTAGAAAATTGACCAAATCCAGATTAGAGAACACACCTATATATATATATATATATATATAAAGATTTTACATAAACACGTGAAATAACAATCAATGATCAAACCACAATAAGAAATGGGAAAACAAGACCAAGACCTTTCAACCGTAACAAGCGGTCTTCGTTAGAGTCAAAAACCCTGAAAGGGTTTCTTATTTCTTTTGTGGTTTGATCAGAAAAGAGAATACAAAGAAAACTTACAGAATTCAATATTTCGAATATATATATATATAACTTAAGACAGGCGATATATTTTTCGCCTTTCCCGTCTCGTGTTCTTAGCAAATCATGCACAGGCTAATGCCAGGCGTGTCTCTAAACTGGTTGTTTCCAGTAATTACTTTCCACCATTACAGAATACCTCATTTTTTTTTATTAAAGCTGTTACGAGCAGCATTTTTTTTTTCTTTTCTAATACCGCTTAATAAGGGAATTTTTTTTTGTTTGCATCACTGCCACTGAAACACTCCCTCCTAGTTTTGAAATAACTACACTGAGAGATTCAAACTAAACGCATTGTTAACTCTATAAAGCAGTGGCAGGCATAGCAAGGAAGGGGGGGTGGCATTTGAAGGGATTAAAACAGAAACACATTAAAATAATAAAAAAATCTAACAAAAATTCTTAAAATTTTATACCAAAATAAGTTTTTAATGTCGCCATCATTTTCCTGTTTTATATGTGTAATACTGATTTTTCAACTAATATTTGTACATTAAAAATAAATTAAACGGATTTTTCAACTGTAATATTTGTAAATTAAATTTGTAAATTAAATTAAATTAAAATTTGTAAATTGTTTATTATATTTGTTTGTATGAGGCCGGTTTAATTTAATTTAACAATTTTTTTATGATTTGAATTATACTTTTATGTTTTGAAAATTCTTTTCTCTTCTTTAATGACAACTTAATGTATATGTTTACGAGTACTGTAATAAGATGAAAGTTTGGCAATTTAATATCTCAATAAGTCTAGCAATCTATAACTGTAATTTCATGAAAAAAAATATTTTGAGGACTTTCTGAAATTTTGAAGGTTAATGTAATAGCAATGGCAGTAGTAAATTTTACGACGACTACCCGGCAGGTAAAAATAGTTGCTATGTCACCACTGTTGGTTTGTGTCTCCTCGGTGCCTGGTCTCAGACTAGAAGTGAAGCACTGATGACGTCACCTCACCTGATTTAATGACCAGTCAATCTAACAAACATCATTCGAACTGAATAAACAGTCATTATAATATCTGACTTCTGGGAAAACGTCTGTTTGAATAATTTCACTTGAATGTATAACGGGAAACTGTTGTTTTTTTTTCTAACTGAAAAGGAATTAATAGCTTCCTTTTTAAAAGAAATATACTAAGTTAAATTAATTCCTCGGGGTCAATGCTAAAAATCAAAGCTGCCAAATTATTCTAACAAAAGTCACACATACCTCAATAAATTAAATCGAGAATAATATAAACGATAAAAAGAAACCTAAAATACTATCAACAAAATGGTACATTTTTAATGTTCATTGACACTATAGTTAGCAACGACTTCTTTTTAAACATAGTTATTGTTTTAGTTACACTGAGGTTAGTAATATTCGAATTATTAGTATGATGTCCGTCATACTTTGTAAAGTACCTGTAGAGCTCGACCGGTTTCGGGTTCGTCTGGTTCCCATCTTCAAGAGCAACTGACTGTATTTTATTTCTTCTTGCAACCTAACTAAACATCTTATCTACATTGTGGAATTAGTGTTGTCTGTATAGTTAAATTTTGGTTTGTATGTTTATTTAATTGTTATATTTTGTTCTTTTATTTCTTATTTCATTATCTATTTTCCAGTTCATTGCATCTTCTTTTGAATGTTCAACTCAAACGAAACCTCTACTAACATTCAAACGAAGACACAAAGACCTGGAAATAGATAATGAAATAAGAAATTAAAGAAAAAAAATGTAACAATTAAACAAACATGCAAACCAAGATTTAACTATACAGACAACACTGATTCCACAATGTAGATAACAAGTTTAGGTAGGTTGCAAGAAAAAATAAAATACAGTCAGTTGCTCTTGAAGATGGGAACCAGACGAACCCGAAACCGGTCGAACTCTACAGAAACTTTACAATGTATGACGGACATCATTACTAATAATTCTTTTTAAACAACTCTATCTATAATGACCACCTGTAATATTATAAGAGGAAAGAAGAAACTTCAGGTTTTTGACCGAGTTGATATAGCTAGCAATTAATTCAATCATTAATGTATCCATCCTCAGGGGTGCAAACTTTGCTGGCTGCAAAGTTTAAATTTATTCTAAGCACTACTAAGTCAGTAACAAGAACTAATTCCCCATATCTAGTAACTAACTTTGGCTAATTGATGCCTGAAATATATTGATCATGGTATATTGTAAGTGTACACAGGAAATTAAAACTTATTTATTAACTTTTTAATCAATATTGGCCTTAAAAAATTGAATAGCTCGCCAAAATATACTTCATCACATTGAAATTTATTGAAACTTTTGAGTTACGTAGAATAAACCACAGTATCAACTGACGAGCATACAATCAGTTTGATATACTCCGACTGTACGACTTAGAACAAACAAACACATGTTGAACAGAAGTTTCCAGCTCACAATAGACGAAATAAATTGTTAACTTTTGATCATTAACAAAAATGTTGTAATGAAATCTCAATAGGTCTATGAAATAATGTACAAAATCATTTACAACACACATGAGCTTACAATAACACAGATCTGAATTAAACTAATCCAGGTTGGGAATAACAGCAGGGTCCTGCTGGTAATATTTCCCCTTCAACTAATGAAACAAAAGACCTGTAGAAGGTTCGAATCATTCTAAACTTCATAGTTTTTTGACACAGAACTCAATTCTCGTCACATATTTATGCGCGATTTTTTTTTCAACGAAAGTAAATAAGACAGGACCACTCCTCATCATTCCACCAAACAGCACCTATGTCACAGGTCACAAATAAGAAATGAAGGTAGCCAGTATCAGAGAGGTCGTAATGAAGTAAATTTTAAACTCCTTTTGATCAGTCCAGTTTCCCAAAGTAAAGCAGTTCCTTATGATTGGATGGGAAACAATCTAGAGCGCTAAGCAACATACCAGGTAAACCGGATTCAAACAGAAATATCTTTACAAACACCGATATTTTAAACATCACGACTCTTGATAATGGAAAACAATACCACTGCATTGTCAAACGCGTAACTTAGTCATTTGAATTTGTTGTCTTTAACATACTACCTCACTTCGAAAAAAAATTTCACAATAAACATGGAATTGTAAAAGCAGAGTTAAAAATTGAAAAATGAAACTAGGACCTTTCGACCAAGGAACGGTCCTCTTCAGAGGCCAACTGGATGAATAAAATCATTCAACATATGACTGACGATGATGAAATACCATTTGGAATTCCTAATAGTTTTTGACTCATTACACACTTCAACTCGCGCTACTATGATATTATTATATATATATATATTATATATATATATATATATATATAGTAGCAGTTTGCTTCTCAACGCGAGTACTTCGCACTTCTTCCCGATGACGACGGATGTCGAAATATCGAAGTGAGTTCTGTAGTGTATTTCTGTGTTCTTTTCTATGTGTTAAAGTATATATATATATATATATATATATATATATATATATATTTGTTTCCGGCTATCACAAGGTTGTTTTCTTCTCTTTAATAAAGCCAAGAAAGTCGGAAGTTTTATTAGTTATTTTTTCAAAACTTAACAGATTTATTTACTACACTTCCCATTTCAATTTCGATTTGTTGAAACGCCTTCATTAAAAGTTATGTTTTCTGTTAAATTTCATTTATATTACTAAAAATGTGAAATAATCATCTAGTCTTCTATTATATTTCCTTTTATTATGTTTTTTTTTACATAACAATAGTAATATACTACCATTTTAATTAACTGAAACTTTGAATGCATTGAAGTAACTTAATATACTATGGAACTAGAACTTATAATGAATGAAAACCGGTAGTGTAATTTTATTTATCATGAAGGTTCATCCTTGTTGTAGCAACATTTTCTGATTTTTGAACTAAATTTTACTGTCTTACCACATATGTGTTCTTCCACTTAACAACCGGTTTCGTACTTGCTTTGTCTTCAAGAGTAACAGTCTAAAAGTACTAGAAAAGTTACTTTTCAAGATATAGAGTTCGGGTCGAGTTGGGAGGAGGTAATAAAATAATATCAATATAAGAATATATAAATATAAGAGGAGAATATTATATATTCCACTAGTAGTATCAGCTTTCATTTATTAAATAACAGACTTGAAAAATTGGGAAGGAACACTATAACAATAAAAATATCTGATTCTGATGTAGTGCAGTCAGTTATTATGTGGTATTTACTCATTGTAGGGTAAAAATCTAATGAAATGGTCTCCACATATAAAAATTTTAATGATATAAACAACGCGTTTCGAACACATAGTGTTCTTCCTCAGGCATTAACTAAAAAATACCATGACACCAGAGAGTTATCTCTATACTTTGTACTATAGATAACTCTCTGGTGTCATTGTATTTTTTAGTTAATGCCTGAGGAAGAACACTACGTGTTCGAAACGCGTTGTTTATATCATTAAAATTTTTATATGTGGAGACCATTTCATTAGATTTTTACCCTACAATGAAAAATATCTGAAGAGTAAATGAACAAATACGTGAAAGGGGAAAGCATGATGGAATATGGTTGGGTGAAAGGTATTTGAGTATTTTTAAAAATCAGATTTAAAAGAAATGTCTTCACTCTAAAATGTGTAATAGATTAATTAAGTAAACAATGATAAGGCAAATCAAATAAGAGGAAGAAGTGTTGCAACGAAAGATATTTGTGGTATGTGTCATTCAGTTGATTAGTCATGGAGAGTAAACAAAGCAATACCAACACCTTACAATGGACCACGAGTCTTGAGCTGCTATCAAGACAGAAGACTTGAACATTATCAAGTCGGGCTTCATCTGAATATCACCAGACTAGGTGGGGCGCGGACTGCTATACGTTGAAATGTTGAATTAATAACAAAGGCATAATCGCATACTGCCAGTTCGTTTCGCCGTAGAAAGAACAAGGAGGAATAACAGCAAAGTTCTAGTAGACACTGTGTACTATATTACAAAGAAGTCTGGGGGGGGGGGGGGTGATGAATGAGAAACTAAATAACGATATAAAGGATAAAGGGGCATCAAATAGAGAAAACGAAAGGGGGAAGAGAACGATAAATAACATAGACAATAACAGAGAATTATTATTGTCTATACGTAGACAATGCCCCAGAGTTGGGTTTTTGACTCTGACGAAGACCGCTTGTTACGGTTGAAAGATCTTAGTCTTGTTTTCCCATTTCTTATTGTGGTTTGATCATTGATTGTTATTTCACGTGTTTATGTGAAATCTTTTTATACAATAATATATATATATATAAAGATTTCACATAAACAGGTGAAATAACAATCAATGATCAAAACCACAATATTAAATAGGAAAACAAGACTAAGATCTTTCAACCGTAACAAGCGGTCTTCGTCAGAGTCAAAAACTGTTCGTTTTTCAGTTGGGTTTTTGAATCTGACGAAGACCGCTTGTTACGTTTGAAAGATCTTAATCTTGTTTTCCTATTTTCATATTGTGGTTTGATCATATATATATATATATATATATATATTATATGTTGAATGCCAGATTAGATATTGCAAAAGACGAGCCAATCCCTGTTACGTATTACTTTGGGCACTTCTTATTGGTTGTGGGTGTTTTTTCGTTGAACACGTTTCTCCTTAGCACACTCCGTCTGCTCGGCCGCCTCAGCCTTCACTCCGGGAGAGGGCTCGCAGTCCCTACTTAATTTTCCAATAGAGTTGGATGAAGGTCTTGGCGTCCTGCCCTCTGTGAAATTAAAGTAGGGACTGCGAGCCCTCTCCAGGAAGGACGGCGGATGCGGCCAAGCGTGCGAGGAAACCGACGGGGAAAAGGTCTACATACACCCACAACAATAGAATCTACAGAAAACACAAACAACCAGTATCTAATGAAATCCACTAAGCCCATAGTAAACACCGAGTTCGACGAGGTACACTTCCAAGCCAGGACGCCAAGACCTTCATCCAACTCTATTGGAAAATTAAGTAGGGACTGCGATCCCTCTCCCGGAGTGAAGGCTGAGGCGGCCGAGCAGACGGAGTGTGCTAAGGAGAAACGTGTTCAACGAAAAAACACCCACAATCAATAAGAAGTGCCCAAAGTAATACGTAACAGGGATTGGCTCGTCTTTTGCAATATATATATATATATATATATATGACTTTGTTTCGATCGGTGGACACATTCACATCTCCACTCTTGTGTTCCTGCTTCTTTTTCCTTAACTCTTCTGAAGACGGCAAGGCAGCCGAAATAATCCAAAATCGTCAGTGTTAGTTTCTTTTTTTTGTAGTTATAACTTTAATAATATATATGGTTGTAAACCAGTTCTAAACATAAAAAGATAGAGCCTATTTCAAATAGTTAAAGACTTTTCTTATTTTTTTACATTTTTTCTCTTTTTTTTGTTTTTCATTTTTATTTGTTTATCTAATTTCAAATTTTGAAATTTTTTAATGTTTATATTTTTTGTCATCTGATTTACTTTGGCATTTATTTTCTTTTATTTTCAATTATTATTTATACAACTTTAGTTTTAACTTATAATCTATTCTAATCATCTTCATTATTATTATTTAAGTATTTAATATTTATATTCCCGGATTTTCTTTACTTTCAGTTATTTTTTCTCTTAATATTTTCATTATTAATATTTTTTTAAGTTTTTATTATTTATATTTCCTCATTTCCTTCAGTTTTAATTATTATTTCTCAGCTCTTCACTTATCCCTAGTTTATTTTTCTTACTTTACTTGAACCGGGCATGCGAGTGACAACACTGTTCGTCTCCAACCGTCGCTTCGCAAGTGCGCTTGGTATCCTTATCTCTACTCTCCTGATGACTGTTCAACCGAAAATTACATACTGTAAGTGCATTCGTATCTTTACTCTGTGTCTATAGTTTACTATGAAACGTATATATGTATATATATATATATATATATATATATATATATATATATATATATACGCTATGTTGTATGAATGTATGTGTGTGTGAGAGAGAGTGAGTTATGAGAGGAGAAGGGAGGATAGACAGAGTTATACCTCCAATTCCACACCTAAACTAAACAGCCTCTTATTTTTGACAAATTCATACTTGTTTACAATAAAGGAGGAACACGATGGGACTAAACAAGTTAAAATAAGTGTACGTCATTTGATATCGAAGGACAATACAGGGCATTGCATCACAGAGTTCAGCAATCCTAACAGGCACAACGCACTGGTATTCACGGCAGACAGTCTCCACACGCAGACATCATTCCAAGGGCTTGAGTTTCAAAACATGTCACCTCAATGACCTCCCCTAAACAACAACAGAGCAGAGTCTTGGAGCTAAACACAAAATATATCAAAAGAAATGGAAACAAGCAAACATGTCAACAGGTACACCATAACTACACATTTGAACATATTTTCTCTTAACTGGAGTTCACTAAATAAACAAACGTCAGACGCATGTTACGAAGTACTGGCATTGATTTCGTCCGCACATATATATAAACTTTAACAAATAGGAAAGAACACAGAAAGTCAGTACAAAAGCCACTTCGATATTTCGACATCCATCGTCATCGGGAAGAAGTGCGAAGTACTCGCGTTGAGACGCAAACTGCTACACACACACACACACACATACACACACACACACACATATATATATATATATATATATATATATATATATATATATAAGATTTCACATAAACACGTGAAATAACAATCAATGTTCAAACCACAATAAGAAATGGCAAAACAAGACGAAGATCTTTCAACCGTAACAAGCGGTCTTCGTCAGAGTCAAAAACTCAACTGGGTTTACTGGGTTTTTGACTCTGACGAAGACCGCTTGTTACGGTTGACAGATCTTTGTCTTGTTTTGCCGTTTCTTATATATATATATGGAAAACAAATAACTGAAATCGACATAAAAAATCTCAATTTTATATTGCTTATTGGCCTGTTATACTATTTGGATTTGATTACATACAGACATACACTATCGTTCACGAATCTCATTTGCTCCACAGATAAGTTATCTATTTCATGTATTTTCTCTGTGATATTGACATGCGTTCATTAAGTATTATTAATATCATCCATATTGTTATTATTGTCGTAATTTTCTTATTTATTTTACTTCTAGCCAACCACTTTTCTTCTGATGACGACGAATGTCGAAATATTAGAGTAAGTTATCTCAGTTCTTTATATATTTCTCTATAAGGACATACTTTGTAATTTAATATCTATTAAGTTTCAGAGAAAAAACACAGAGAAACCGATGGTCAACTCCTACGAAGTCATCAGTTTTAGAACTAGCTTAATATCCATATGGATTCGGTCGAACTCCCGAAGGGGAATTGCTCTTTAAGCTAGAACCGGGTCTCTTAAAGTGAGTACCAGTTTTCAAGTCCACCTGCTAACTGATAATGGTTATGATCGAGAGAGTCTAGCTCCCTCTTGTTACTGTGTCGGCAAAATCCCGAAAATATACTGCTTCTAACACAGCAACTCCCTAGGGAGTTGTTGTGTACGAGTCCAACTCCAACGACGAGGCATGTGGGACATCCTAAGGAATCTCGCATAAGCTGGCTCCCGTTGTACCGATAATATTTTAACAGTTCTCTGATAGAACTCCGGACCAAGGTCCTACTGCACCTGCTTTGGCTGCGGGTGGATGTCAATAGCGAACAAAACAATCCGCTTGTTTGTCAGCCTGTGCAAGCAGCGTAACACAGCGAAACACCAACACAACTATGATACTTCGATACTCGTCATTAATAGGAGAAAATGAGCCAAGTCCACGTGGCGATCATAAACTGAAGGCCATTCTTGCATTGCTGCTGCATAAGAAGGGGGGAAAGATAAAAAGGAGGAAAATCAATTAAAATTAAATACATATAAATAAATGACAAAAAAAATCAAACAAAAATTAAAACACGAATATTAATTAAGAATAGAGGTAGAGGCCGGTGCAAATCTCACTTCAAGGAGACACACTTGCACCTACCTCTAACTTTTGAAGTAACAAAAATGCAGAACTGTTAAACTTTCCTTGACTTTCTTATTTATTTTTACTTTCTAACTTCTATTAGTTTTATTATGCTCTTTAAATTGATTTTTATTACCGGAAGTTATAATTGACCATGTTCATGACTTTTAAATTGTTTATTTATGACTTTTAAATCATTAAGTAGACACCAGTACGTCATATGTACTTCTCATATACTACATAACATTATAATCAAAAGTTACGAGTATAAAAGCATCTATTACACTACACAAATATTATGCAATAGCATTAGTAAATTAGTAAAGTATTAACATAAAATATAATGTTAATACATCTAATTAAGCAATTGAGATTCACCAATTATTCAATGAGGTATTTGTTGTGTTATATATTTATTGATATTCACTGACTAAAATCCATTCACACTAAGAGCATGGTATAAAACACAAATAATACTATGAACAAATAAAATAGGAGAATCTACAATAGTACAATAAAAATCGTATAATAGTACAAATATAGTAAAACAATATAGTAGAATAATTGAAACACTGTTAGAAGGATTTTTTAATAAAGTATAGATTAGGCAAAGTAAAATAATATTTTAGAAAATAATAAATTTTAATGTAACAATACAGCATAAGAGAAGATCCAAAATTACTAATTGAAATTTGGAAAATAGGTACAACTAATACACTAAAGAACTGTTTACAATGATATCAAAAGAAGCTTTTTCAATATTTTTATAGAAGAAACTATTTTGACTCAGTTGATAAGTTCCCTGAGCCTTGAAAATTACTACAACGTGATTTTTTGTATGATATATATGGTGGTAATTATATTAAATATTCTATTTTCCTGGTGAGGTGATCAAAATATACTATTACTAATAATATATTACTATACATAAAAGTGAAATGTCTGAAGAAATATCAATCCAACTCGTAATATAGAAAAGAAAATTTATATCATGTTTCCACTGACCGTAAATATGATGAATATCTTCTGTATTCTTGCATTGTCGTTCAATCAACGTAAAAATTAATTGAAAACAGATATATTGAAATAAATTTTTCAATGAGAACACATTTGAATTCGTTTAAAACTATTACAAATAAAAGTGACGCTATTATGAAAAATATGAAAAGGGCTTGGAAAAAAATGAGAGCTATGATTGGTTGAAATGATCATACGATAGAAAAGACATGCGCATTATGTGTAACGTTGGCGGTGTTGAATTTCATATTATTATAACAACTAAAAGTAACTTTGTTTTACTGGCATTATTTAATTTGATAAACTCTGTATTATGAGGTTTCCTTTTAATTTATTATAAATAATCACAAAAGTGTAAAAGTAAATACGTTACTAGAAATATTGAATTTTGATATTATATTATCAAATAGCATAACAAATAACACCAACCTTCTCTTACTACATATGTACATCCTATACATCCTTAGGATCGCCTCTTGAATTTCATAATATTAAATACAATTTCTCGAAGGGCGATTATGCTTCATTATTATCAAATTTACCGGAATTTAGTTGAGCCACTACATTTTCATTCCCGAGAATAAATTAATTCACTAATTATTTCTATATTACGTATTTCACTCATCATAGACCATTGTGTAGCTAATTAAAACGAATAATACTTCAAATTATCCAAAATGGCTCCTCTCGGAATTAATAAATGAAATCTGGAGTGGCATACACTCAACATGACTATAAGTAAACTTAATATCAAACTTCTTGGGTTTATAATATATAATGCCTCATCTGAGCATAATGTAAACATCGAAATGAGAGATGTTTATTAGTCTGTCATTCCTGAGGTAGTACAGATAGTGATTGATCGACTTATCAATATATAAGCTTATTTTTGTAAATCACACCACTGATGAAAATAATCTCATTAGTATAACTACAGCAGTAATAACATTTTTGAAAAGCAAAAGTGAAAATTTCTTGATACGAAATAATCTCCTGCAAGAGAACATGAACATGGATGGCTTTTGTTCAAGAAGCCAGTGGATTTCTTTCATCGTTTACTTCACCTCCTTCTACATTAAATATTTAAGTGAAAAATTCAAATTTAAAACAAGAAAATACTCTTATTTTCTCTGAAAAACATCATAAACATCGAAGAAAAAAAGTCATTTTAAGATAATTTATAATTAAGGATGTACGATAATTACATTTATTTATCTTCAAACGAAAGATTTCAATTTTGAATTATGTTTTACATTATTGGTCTTTTACAGAATTATTAAACTGGAAATTTTATGGCTCCTTAGTATTTAATAATTTTCCTTTGTCAAACATCATATATACATTTTTTTCTGAGCGAGTGTTCTCTCTTTCCTGCCTGCTGTACTCTGTTATAAGGTTGCAATGAATGTATATGGAGAAAAAATATATTAGTTATTAGCCAGTTTACATACTCAAATCGAAGTCAAAGTCAGCTATTCAATATAATTTAAATCTTTTATAGTTGGGAGCATAATTAATTTTTGAAAATAATTAATATGAATTATTAGACTAGAATAGTAAAAAAAATCTGGAGTTTTATTGATTAAAAAAAAAAAACAATAATTATTCATTCATTTCATTCATATTGGCAATTTGACACCAGCTGGATCAGAATGAATGTATCAATGAATATGACTACCCATGAGTTAAAATACGAGGTATTTGCTGAAGTCAAATGCAAGCTATGCATCTAATAATCACAAGTGGACTTTACATTAAAAGCTAATACTCCAAGAAACATGAATTAGCCCCAGAGCAGGTGGATTAGTCAGTCCAATATTAAATCAAGGACGGCCTTCACTTAACAACTATTATTATTTGACAAACAAATACTTTGATTCTTTTTTTTTTATATCGTTAATTGGACAAGTAACTCTTATTATCAAAGCAAATGTATACAACATATTTATTTTTATTTTCTTCTAACATACAGCTATTACGCTGACTATTTAATATCCATTCTCACTGACACACATATTACTTTTCCTCTCAACAAAACGAATTCAATCTCCTACCGAAAAAGTTGAACACGAAAAAACTGCTGAAACAACTCCATTATAAGAAATAAAGAAACTTAACTATATATTTCATATACTTAAATGATTTTGCCATAGAAATTTGTAATACACTATCAACGACAAAAAAAAAACATTCTTTTTCTAACATATTCTGTGTATCGGACATGCAGAGTGGTGAATACAAGAAATTCGAAAGAAACTCAAGATACAGAAACCATGAATTATAATCTAAAAATTGGAAATATGTTTGGAAATATTCTTTCAAATGACTTAAAAGTAATTTGTTTAAATTATAAAAGGGATTTTATGGACACTATACTATAGTCTAAAAAAGAGAATTTTGTTAAATTGATAGGAAGAGAGAAGGAGATGTTTGGAATTCGACTAGGGTATAATGCATCCACCAGATACACCCGAACCAGGTAGCACTTCCTGTAAGGACGGGCTACCTCCTTATCTAAATTCAAGGGTGCAGTTTTACCTGGGATAGATGTAACAAAGGACTGCTACCTTTAAAATGTCTCAACATAAACAACCACAATATTCTTACTCAATATATATATATATATAAATTCACATAAGGGGTTATTGAGGATTTTGGTCATAACATACAACCCTGATCATCAGCCGACGTTTCACCAAAAGTTGTTTTGCATTTTCAAGGCTAAAAAACAATTATTAAACGACATAAGTAAAGCAAGATAAATACATCATCGGACACCATCCAACAGAAAACAAACGACACAAACAACAATTATAGTACCCAGAGAACCACAAAAGTATCATAAAATACCTAGTGTTATTATGATTATTATTATTATTATTATTTAAAAAACAGACATTTGTCGTTTAAACCTAATTGCGTATTATTAATTATTCAGAACACCAAAAAACCACATTTTCAAAACAGCAAAAACCACAACAGACAGTAATAAACACAGCACATTACAAAACCATGAAAAAAAGAGTCAAAAATTAAAAGAAATTCAGAGGAAAAAACAAAAACCTTACAAACATATTACCTTGATTTAGAAGAAACACTAATTTACTGGTCCATGCTTATATCTGGCTACATCATAACAAATACACATATGCAGGAAGGTTACATAACCCTACAAAAGGAAAACAAGCTACTCCCCTAATGTCAACATCAGAAACAGTTCAATGACAACTATTGCAGGAGATTGGAATAAATTAAACTAAGGCTTGATATATATGATCGCTTATTACAGGCAGTTGGTTGTCTTCATAATGTTTATCATCTCTTTTAAATTCCTCTTTTTGGTGTGCTTTTCATATTCCAGAATTTTTGTGTCATGAAATTCAAACGAATGACTCTTTGTGACACAATAATTTCTGTCACAAGACACTTGAGATGTTATATATTAAAAAGGATCTAAGTTCGATTAATCATAGAAGTGATATTACTAATTTAAGTAATATTTATTCTGGAGTGTTGTGCTGAGTTTTAGTGAAATTTGATTTATTCAGTTCCCTTGAGTGAACAGTGTTGAGGTTATTTGTAATGTTATCTTATTAGTCTAGTCCAGTGGTCTTCAACCTTTTTCCACGTACCGCCCATTTTTGTAAGTTCTGGAAAAGTAAAATTTCTCACCGCCCACTAACATTTTATCAAAAAAGTCCCCCATCGTTGATACACCTTGATCGCGAAAGTAAATACATTACATAAGACAGGCAAAATAATGTAATGGATTGAAATTCCTTTATTTTAAACTGGCTGTATGATTTGTGACATATACCATCCAAGTAAAAAGTTCTTTACAAAATATACTTATACAATTAACAAATGAAGTATTCAATACAAAATCTTTTAGAACTAGCTTGTTTTAAACTCACATTTTAAGCTTTGTTTTCAGCATATTAAACAATATTCCATTCGACATATGAAACTGAATATCAAGCAACAGAAATAAAAATTTGGAATCGAAGCATAAAAAGTATGAATAGTGCCTTTTATTTACCGTTACCTAAAACTGACACGGGTTAATATGGTTTAATGAGATCCTTGAGCTTGATGCTGTGAGACTAAATATTGAATATCTGGTTCAATTTTTGTCAACAGCAAGCGGAAATCTCCCCTTTCATTGATTATCAGACAATTTCTTTGTTTGGTGATGATATTGTTCACGGCGCTGAAGCTTCGTGCTTTGATTCTGCGACTTCAGTGACGTCATTCTGCATCATACCATGGTCATTTCATGTTCACCTTACAACTGCACGAACAGAAAAACTGCGGATAGTGACATTTCGTTCCATCGGTTTCCATTGAAGGATTCGGTGCGTTATCCTAAAGATACATATTTTGGATGTTTTTGATATAAAATGAAATTATTCTACCGCCCACCCGAAATCTGAAATCACCCACTAGTGGGCGGTACCGCCCAGGTTGAAGACCACTGGTCTAGTCGAAGGTTTTGTCCGGTTAGCATTGTTGTTCCTTTAAATAATGTAAATTTCATTTTCTTAGTTAAAAAATTCTTACTTCTGTAAGTAATATTGTTTTATGTATCTCTGAAATATTTCTGCTTGTAATATTAATAAGTTGTAACAATCCATTTTCACATTGTGTATATGTTTGATGTTGATATGAGATTTCTTATTATCCTTTGTTTGTAGGCCTTTGAAAAAGGTTTTAAATAAAACCGAAACGTTGGCAACGAGAGTTTGATTTTTTATCCTGGAAAATTGACCGAACCCCGATTAGAGAACACACCTATAATATATATATATATCATCATATATATAATATTATATAACATACATATAATATATATATATAGCAGTTTACATCGGCCAGTGGACGCATTTACGTCTCCGTTCCTTCATTCTTTCTCCTTTTATTTTCTTTCTTTCTTCTTTTTTCTTGTGCCGAAGACGGCAAGACGCCGAAATTATCGAGATTCGTGAGTGCTCGTCTTTTTTCTTGTGTTCTCTAGCTGTAACTTTAATTATATATATATATATATAAAGATTTCACAATAAACACGTGTAATAATAATCAATGTTCAAACCATAATAAAAATTAGAAAAAAAACTAGGATCTTTCAACCGTAACAAGTGGTCTTCGTCAGAGTCAAATCTCTGACGATCATACTCTTTTTTCTCATTTCTTATTGTGTTTTGAACATTGATATATATATATATATATATTATATATATATATATAATAGTTTGATTTCATCTTTGATTCAACTAATGTTTATCATTACTGATTCTATAACAGAAACATGGAAAAACTCAATAAAACTAGAATGCCTTATTTGCGAATCCTGTTTTGAATGGCATGGGGAAGAATTTCAAAATTTATAAGTCAAACGAAAGACTATGCTTCTGAATATTCTCTACCATCTATACCGTCGAACATTCACAAACGAACTCATAAAAAATACAAAAAAGCTTAAGAAGATAAAAATATTAAAGTCAGTCTAATGTCGAAATAAATTCAGGAATGATTCATGACTCAGTCGACATCAATTGATGAATGATTACTACATTCTAGCTCTAGTAAAGTGTGATTACTGAAATGTATGAAGTTCATAAAGAAGAAATAAGAATTAGATAAAGAAATGGAATGAGTAAGTTAAAAATGCTCTTATAATACGGTCTATAATTAGGTTAAAATATTAATTACCATGGTAATATTAACACTGATGTTAATTAATAACAACTAATTACCTAAGCAACACGTAAGACCTTGCCACGTTGGCCTAGACCTAGACGGACACGCTAAGCCCTGACAGTCTTCACACTTATCCTAAACAAAAGTCACCTCCACTTTTCGCACCAATTTCACTGAAATGTACAGTCGTATGATAAAGAAATTTGTTTAAACGAATTATAGACAATGTCACATATAAACTGTAGTCTTCATCCATATCATATACGAAGCATATACCTCCATCCACCAACAAGGAAAAGTTTTTATTTAATTTATCACATTCAAATAATGCTATCTATTATTTCAATGAAATAACTGTGAAACATGTAGCAACTTTTGAGCTGCAGTTCCATTCGAGTAGCCGGGCATGCTACATGTTGGTGAGGCCCTCTCCCAGGAAATAATTGTACAAGATTCTCAGCAATTGGTGTAACTTACTGAAGTTTGTTTTGTACTATTCTGTTGAAATATAAACCAAGAATACCGATCATTTCATGATTTTGGTTTTTTGACGTTGAAATTCAACTTTTCTTGGAATCTAATTACTGTTTAACTATTCAACAAATAGATTTTTTAATATATATATCATAATAATAATATATATATAACCACAATGGAAAAAGGAGAACAATAGAAATAAATGCTCTGAGGCCTTTCAATTTATGCCATCAGAGAGCAAGCAAACAAGTAAAAACTGAGAAGCTAACATAAAAGTAATAAACAAAGAAGGTACGAAAACAGCTGCAAACTCAATATGACAATATAGCTTGATAAGAAGAAATACCCTATAAAATTAAATGATGCAGGTCCACAGTAAGAAATTTAATTAAAACTGATTATAATTGAAAAAAATCATTTTTTCTATTTTTATTTTTTATTCTGAAAAGTATAAATCAAATTTTATTATTCAAGTAGACTACCCGTGACCCTTTGTGTCACTCAGAAATCATAACAATAGATATTGAAATTAATTCACTGAACATGACTGACAGGGATAATTTTAATTGTTGTTTCTTAAACGAAACAGATTGTTATATGGCCCAAGATATTGATATAGTATTCTTAAGATGATTCAAGATATATACACAGTATTGGGCTGCATACAATGACGGGTCCGTATACAATGAAGAGCCGCATAAAATGACGGGCCGTATGCAATGACGAGCCGGGCCGTATATAGTGACGGGTAGTATACAACGACGGGCAGCTTACAGTGAAGAGCCACATACAATGACGGGTCTGTATACTATGACGGGACGCATGCAAAGACGGGCCACATACAATGAAGGGCCACATACAATGACGGGCCGCTTACAGTGACAGGCCGCATACAAAACTGGCCGTATACAATAAAGGGCCATAGACAATGACGGGCCGCATACAATGACGGGACGCATACAATGATGAGCAGCATACAAGACGGACCACATAAAATGAAGGGCCACACACAATGATCTCATACAATGACGAACCGCAGGTTGCCAAGGCTAGCATAAGCAATGTAAAAGAACTGGTTGCATATCAGAAAAAAGATATACGAAATGTTTAGGGCAGTAGAAAATACAATTTGATAGTATAGTGATACTATCATTGAATGGGAGAAGAAATATAATCCCAGATAAGATAAGGAATAATCCCTTGTTAGTTTGAGCATTAAAGAACAGGCCTTATCAGTGCGAAACACTCCAAATACCAATAACAGGTTCTAAAAGCCTAACTAATCCGTTTCACCAAAAACAGAACTTGAAAGGCTATTCTGATGCGCAAATATAACGCGTAAACAAATGATAAGACAGTCCACTCAATTGTCAAGCAAAAAAATTGTCAAAGTAAAAAATAAATAAATAAAAAAATATTTCTTTGTGGTAGGTATACCTGTTTTCTAAGGTCATTACCACTACCTATTGTTAAATCTGGGCAGTGCGACCAAGGGTGGAGGAGATCTAACCCACGTTACTGTGACCTAGGAAATATCACAACCCTATCCTGCTAGCAGAAAAAATATTAATTTCTATTTAAACGTATTCTTAATGCTTTACTTATAAGTACGATAATTATACATTCAAGTTTTTGAAAGTATTTTCTCATTTTGAGGTACACCAGAATATTTCTCGTATTTCCGAAACAGGTTGTAAGGATGTGTCTGTATTGGTGGGTGTGTGTACGCAACATGTCGTACTTTGAGAAATAACAGTTACTTTTGAAATACAATGTCTCCTTGCTAACAAGATAACTGTCTATTTGTGGATAAACAAGATTACAGGGAGAAGATATCAAGAAACTTGTTTTGTGATGTTTGTCATACAGGATTGACATTTCACATTTAAAGTATCTGCATCATAGTACATAATGAAACAAAATTTTAGATTTAGGAAAAATTTAAACCTGTGAATTCATATCAACTTTGTTATAAGATGGTTGAAAGCATCACATCACACTTTGTGAATGAATAGAAAGATGCAATCTGGTCTTAATATACATTTAAGGTAAAGAATTCAGAATTATCTGAAAAAGTATAAACGAATGAGATGACTTGATTAAAGTCAGATCGTTATGATCCTATGAATCTTCAAATTTAAATAAAATTAAACCAATTGAATCAACAAACAATTATTTAAGTTACATTCCAAATTGCTGTATAAATACTGTAAGATCTTTATTGGGAGTTCGTCCTCCGGTCCACGGTTGTGACCGATATAGAACAGGAAATGATCATTTAGTACACATTTCCGAAAGTGCTGCTCTTCTAAAGGCAACAAATGATTTATGGTAAGAGGTAGAGTCGAGTTCCGAAACAGGTGGAGAGAGTGCGAAACATATAGCGGAACCTACTGCATCCTTGTTAAACACTTTAATAATTCAAATGACCTTAATTGAGAGTTTCATATGAAATCTGAAGGCAACATTGTTACCAAGACTTTTTACAGCTACATAAGTGGTGTTTTTGGAACTAAACACTTCAAAATAAAATTTGAAAAAACTCTTCTTGTTAGAGGTATAATAAATAAATATCCAATAAAATTGGAATGACACAACTAATTCACATGAAAAATAACAAATAACTGAACGTTATTCAAGGAATATATTCGAAAACTTCATAAGTGCTAAATATTTCATTTCACCATGCAAATATCACAAACATTTCAAAGCACGATTGACATCTTAAGTCTTTTGAGATTTCCAGGGTCATACAGATGTTGTACTGAATGTTTTAACAACTATTCCTTCTTTTAACGTCAAAGTTAAAAATAGAAAACAAATCATAACTGATTGAACCAAGGATCTTGACATATATTCAGGTAGCGTGGTCTTCTACCTACCGTATTTTTCCGAAAATAAAACTCTGCCTTACATTCTTTTTAGGTCAAAATCTGTTCTAGGTCTTATTCTCGGGGGAGGGCTTCAAATACATTAAGTGATTTACATATTTTTGTTTAATATTTATTTTTAAAAAGAAATTTAAATTTATTCGATTACAGTCATGTCATCTTCTCGAACCACGTCATAAATTATCAAAATTTTTAATTCCATTCTAATTTTCCTCCAAATTTATCTAGAATCATTGGTCTAAATCTCTCATGCCTTGCAATATAGTTGTAGTTAAATTAATACTTCTTGTCTAAGTAGCATCCTTGAAACGGACTTTTGATGTAAACAAGGAATTTCTTGCAATATTTTTTTCCAAAAAATTCTCTGAAATATTACGACAGTTAGAGATCTACTACATTCAACAGCAATTTTTTAACGAATTATATTTTTCTCATTATTTTAATTAGGGCCAATATTCAAGGACTTATTTTCGGGGGATGTCTTATTTTCGGAAAAAGACGGTAAAAGTATAAACTAGCTCTTGAGATCCTCTTTTCATGTTAATTCTTCACGAATGGAATTCGACTAAATTAACTTTTTTCTAGAGCGACATCATTAAAGGGGTTCAAAGATCGTTCAGAGTAATGCGCCACAAGTTCGTATGAACCTTGGCTTCCTCTTCCCAGAATTACAGCTGGCACTATAGTGTCACATGACCTAGTTTTAAACAGTATTTTATTCACGTTTGCAGATAAATCGGTGTTCATTGTGAAATCAATTTTTCTTGAAACTCGACTTTCCCCGATATTTTGAAATGCCTTCGTCATGGTCTACACTGATAACACATGATCCATTTGACAAGTTGGTACCACTTAAACCATCCAATTGATAAAGAATTCCAAGTGCAAATTTTCCTTCATCAAACAACCTGTATGATAAGATTTTTCCATTCTATTTAAACTTTTCTATTCAAATATATAATATAACTAAATTAATTCCATGTAAAACTATCCACGAACAATAGGTAAACAAGAAAACATATCCCAATTTATGAATTATTAGGATTCATTTATGAAGTTATATAACGGTTAAATTTATAGTTGAAATAACGGTTATTTCAGTTCAGTGTCGCGTGTTCATTCTGACTACAGTTGTTAAAAATCCACATACTATTTTTCTTTGTAAAATAATTTTTAATGTAATACTTAGTTTTTCTGTTTCAAAATGTATATTTCTGCCTATGAAAAAGGTTTTAAATAAAGACTGAAACGTTGGCAATGAGAGTTTAATTTGAACCTGAAGAACTGACGGAGTCCCGGTAAACTATAGTTTTGTTTCTATTCCGCGGTCGATACTTTTATCAATATTTATATATTTATACGAAAATAAAGTTTATCGGGACTAGGTCAGTTCTTCAGGTTCAAATTAAACTTAGTAGTTTAATTTGAACCTGAAGAACTGACCGAGTCTCGATAAACTTTAGTTTGTTTCTATTCCACGGTCGATACTTTTATCAATATATATATATATATATATATATATATATTCAAAATTCATCCTGAATTGTTTTCTTGACCCAATATTTATAAGATTGGCCGACGTCGAAACGTCGGTAAAAGGACTAGTTTAAATCATTGGACCTCAAACCACAAAAAAAAAAAAGTTACATCTTATATTCAAAATGTCTACCAATAAATTACATGTAGTATTAGTAATTGGATAGCTAAAACACCTGAACTCATATAGTATATCCAGGTGTGATGAGTTTTACTTTCCCTAGTTACGTAAGTTTTCCTCGAGCCTGAGGTAGAGGGAGGGCTAACAGTCGTAAGTGCATTAAACTATATTACGCAAGTAATACCAGCAGAGACAGGGCAAGCACCCCCTATAGACTTGTCAAGGACGTGAACAAAGTCAAAACAACTAAACTCAAATAAAGAAAATGTAAAGAAAAAGTTATTTTAACCATTTGGCATCTGCGGTACATCAACAACTACCTAACATGCAAGCTGACTGACTAGAAGAAAAAAAAAACCCCCCATCTTTGAAGAGTGCTTGAAAACAGGCTCTACACAAAGCAAAAAAGTCAGAAAACCTAGGAAAATTACTAGGTTTTTTCTAGTAATAAGACAATATGAAATAAGACAAAATCGAGAAGAGGTGCTAAAACAAAAGAATTCTACTATTTTTTACTCCAAGAGAAGAAAGAAGGGAGTACATTCGAATACTTGATTAATTCTAAGGTACTGCAATGGGTACGTTATAGTACTCATATACAAATATATATACATAAGGGTTTATAAATACCAGAATTTTAGGTGGTATTTACGCATTGTACATTACAAAAGTTAATGAAAAAGAAGTTTAATAACGTTTCAAACACGTAGTGTTCATCTTTAGGCATAAACCAAGGATGAGTGTCTGCGGCACAACTGATGAATTGTACCACAGAACTTTTATATGAGGAGACTATTTCATTCACTTTTTTACCCAACAATACTTGATTAATTTAAAGACCATTGGACCCAGGAATGCAGAGTCCTTGACCAATATTTTTAGAAAATGCATCACTCTTCGCTTAAATCAAGCCGCTATTAGGAGTGTGGTTCATATACGAGTACCTCTAGGTCAGTGCTTCTCAAACGGTGCGCCCTGGCGTATTGGTACGCCCTGGAAGCTAGCCAGGTGCGCCCCAAGATAATGAACGATTAAGTTTATATAACAGATTTATATTTTAGTTTTTGCATCATTTTAATTTATTTGAGAAAACACCAAGTATGTGGTTTTCAAGTCTAAGTCAAGTCTCGGCCACTTCATATTTTGAACTGGAAGGTAAATTTCTTTAAACTTTAAGCATCAATGGATAATACTTCCTCTTTGTCTTTACTCGGGGATTTAAATCATTTTTACTAGCCCTCCCTCCCTCTCACTCTCTCTGTCTCTCTCTCTCTCTCTTTCTTTCTTTTTCTTAAAAAAAAAATATATACATTTTAATTTCCAATAATTTTCCTGTTATCAAATCTCAGGACTAAATTTTCTATATTAAAATCAGTGATGCGCCCCAAAGTAAAAAAGTTTAAGAAACACTGCTCTAGGTATATGAAGTTCTTTCTCAATATATTTCTCGGAAAGCTTAATTTGTAAAAAGAAAAAACATTTCTGAATGAACCGCAGTATTTTTACGTCATATTATTACTTATGTTTTATTTTTTAAACAAGATATTAAAACTGTAACCATTATCACATGTTAAAAAAATGCGCTTAACACGTAACATTTACTCATACTTGGAATTAATAGAGAATGATGTTGTTTTAACACTACGATCACAAACTTTCTCTTTTATGTCGTACTAACAGTTGAAAGTTGAACACAAATATTATTTGAATCCGCTTTAGTGACGAATGAGACATTCACCGCCTTCTCAGTCTTCCTTTCCCTCTCGCCATTTCCCACAATGCCATTCCCCGCCCTCTTCTTACAAGGTAGTATATACACTTTACAACTTCCCATTGATTAGATTTATAATATTTTACAAACGAGATGTTAACCACAATTCAATCAAATATTTTAATTTATAATTAAGACGTCAAAACCTATAATAGCTTTCCTCACTCTGTAAACTTAACTGTAGTCACAATTCACCCCCTGAAAAACCAAAATTCACCCCCATTGAGAAAAACCCTGCTCTAAATTTAACATCAATCAAGTTTATAAGTGCAAAGATCCACAACAACTAGGCATAATACAGGCTTGACATAACACAGATGTAAACTTTCTGAAGGACGACATGCACAAAATGTTCTAAATTCCAAATAAAAAAATCTAAGACCATGGATAACATACGATGAAGATGTGATCTTCAGCACTAAAGGAAGACCGCTACCTTTTCGTCTACACCTGACCTGCTAGTTTTCATATAATCAACAACTGATAACAAAACAACGCGTTTCTCTCATATAATAGTGTTCTATTCAATTATATGTATTATATGTCTTTCTTATTCAAGTTTATGAAAGACATGAAACTATTTGGAAACAGTTGCAAGTTTAAGATAAACTTGAAGAAAAACTACTCGTTTGAAACGCCTAGTTCACATTAGCCGCAATTCAAAATATTATAGTCCAAATAACGATGAAGAAGAACTTAACTATTCCATATTTTTTACCATGATATTTTTCTTAAGAAAATTCAAATGAAAATTTTTACTAATAGAATTTACAGTATTGTTAGTGAATTCACAATTACTGGTATATATACATTGTTGTTTATTCGGTTGTAATAAACCTGATAACAACCCAAAAAAGTATGTACAGAACTACTTCAACAGTAGTCGCCCAGTGGTTATCTGGCCATTTTTACACTGTTTTTCTCACAGCGACCGTTTAGTCAAATATCAACAGTCATCCAAACTGTAAGATTAAGATGGCTTTGATTTTCCTCTTTGACCGACCGTTTTTTTTTTGTTTACTCAAATGGTACACACCTTGATGAGAGAAGGACAACATATGTGGTTCATTTATGAGGACTTTATTAATATCAGGGTTTGGGAGCTGTAGCTGTAGAAATGATCATAAATGCAGTTGGGAGTCGGCAGTCAGTTCTCGTGAAATATGAGTCCATAGTATTGTTCCGTAGGTTACAATATATTTGTGGAGGGTGTTTATTAAAAGGTTATATCTATTTTTAGCTAGTAAAAAGAACTCTTTCCGGAGCTGAGTCAAACGAAATCTAATCTTTGGGCCTCACATACCCATTCATTTATTCTGAGCTAAAATAGAAAAAACAAACAAAAGTCTCCATACAAACAAAACTCTTACAGTGAGTTGTTTTCACTGGACTAACCCTTCAGCACCACATCCTTGGTGTCGTCCTGATGATGAACACAAAGTGTTCGAAACGCGCTGAATAAAGCTTCATTTGTATGGAGACTTTTGTTTGTTTATCCATTTTATCTCAGAATGAGTAAATACCAGACAATTACGGATTGCACAACTAATGATTTAACCATTCATTTATACTGGATAATAAGTTACTTAAAATTGTAATTCATTTTTTTTACTTCAAAAGTATACTTGTATAATTCTATTAACCGTAGCAGGAACCGTAAAAAACATTCAGGAGCCTTATAACTTTCACGTGCTCCAAAACCCAGGTGCCTACATTTTCTAATCACTGACAGATAAGGGTGAAATAGGATGTTTTAAATAATCTGTATATAACCGCAATGTCGAAAACACCAGACAGAGTAATAGAGACGGTTTGCATAGGATGATTCAATAGAGATATTACTGTCAGAAATAAAAGTTATGTTTATCAAGCTTTCAATCTTTCAAATATAGTATGCAATAATTAATATTATACTTGAAGATTATTATTACGTAATAATGACGCAACCAGTCGAGCGTGATGGATAAGAGGGTATGAATGGAGCAGCCGGTGCTGGCTGTGTATCAAGTTCGACTTAAACGGACCTGTTGTCAGCAAACAGGCCGGACGAGTCCAGTGCTGCCAAGACAGCGAAAAAACTACATACTTCTAGCTCCCATGTTTGTTAATTATAACCTGACATTCTCATGGTAGCAGGAAAATGCGATCTTCACAACGCTTAGTTAAACATATGCAGTAAAACTTGAATAACAAATCAAAAGAAAAAAAATATTATTTTAATTAACCGAACTGAAATTTAAAAAAAAAAATGACTTTAGTTCTGAAATCATAATAAACTTGTTTTAGTCTTGATTCATCCTCGATAGTTTTTCAAGATTTTTTTTTGGCTTTGTGTTCGTCCATAGAAATTATCAATCTTCTCAGAATAACAGATGAATGTGCATGGACTTCGGTCAACTATGCTTACACGTCACTGTATACTAGCGCCTACGACGTCTTTGGATGCACCACAATGGTGTCATTCACTCGACGGACTCCCAACACCTTCACTTTCCAAAGTCTACCGATTAAACTTCCTTGACGGAATGGTCGTGAAGACAATGAACGGTGAATCATTCGTTATTTACTAGTTCATTATTATAGGACTTTAATTATTTTTATTTTTTCTACGGTCAATCAAAAACTACTCAAAGAATTTCTCCAGTCTAAAAGCATTTAAGAAACAACTAAGTTTTCTAACTTCGGACAATTAAACCTTGATCAAGTAATAAAATAAAATAGTTAACTAGTAAATAAGGGGCCAGATTAGCTCAGTGGTTAAAGTACTCGCCTTTAGGCTGGTAGGTACGGGGTTCGATTCCCACCTGGCCCTTAATTTATTTACGCAGAAGGTGAATAAATATGAGTACGTCGTCCCTCGGAGAAGACGTTAAGCCGTCGTTCCCGAGCCTGTACGATGTCAGATACTCATTAAAGATACAATGTAGAATCACTGATCAAACAAAAAGCCGGTAAGTGGCTGACGTTATCACCCGCTAGGGAATCGGTTTAAACAATAAAAATAAAACTAGTAAATTAACAAATAATTGATTGACTGGCTGATTACACCAAGTAAATCTAAGGCAGTGGTTCTTGACCTGGGTTCTATGAGTCAGTCTCAGGGGTTCGGTGAAGCCTCCGCCACGGAGGTCAACAGCAAAAGTCACACTGATTTGCATGTATGTAATTTGTTGTGATTTCATGTACTGTGTTGGTTTTGTTCTTTGAACAAGGTAATATTGCATTCATGTTCATTTTGTATACCAGTAAAAAAACATACACCTATCAATTGAATTTGAAAAAAAATTATATTTTATTTTTCACTAAAGAAGGGTTCGGTGAGTACGCATATAAAACTGGTGGGTGTTCAGTACCTCTACAAGATTAAGAACCGCTGCTCAAAGGGATAAACTCTTTCGGATGTGTGATCATAGCGGTCAAGTGTGATGGTTTCTTATGGCATAACAATTTCTATCTTAATGATTAAGACTAAAAAGAGTTTGCCTTTAGTGTGACTATAAGAGATTAATATGAATTGTATCTACGAAATATAGAAACTTTTCACTACATCAGTGCGTAGTAACGGCTAAGCAATTCATGATGAAAGTACAGATGAACACGAAAGACATTTTTTTTTTTAAAAAAACAAGTTATTTTGACAGAAGTTTTGGGTGGGCATAATCTACCATTGACAGATCGTGTGAATCTTTCGCCGGATTTGCATGCGCTACACCAGGGATCTTCAACCTTTTTTACATCGCGAACCATTTTTGAAAATTTATTCGCGACCCTTTTGTGAGAACAAAAATAAAATTAACAACAAATAAAAAAGGGAAAATTAAAATATATTTAATCAATAGTAACTTTAATGAGATTGCTGTGACGCATTAATAATAATAAAAAATTATTTATTTAATGTAGTCCTTTATTTTCTATTTAAAAATAAACAATTTCAAACATTTCGGGACCCTCTTGGGGGGTCGCAACCAACAGGTTGAAGACCCTTGGTCTATACTCCTTTCTCAATTACCTAAGTAATTATATGGAATATCATGCATCAAAAACTATTGCATTTATTTCAAAGTGTCTGAAACAAAAAAGTTTCGATACCGAACACACGTATCAACACACAGTCCAGCTGAAGTGGTTACGTAACACACACTCTTGTTATCAACAATGAATCAACTCATTTCTTCAAGTTCGCGTCATTTAACACTATGGTGTCTTACTTGATTGTTATTTAACAATCAAGTGGAATTCCCCCACTTACTATCATATATTATATTACCTGAATGACGCACTCGTAAAGATTAGAGCTGAGACTACAAACAGCTTGTCATAACTTTGATTATACGAAATTAATATAAAACATTTCCAAGAAATGCCGAAGCCTTTGACTATATTAGTGCTTAGTAACTGATAAAGAGTTCAACGTGATAGTACAGATGAGTGAATCGTAAGAAATATGCGATAATATGGTAAATATTCCACGTAATTATTTACAAAGTAACGAGCGAAGAAGATTATAATTTTTTTTTTATATTTAAAAAAGATATTCTGAGATTAGTGTTATTTATTTCTTTAAAACCACACGATAGTTTTGCATTCAGCTTGGTGAAAATCTAAATAAAATCGCTAAACACAAAAAAACTGCATTGTTTTTTACCATGCTAAAGAAGTAATGGTAAATTTTACCTCCAGATTCGAGTTTTGTACTAGTAGTACGAGTATTTATATCAAAGTTCAAAAGTTTACTTTTGAACTTTGATATATATATTTTATATATAGCAGATTCAATAATATATCAACCGTTTGATAGAATAGGTGTGTTCTCTAATCGGGATTCGGTCAATTTTCTAGGAAAAAAAAATTAAAATTCTCGTTGCCAACGTTTCGGTTTTATTTAAAACCTTTTCCATAGGCAGAAGTAAGAATTTTTTAACTAAGAAAATGAAAATTACATTATTTAAATGAACAACAATGTTAACCAGACTAAACTTTCGACTAGACTAATGCGACATTACTTCGACATTAGTCTAGTCCAGTGTTTCCCAAACTTTTTCGAGTGACCGCCCCCTTGGGTCCATAAACCTATAACTCAACACCCTTGAATAAATATCAGATTCCTAGACTAAATAACCAAGTGAGTAACATTTTAATAATTAAATTAAAATAATTACTAATCGAATATTTATTTAGAATCCAATAGATGTATTGTTTCATAGCATATTTATGCAAAAGAATTAATACACAATAAAAGAAACTTAGATGAGAATATACTTTTGACATAAAAATGAATTATCAAAACAAATAATTTTAAGAAACCGTTTCCTAGAAGTTTACATGTCGTGTTTTCACTTAAATTTAGAAATTATATTGCATGAACATTTTCAATTTAAGGAAATAGAATCTCCGCTCCTTTTTGCATTACCGCCCCCCGATATCAAAGCACCGCCCACTTTGAGAAACACTGCTCTAGTCGAAGGTTTAGTCCGATTAACGTTGTTGTTTCTTTAAATAATGTAAATTTCATTTTCTTAGTTAAAAAATTCTTACTTCTGCTTATGAAAAAGGTTTTAAACAAAACCGAAACGTTTGCAACGAGAGTTGGATTGTTTATCCTAGAAAAAATCACTGACTTATTAAACCGCCCTTATTCATAATGGTATTTATGAATGGTACTTCTTCACTTATCTGAAAGATAGTAAACTAAAATGTAGTTATTTTTTGAATATTTCAGTCAAGAATCATGATAAATTCATACATACATCTGCCAAAGGGGAAGTGAAGGCGGCGTCGGTTCCGAACAGGATTGCATACACTCTATTCTAAGTACTTAAAGATATAACATAATATATGAGTTGGGTTGGATTTTTGACTCGACTCTGACGAAGACCGCTTCAAGTTGAAAGATTTTAGTCTTGTTTTCCCATTTCTTATCGTGGTTTGATCATTGATTGTTATTTCACGTGTTTATGTGAAATCTTTTTATATATAACATAATATATAGAATGAAACACATTAATCTACATTAACTTTCTTTCCCTAGAATAAGGTAAGGTGTCGGCGAAGAGAAAAACACAAAAAATATTTGGGAAAAAGATGTAAATACTCATTCTAAGGCATGGAGACTGGTTGAATCTAAATATAGCGTAAGTTAGTTCTGGCTACGTCAAGCAAGAAAGGAAAGCCAGAAGGTAAGATGAGTCTCGGCGCAAAGTCAAAAGACGAGTGTTACGAGGTGGTTAGAGGTGGATGCCAGCAACACAAGAGCTCTTTTACTAGCATTACAATAGGACTTGTGCAAAGCAAAGTCGCCTGACCTTCCCCAAGCTAGAACAATGTAGGAGTAATGCAAAAATCAATGCTGGCTTTTCCGTGCAGTATCAAAACTTGGATGGCATTTCCCAATATGTAGTCCACGACCGATTTATAATACCACCATACTGACATTTACCGACTTATAAACCTTCATCCTGGCTAATGCCAACAGTACAATAACCTAAAACAGCATTTAAAGCTCCTCGCAGAGCACACAAACTAGCGAGGGATTACTGTATATATTGTTTTCATTTTTAATTCCTTAGGAGTGTAAAGGTTGCGCTTTTGTTCTTATAGTTGATGGTGCACCGTGTATAGCTGAGGAACATAAAAAATGTTCTCTCTGAACGAGTATCGTGTACTTAGCCCACAACAACCTCAAAAAGTGCCTTTTTAATCTGTTTCAGATGCTTTAAAATGTTTATATTGTTCAGACCTCGAGCCATTGGCCAATCATACGTCAACTTCATTGCCCACAGACTCCACCAAGAACCCACCTACTCTACAAGGCGGAGTTCAGCCGTTGATTAGTTCACTAAAGGGGTTAATGAACTGCTTTTGACCTTGCTTTTCGTTTCGTTCAGTAGTAGACTATCACAGGGGACAGGCGATATGAGCAGAAGTAACTTTGCGTCACCTCATTGTAAGAATCGAAAGGAGCACCGGATAAGAAGATAGCTTTAGTTGCCGCAGTCTAAACATTCACGGCACAGCAGATAATACATGCTGCTTATCAATCGCGGAAGCTGTAGCTATAAAAATTTATTGACCTTGTTATCTCTTAATTGGATACGTCATACTGGCAGACAGAACCACTATTACTGAACTATGCGAGGAAACCACAACAGAGACAGACTCTCTGAACAAGGGGAGTTGTTATCTCTTCTGATTTGGAATCTGGTGGTAGTTGACCTCATCAGAGACCTAGATAGAACAGTCACATGTACCGATGACATGTCATTTACGAATCAAGCATACATGACTAAATAACTTGATAAAGACATGCAAGGCGTCCTTAAAAATGAACACAGTGAAAAAGTTTCACTCTGTAAGATATACAAGATCAGAAACCTCTGGATTCGTAGGTCTGGGGTTCAATATCCAGTTTGGGAGGTCAATAAATCTCAGCACAGAGAGGACATCTAGTCTGTTTTGATCTTCACATTCCTCGGCATTTTTGTGCCATAACTGCTTAGTCAAGTCAGGCCGCCTTGTTGACAAGTTAGCCTTTAGCCACTTCCATTGAAAACCGAGGAGGTGCCCGATGTGGATCTCGCGAGGGCGGGCAACGCAATACTAAGAACGAATTCTGACAGTTAATCCACAAAACGGTACCGAGGCCACGAGTAATAGACGAGCTAAAGCCCAGGTAACGTGCGGAGATGATTGCCGATAAGGTACTCAATAACCCTTATCGGTTGCACTTTAACTGAAGAACACATATAACGAAGACATAAATACACAATCAGGACCAACACAACTCATCACTACGCCTCAAGGTACTAAAGTATTCCCTTGAGGTGGAAACTAAACGAAACTTATAACTAAGAAACACTGAATCTAAAAGACTAAAAACTAATATAATACCCGACAAGGTACTCGATATTCCCTCATATAAACAAACATACAGAACGAGCACAACTTACGTTAAACCCTCAAGGTATTGGAAATATCCGCTTGAGGGGACAAAGACTAAAACATCGAGGCCCCTGTAACTAGAGGATAAGGGTCTTCCTTCTCCTCCCGACGTGGTAAACATACCTCAGAAATTGGCCAAACAAACCACCCGACATACTCTGGCCATGCAGCCTATCAAACAAACAAGCCGCAGTTCATCTCAAGGCCGAATCTAAGATCGGCATATCTTGGGCAACATTCAAATTGCCCAACAGAGGACATCTAGCCGTTGTTCCTGAGCCTGTACAATGTCAGATATTCGTTAAAGATCCCTACTCTAAACACACTTAAGTTAGGCAAAATTGAGGACTCCTAATTAATTGAGTGGCATCATAAAGGGCCAATATTCGGCCTATGTACGTTCTCTTGTAGGAATGCCACTGCAACCTAACCTAACATAACCTGAGGAAGAAAATTTACGACGTAAGAAATTTACGAAGTAGAAAATTTAATTATTTTTTAATTGTTACTAATAACCTCTGTGATACTAACAAACAATACTATTTATATATTTAGAAATAGAGTGCAATGGTGTGAGAAGAGAAATACATGGGTAGACCTGCGGACCTAAACAACATTAGGATTCGCGATATGCTATCACCTGCTAATGAACGCTAACGACTCAAATGGGTGCCAATTAACAAATGAGCCATACTGTCTGCTCTGGCACAGTAATGAGTTCTACAATAATTGGAAACGTTGCAATTAACTGACGTTCACAACACACACAATTAATCAACATTTTCTGGCTTTTAGATCATGAACAACATACAACATATGGCTAATTTTGAGAAAATATTACATACTGCGTGGCTAAAAATGGTTCAAGATATCTGGAAAGCCTGTTTAATAATAGGGCAAGGACATTGAAGCAAATAAAGGTAATTATAGTTAAGGGTGCGTCTGGTGTACATGGCTCCACACCCCCACTCCCGCAAGCCCCGCCCCCCATTCGCCTTCAGTCACGACACATGGCTTCATTCATAAATAGTTTACTCGCCTGCTTTTAGTATTGACCCTTATTTGCGTTTTACTTAAAATAGAAGCCCAAGACAGCTACCTCAAGCAATAGACAACATATTAAAAGCATTTCCAATAGGCAATTCACATAAAGTTTGCGAGTCACTTTGGACACTTCGACATTAGACGGACGGTAGTCAAAAATGATACGTAATTAGTATATACTGTAATACAGTCTGCCTTCCAGTTTTTATGTTTATCAACTCCTAGGATTTTGGAGATATACGTAAGAACGGCATACACAATTTATTCACATACATAATGTATATCCAAATTTAAAACTGGCGATTCAAATCAACGTAATATCAATTTTCTAAGCATTAATTATTTATATTAAAAATAATATGTATATTTACTTCATTGTATTCATGAATACCGAAAAAACATATAAAACCGGAACATGGAATTTACTTAACCAGAAAAAGATTGGTGGATGGAACATCTGTTTTAAAACTATCAATAATCCTGGTACGTTGCGAATATTAGATACATTACTAACCACTCAGATACATATGTACAATACATACTTATCGCACTCAGAATTCCCCAATTAAGAGATATGTTTACGATATCCTATTTAAGGAACATATAGCAATGAATTCTGAGGTGAGTACAGAAGTAATTTATAGTGTAGATATCGTGAATTAGTTTAGAGTTAGTATACTAAGAATTGATGAGCTAGTGTAGGGCTAGTGAGTGATTGAGTGCACAATTAGTGAACTGGTATAAAATATAGAGCACAAGTCAAGGAGAGCGTGCAGCTATTGTATTATTCTACAGCTAGTGTACGAGTGTAGTGATAGTATATAAGCATAAAGCTAGTAAACTAATGTAGAGCTGGTTTATTAGCGTGGAGCAAGCGTATTAATGCAGACGAAGGTAGTCCAACGTCAAGGAATAATGCAGAGTTACTGTACTAATATAGAGCTAGTATATTAGTAAAAAGCTACTGTACTAGTGTAAAGCTGGTCTACCAGTATAAAGCTAGTGTATTAATGTATACGAAGCTAGTCCAACATTTAGGAGCAGTATAGACCCAGTATAATAATAAAGAAATAGTATATTATTATAAGGCTGCTCTACTAGTATAGAGCTAGTGTACTAATATAGAGTTAGTATATTAGTATAAGGATGGTCTACTAGTATAGAGCTAGTGTACTAATATAGAGTTAGTATATTAGTATAAGAATGGTCTACTAGTATAGCGCTAGTGTACTAATATAGTTAGTATATTAGTATAAGGATGGTCTACTGGTTTAGCGCTAGTCTACTAATGTAGAACTAATATATTAGTAAAAGATTGGTCTACTAGTATAGAGCTAGGGTACTACTATAGAGTTGTATATTACTATAAGGTTGGTCTACTATTATAGAGCTAGTATACTAACATAGCACTGGTATATTACTATAAGGTTCACTAGTATTGGTCTTCAAGTATGAGCTAGTATATTAATATAGAACTAGTATATTAGTATTAGGCTGGTCTACTAGTACAGCGCTAGTGTACTAATGTAGAACTAGTATGTTAGTATATATATATATATATATATATTTGTAAAAGTTGGAAGCAGACCTTCATTTAAAATATATTGTTAAATAACGCCCCATATTTGACTTGTATCTGTTTCTTACACAATTTCTCCAGTTTCCGGAATTCCTTCCTCGTCTCTTCATTAAAACTATAAAGCTTATCACCAATATTCCTAGTCGACATGTTTCGAATATATCACATTCATCATCAGGACAATAATGAGAATAATAGTAGGATTGTTAGTTTATATATATAGAGGTGGATCACTATTGGAATGTTCACAGGACATCGCCCTGGGTCACGGGGCATTATGGGGGATTAAAGCAGGGTGGTTAGACTCACTTGCTACCTGTCTAATCTGGTTTGGCCTGTTTGAAAATAGTTTTAAAATTCGACAAGAATTATTAAGTTGGATATTTATGGCTGGCTGCTTTTCTTGAATTATTAATGCTTCTAATATTTATAATTTAACATGGTTCCTTTCTTTCTCTTGTGAGTCTTATCTTATGGAGTGCTGTTGTATGGGATTTTGGCGCTCCGGCAGAAAGGTGCATCGTAATTCTTCTTGATAATGAAGTCGTGGTCATTTCTATATATGACAATCCTACTATTATTCTCATTATTGTCCTGATGATGAATATGGTACATTCGAAACATGTCGACTCGCAATATTGGTGATAAGCTTTATAATTTTAATGAAGGAATTCCGGAAACTGGAGAAATTGTGTAAGAAACAGATACAAGGCAAATATGGGGCGTTATTTACAATATTTAGTTGGTGATTCACCAACTAAATCAAGACGATTAGAAATTATCAAGAAAATATGAAAAACTGCTCAAAAGAAAGGTATGTTTGATTAAGGCAATTCAGTTCAACACAATTTGAATAAAAGAAGGTCTCTGCTCCCTATTTATACTAATATATATATATATATATATATATATATATATATATATATATATAGGAATAGAAATTTACTCGTATATAGGATAGGAATATATATAGTAATATACAGTGTATTTTGAAAGTGAAGGGCGGTTGATAGAAGAGTTGGCATGCCACACGCACTGTTAGCAGGTCAAAAGGACTGCGCTTCCCTGGGCCACGAGGGGTGTTGGCATGCCACACGCACTGTTAGCAGGTCAAAAGGACTGCGCTTCCCTGGGCCACGAGGGGTGTTGGCATGCCACACGCACTGTTAGCAGGTCAAAAGGACTGCGCTTCCCTGGGCCACGAGGGGTGTTGGCATGCCACACGCACTGTTAGCAGGTCAAAAGGACTGCGCTTCCCTGGGCCACGAGGGTGTTGGCATGCCACACGCACTGTTAGCAGGTCAAAAGGACTGCGCTTCCCTGGGCCACGAGGGGTGTTGGCATGCCACACGCACTGTTAGCAGGTCAAAAGGACTGCGCTTCCCTGGGCCACGAGGGGTGTTGGCATGCCACACGCACTGTTAGCAGGTCAAAAGGACTGCGCTTCCCTGGGCCACGAGGGGTGTTGGCATGCCACACGCACTGTTAGCAGGTCAAAAGGACTGCGCTTCCCTGGGCCACGAGGGGTGTTGGCATGCCACACGCACTGTTAGCAGGTCAAAAGGACTGCGCTTCCCTGGGCCACGAGGGGTGTTTGCAGGCAACAGTTGAGCACCATGCCTGACAGAGTGCGACATAGTCAGGATACAGCTTTTGTTCTGATTACACAATCAATAGCTATATACCAGAATGACTCCACCCAGTGTGTCCTAAATAAAGAGGTCCAATTGAGGACGTAAACACGACCAAGCAATCGATAAGGCAATCCAAAGTGAGTCCAAACTGACGTCACCGCCCTCAAAACTAGCTGACAAATCACCCCCAGCCAGCGTCTTGAGTCTCCAATACAAACACCACGGTCTCATTAACCCCTTTGCAAACAAACAGCTATGGTCAAAATACCGCTTTAAGCTGTAAACATTCCTATATAAGAGGTCAAAATTAGAACTTGCTAATTCATCCACTCCGAGTTATTTTAAAATTCACAGTGGACCGTTTAATTAACAAGTGTTATTTTAATTCAATCATAACCGTTATTACAATAATAATCTTGAAAATACACTGATTAATTTTATAAAATTAATAAAAATGATAATATAATTGATAAATTATAGAAATCACTATAATTGGGAGAAAACCCTACTCCATTTAATTAATATGTTCAGTATTATCTTGATTAAATATTATCTGGTTTGGACTCCTCTCTGGATCATTTTCTGTCTCTTCAAAGGACATCGGCAGCTGCGAGAGTCACAAAATCAAATATATCAGAATGACAACTTCTTTATTCAATATAATATATATATATATATATATATATATATATATAATTAAAGTTACAGCTAGAGAACACAAGAAAAAGGACGAACACTCACGAATCTCGATTATTTCGGCGTCTTGCCGTCTTCAGGAGAGTAGAAAGAAAGAAAATAAAATAAAAGGAGAAAGAATGAAGGAACGGAGACGTAAATGCGTCCACTGGCCGATGTAAACTGGCGCGATACAATGACACGCAGTGCAGCCACCTTACCAACGTGAACCAGTGTAGGCTGTGAGTTAAAAAAATTATAAAAGTGATATTTAAGTAAAAGGGAGGAGAAAAGTAAAAAAGAGAAAGGAAAGGAAAAAAACATAAAACTAACTAAAATTAAACGAGAAAATAAATAAATAAATAAATAAATGAATAAATAAATAAAAATAAAAATAAAATAAAAAAATCATCTGATTAAATTTAGACCAGGGGAATTTCTTGCACCCAATAACCAAATGAAGGCTTCCTCAGAAGCCCTTAGAGTGGTCTGGGTGTCATCATTTGAGAGTTTTCTTAATATTTTAACCCTGAAGCAATCGTTGAAGGGAAGGTTATGGAGATTGGCGTGGGTGGCAACAGGCAGCTGCTTGCGTTGACCAACGGATGACCTGTGACCATTCATACGGAGGCTAAGTGACGTGGAAGTCAGGCCCACGTAGAATGAGTCACATTGTGTGCAGTCCAGACGATAAACACAATTGCTGGAAGTGCAAGAACTAGCAAAGGAGAGAGGGTATGAATGGTTGTTCACTGTCGAAATGAAATGGCTGTCAGGATTGATGATGGGACAGGTGAGGCATTTCCTTCTGCCACATTGCTTTGTGCCAAAAGTGTCAGGTGCAGGCCTGGAGCGTTTAAAACTTCTATGGGAGAAGATATTGCCCAGAGTGGGGGGTCGTCTAAAGGACGTCTAAAGGAGTTATATATATAACTCTATATATATATATATATATATATATATTCGTGGGGTTGGCCTTTCCTCTCTTTACTCCTGATGATAGTTGAACTAAAAATTAGAAACCTTAAGTATGCATCTATTATGTATACCTCATAAGTTTACTTTTGAACTTCGGTAAATAATATATATATATATATATTAAAACCTTGTGTATAATAAGAATATATAGGAAAAACGCAACTGAAACACAAGATACCCAGAAGAGTGGGATCTCACTCCTCTCAACCCCATACTATAATGTTTCCGTTTCTTGTGTTCTAGTTGGGTTTTTGACTCTGACGGATACCGCTTGTTATGGTTGAAAGATCTTAGATTTTTTTTTAATTTCTTATTGTTTGGTTTGAACATTGATTGTTGTTTCACGTGTTTATTGTAAAATCTTGTTTTATATATATATATATATATATATATATAATAAGATCTGTGTGCAAGTACACTCTAAAATTCCTATTAAGAATGTTTTCTAGTGCCAATGTTTTAACTGCGCATTCTACATATTACTACGTATATGATTTATTTTTTGAAATCATATGACATACATGTCGAGTGTAAAATGTAACTGGTAGTGCGGAATAAGTTTATTATGTTTTTAATATAAGTTGGTTGTTATTTTAGAAATAAGAACTAAACAGAAAGTGTGGACGGACACAAGTTAAATTGTTTCTAGACTTGGAAAGTAGAAAGGGAATTGATTGCGGGCGAACAGGCAAAGGGATGAAAAGACAGAGTTGACTCATAAGGCAGTGGACGAGGTCAGAAGGCGGAGGCAATCGATCAAGTTGACCTTCCGACTCGAGCGACCTGGGTCATTTCAGCGACCTCTTTAGAGCCCACTGCCTCGCGACGATACACCCCCTGAGGGTGGGGTGAGCCCACTGCCTCACGACCATACACCCCCCTGCCGACTGCAGAGGCTGGGGCCACCGCACACCACAGTCACACATGCTCCACACCTTGTTAACTTAAATAAACACATTCATCAAAAACTAAGTCTGTCTGTCTGTCCGCTATAGAAATAAAACTCAAGACATTTAGATACAAAGAAATATATAGATCTTATAAAGGTTAGGTTAGTTTACAGTAGCCGTCCCGAGAGGCACATGGACCGTAAGCTCTATCAGAAAGATCTTATAAAACATTTTTCTTGCGAACTAAATACGATATTTTCATTCAGATCAGGGTCCTTTTTTGGGATCTACCTCCCATAACCAAAACGCTGGGGCATGGTAGTCAGCTAGCACATACTAAATATAGTTACTCACTCTACAACGACACTAATGGAAAATAATCTAATAAATAACAATAATTAAAATAATGAAACACAATGATCATTTTAAAATGTTAATAACAATAAATAGAAACAGAGTTGCGAAAAGTCCATGTTGAAGAAACTTAGATCAGATATTAGAAATTAATTTGTTACTAATTCATTACTTGTGCAATCTGTTATAGCCTGGTACGTAAATACTGAATACTGATTATAGAGTATACCAGTATATGAAGTCAATAAATACTTCAGGTTCAAATTAAACTCTCATTGTCAATGTTTCGGTTTTTATTTAAAAAATAATTGGGAGAATTCGGAAATTACTTCTCCACACAAAAAAAAATTTAATATGAAAACAAACAAGAAGTTTCGAACACTTATTGTTCTTCTTCAGGTTAACATATAAACTCTTGAGAGTCGATTTACGTGAGTGACAATCAACATTGAAGATGTAAGCCTGAAGAAGAACACTAAGGGTTTGAAAGGTGTTGTTAGATTTCATATTAAACTTTTTTTGTTTGGAGTAATTATTTTTGAAAGCCCCCAATTCGTTGCAAGTAAAGGCGTTCGCAGCATTCGGTCGCATGGTCAACGATACTTTGACTTCAAAATAGTTTGTCAAAAACTTATTGTCCCATTCCAACGTGGCATCTTATTCATGTTAGGAAATACAACACCCTGCACATACAAATGTTTATAAAAAGAACCTGTTTCAATCAAGTACTTGTTTACAGGTGTATCAGCTGTTGGCATGGCTGAGAAAAGTCCATCAGCTCATACAACTTGAAGAAAAACGTGGCGGTTCGAGACTCCTTGTTTCTCCCAATCATTTATATGCTTTATTTCACATTTTCCCGATTTTGTTGTGAAGTTCAAATATTCACATCAATATATTCTACGTTAAATAAATATGACGTGTAAAGTCACTTATATTAAGTGTAAATATTGAAATCCTGGCACAATTTTCTTAACTTTGATTTAAATAAGTGATGCATTTTCAAATCTTAAATTGTTCATCTCTATTACGTCCAAAACGATTATTCACTAAATATCATATTTAGAAGAAACAAAGAGAGAGGATGAAAAACAAATAAATGGACAGAGAAAGCTTCCCACTCAATTTCATATTGAACAAATAAACTTCCGTGTTATTGACGTTTTATTTATTATTGTGATATATTTAAATAAACAACATAATCATTCTAAACCCTAACTGAGTCATAACTGAGAAAAAGTGATTCGTCATCGTCAACTTATCAGGCGACTCGTGCCGATAACTATAGTACACAACTCTACCCAATCAGCAACCTCATCCGTCACACTGAATGACATCAGACTCTCAACTTCGTACAAGCCACTGAATGTCACCAGGCTCTCCACCCCATCCGTTACACTGAATGTCACCAAACTCTAAACCCCATCCGTCACACTGAATGACATCAGACTCTCAACTTCGTACTAGCCTCTGAATGACACCAAGCTCTCAACCGCATCCGTCACACTGAATGACATCAGACTCTCAACTTCGTACTAGCCACTGAATGACACCAAGCTCTCAACCCCATCCGTCACACTGGATGACATCAGACTCTCAACTTCGTACAAGCCACTGAATGTCACCAGGCTCTCAACCC
The DNA here is from genome assembly GCA_026182355.1 of Hermatobates lingyangjiaoensis. Lineage (NCBI taxonomy): Eukaryota > Metazoa > Arthropoda > Insecta > Hemiptera > Hermatobatidae > Hermatobates > Hermatobates lingyangjiaoensis. The sequence continues at coordinate 752,682 of JAPFBL010000122.1, read as the reverse complement.
CATCCGTTACACTGAATGTCACCAAACTCTAAACCCCATCCGTCACACTGAATGACTCCAGACTCTCAACTTCGTACTAGCCTCTGAATGACACCAGGCTCTCAACCTCATCCGTCACACTGAATGACATCAGACTCTCAACTTCGTACAAGCCACTGAATGTCACCAGGCTCTCCACCCCATCCGTTACACTGAATGTCACCAAACTCTAAACCCCATCCGTCACACTGAATGACATCAGACTCTCAACTTCGTACTAGCCTCTGAATGACACCAAGCTCTCAACCGCATCCGTCACACTGAATGACATCAGACTCTCAACTTCGTACTAGCCACTGAATGACACCAAGCTCTCAACCCCATCCGTCACACTGGATGACATCAGACTCTCAACTTCGTACAAGCCACTGAATGACACCAGGCTCTCAACCTCATCCGTCACACTGAATGACATCAGACTCTCAACTTCGTACAAGCCACTGAATGTCACCAGGCTCTCAACCCCATCCGTTACACTGAATGTCACCAAACTCTAAACCCCATCCGTCACACTGAATGACTCCAGACTCTCAACTTCGTACTAGCCTCTGAATGACACCAAGCTCTCACCCGCATCCGTCACACTGAATGACATCAGACTCTCAACTTCGTACTAGCCACTGAATGACACCAAGCTCTCAACCCAATCCGTCACACTGAATGACTCCAGACTCTCAACTTCGTACTAGCCTCTGAATGACACCAAGCTCTCAACCGCATCCGTCACACTGAATGACATCAGACTCTCAACTTCGTACAAGCCACTGAATGACACCAAACTCTCAACCTCATCTGTCACACTGAATAACGTGGAACTAAAATCTACGTGGAACACATTTTGCACCAACTAATATTAGGATTATTTGTGAACTCCTAAGCTACAACTGAATAAATAAACTTAATTTATAACAAATATGGTTACATACTTTACAGAGCCATTTGACAACTACCCCACAATTAATTTTATAATAATAATAATAATAATAATAATAATAATAATAAATGATTATATAGTCTTAAAAATAAAAAGAAAAAGGAAAATTGAGCTGTGATTCCAAGAGCTTGGTAATCAACAAGCTGTTAGCAATATCTCGAGGTCTATGGGGATTTCTCTGCAATTAAGTTGGCATTCGATGACACGAAGTGACCACTAGTGCTATCATAATGGCCTGTCTGGACTACAACAACAAGTCATCATCTAGAGCTATGGACCAGGGCGTGCTTATCAGTAACCAAAACCTGTCTACAAACAGCTATACTCGTACATATAACAAATTCAACAATATATTAACCGTTTGGTAGAATCGGTGTATTATGTAATCGATATTCAGTGAATTTTCTCTGATCAAAATCAATCTTTTGATTACTAACAAATGTTATATAATACCTTTTAATGTTATCTGATTAGTCTACAAATGTTTTAACTATCGAAGTGAATTTTAGTTCTTTCCTTTTACGTGATCTTGTGTTTTTTTTAACCGTATATATAACCAAGCACCAGAAAAAACATAGAAAAAAAACTAACAAAACCCTTCTTTGATTCATGAAATCCGTCGCCATCAGGATAAGATGTCCTTGAAAGACAAATCAAGAATCTTGGACCGTTTTATTTCCGTGATTATATAATATATATATATATATATCAATGATCAAATTACAAAAAGAAATGGAAAACAAGACTAAGATCTTTCAACCTTAGTCTTGTTTTCCCATTTGTTATTGTGGTTTGATCATTGATTGTTATTTCACGTGTTTATGTGAAATCTTTATATATATATATATATATATATATATATATATATATATATATAATTAAATTTCTTGACGATTTCTCTATGGATGATTTTTCGATTTAGTTTCTCAAGTTTTCCGATCTCACACTTCCATTCATTTGGTACTAAATGTAATAAATCACCAAAAGATTTTCTTGTAAATTCCATGTAATATTTAGTTATCATACATTTAAAAATTTAAATCCTACGTTTCAGTCATCACTGACCATCATCAGGGTGTAACGAAAGATAAAATAATTGAACAAAAGTTACTAACGAAAATAAAAATTATATCCTACTTACTATAAAACAGCTTTAAATTTCCAATACAAAAGACAAAACTACACAGTAAACATAAATGTGTTTTTCACATAAATAATCAATAGCCATAACCAAGTACTAATGTTGAAAAATGTTTGACTGTAATTTATTGAATGTAAATTCATAGTGAGCTTAAAGTTGATGGAATAGTTAAAAACGTCCTTCGTGTAAACGTCATGCATTCAATCTTTTTTTTTTTTAAAATTGGTCAGTTAATAAGGCTCTCTGTTTGATAAATATGTCCTGCTTTTATGACTAGGCTAATTTGCATCACAACTGATTTTCCTGATGGACGTCTCGCTTAACGTGCCGAAGTAATGAGCTGGTCATATGCTTCCCAAGAATACCTGTTGACCAATATGAATTCCACCAATAGTGCAAATTACTGTTGGTGAATACTGAATGGTAATATTCTTCTGCAAATAACAAGTTAATGACATTATTGAGACGATGGACATTAACAGGTTAAAGGACACATGACCTCACAAAGCCTTCAAAGTTGAGCCACTTAATTTTAGCTGCTGTTAGATGTTTTATTCCTAGCGATTCTTCACTACTATTCAAATGAGTTATATTATATTTAAAATGTAATGTTTTATGATAAATTTATAATTCAAAACAATAAATTTATTATTTTTTTACTTATAGAACTACACGCGCCGCCAGAAGGCATTAGATGTATTGCAATCTTCAATGCTACACTCAACTCATTATTATGTTACGATAATAGTAGGTTAACAATAACAATAATGCAATGCAACAAAATAAAATATTAATAATTATATTTTTGAAAGTGATTCTAACCAAAAGTTTTGTCCAATGACTCGTATCAGTACAGAAAATAAAAGATAAAAACAACCATCTTGCTTGGCAATACGTCAACATAACCTGCGTCAGTCGCTGAGATGTTCATTTCTTCAAGAGAAATTAGCCAGCCAATATATCCTAGTTCATTTACAACTCATTCTTAAGGATTTTGAGATATATATATATATATATATATACCATGATAAACGGAAACGGTCCGACAGAACAGATTATACTTCAAATATAATCGACTGCCACTACGGTCGAAATATTAAAAAGTGAGTCTTTGTGATGTTTATGTCTATGTGTCACAGTTTATTTGAAGTGAATATATATATATATATATATATATATATATATATATATATATATGCTTTTAAAAACTGGATGTCTGTTTCCACTTGATTTAATTTTGTCTTATATTTTTCCAAAATACGAAATTTTTTCTTCAACTCAGAACTCAACTTAAAAATTAATTCACCATAATTTCTTGTTTTATTATTGAACATGTTTCGGTGTACGTTCACCATCTTCAGCAAAACACACGATTAATTACAATTACCTTAACAAATGAATCTAATAGTTAAATTACATATCAAAAACAATAAGTGAACAAGTTAACTAAGGTTACACTGACAGGTTAGGGGTTGTCAGTGTTGGCAAAACTAGCCCTAGGTTTCCAAACAAGCGCAACTGGTTGGCAAAATTACCTTTTTGATCGTTCATTCTAGGAGCTTTTTCTAGTATGAACAGCGCTTCTAATATCCTGAGTCTTCTTCCGTCCTTTTCTTTTGCTATAATTCTAGTATTATTCACCATAGTTTCCCTCGAAATTTTTGTTTTGTGAATCTTTTGAAAGTGTTCTTTGGGGGCTCCTGAAACCAGATGCATCGTCAGCCTCCTAGAAAGGGTAGTAGTTGTTGATCCTATATATGAGTATTTTTGGAATTCACAGTTTCCCAGTGGACATTGAAACTCATATACTAGGTTCGTTTGTTTCAGCGGCTGTTTCTTTTCATGCTGGTTCCTTATAATCAGTTGCGTGGTGGTTTTGTTCCTATAGAAAATAATAAGCTGGATCCTGTCTTCTTGCTTTTTAACCTTGATATTGTTTTTTAATATTGTTTTAATTATTCTTTCGTCTGTTTTATAGCTGTCCGAAAATTGGTTTTCATAGTATATCTTGTAGGTAGTTTGCTTTGTTACTTCATCTCCCTCATTTTTTTCTTTCTTCTGATTAATATAGTTTTTAAGAGTTTCATCAAATTCACTGTTCTTGTAGCCATTGTTGATAAAAACCTGCTTTAAATTTTCTATCGCTTTGTTGAAGGTTTCCCAATCGGCCGAGAAGACAGGATCCAGCTTATTATTTTCTATAGGAACAAAACCACCACGCAACTGATTATAAGGAACCAGCATGAAAAGAAACAGCCGCTGAAACAAACGAACCTAGTATATGAGTTTCAATGTCCACTGGGAAACTGTGAATTCCAAAAATACTCATATATAGGATCAACAACTACTACCCTTTCTAGGAGGCTGACGATGCATCTGGTTTCAGGAGCCCCCAAGAACACTTCCAAAAGATTCACAAAACAAAAATTTCGAGGGAAACTATGGTGAATAATACTAGAATTATAGCAAAAGAAAAGGACGGAAGAAGACTCAGGATATTAGAAGCGCTGTTCATACTAGAAAAAGCTCCTAGAATGAACGATCAAAAAGGTAATTTTGCCAACCAGTTGCGCTTGTTTGGAAACCTAGGGCTAGTTTTGCCAACACTGACAACCCCTAACCTGTCAGTGTAACCTTAGTTAACTTGTTCACTTATTGTTTTTGATATGTAATTTAACTATTAGATTCATTTGTTAAGGTAATTGTAATTAATCGTGTGTTTTGCTGAAGATGGTGAACGTACACCGAAACATGTTCAATAATAAAACAAGAAATTATGGTGAATTAATTTTTAAGTTGAGTTCTGAGTTGAAAAAAAAAAAAAAAATTTCGTATTTTGGAAAAATATAAGACAAAATTAAATCAAGTGGAAACAGACATCCAGTTTTTAAAAGCATGTATTGAAGAAGGACTGCTCCCAACTTTTATATATATATATATATATATATATATATATATTAACTGATAAAACGAAATAAGATCCAAACTGGACACAATACGAGTTCGAGATTAGCAAAGAGCAACACACAAAGTAGGGAAACACACTTACAGACTCAAATTTTCGGGTAATCCGTCTACAACGTGCTTGGTCTCCCATTCTCTTTTCTCCTGAAGACGGATTACCCGAAAATTTGAGTCTGTAAGTGTGTTTCCCTACTTTGTGTGTTGCTCTTTGTTAATCTCGAACTCGTGTATATATATTTATATATATATAAAACAAGATTTCTCATAAACAAGTGAAATAACAATCAATGATCAAACCACAATATAAAAAGGGAAAAAGACTAAGATCTTTCAACCATAACAAGCGGTCTTCGTCAGAGTTAAAAACCTAACTACAGCTGTACGGTTGAAGGATCTTACACAATTTTCTCTTTTCATTTGGTGGTTTGATCAATTATATATGTATATATAAAGAGTTGGGTTTTTGACTCTGACGAAGACCGCTTCTTACGGTTGAAAGATCTTAGTCTTGTTTTCCCATTTTCTTATTGTGGTTTGATCATATGTATATATATATATATATATATACACTTTTTCGTTGGAAATACGATCCAAAACGGACAAAAATAGTTCAATATAGACAAAGAAACATAGAGAAATCAAAAGAACACACTTACAGTCTCTAATTTTCGGTTTGAACCGTCTTCAGGAGAGATAAGAGAGGGAAACCAAGCGCACTGGTTCAGAGACGGTTGGAGACCAACTATATTGAACTATATATATATAAACTTAAAGAAACGCGAATGAAAAACAGATTCATTCATTTATATATATATATATATATATATATATATATATATATATATATATATATATAATAAAACCATAATGTAAAAGGAAAAGAACAGAAATAAGTGCTCTGAGGTTATCACATAGCCTCAGAGCTCTGTGATGAAATTTATATCACCAGAGAGCAAAGTAAAACCAAAGAAGATAGCATAAAAGTTATATAGAAAGAAGGTAACGAAATAGCTGGAAAATTCAAATTACAGTATAGCTTGAAAAACATACCCAGTTTGTTTTTGACTGGGTATCTAAAAGAGACGAAGTCTTACTTAAAACGTAAATTAAATATACATTTGACAATTTTATTCTCAAAAACGAAATGAAGTTGTTTTAATACTCCAAATTAAAAATGTAAGGTAAACAATAAGAGAATGAATAAAAATTAATAGTTTAACAAAAATTATAAATAACAGTAATTAATTTATAAAAAAAAATTGTGAATTAGAATAAAGAATAAAAAATAAATAAACGAAACAAGAAGAAAGAAAATAATTTTGACAAAACAGGAAGCTATTGTTTAGAATCAAGAATCCGGTCAGAGTTCATGTCCGAAAGATATATTTTGGTTTACCTTTTAAAAAAGGTAATGCCTTTGAGATTATGATAGCATAAACATTTACCCATCTCTCCAAATTGTTTAAAGATGGGTAAAGAAGAAAAGCCTGGATATAAGTAGAGTTAAAAGAGCCCTTAATACCTTCTCGAGAAGAAAGAAAGTATATCCCAAAGGCGTATTTATTGAAAATTCTAAACTAGAACTATCAGATGTACCTAAATACTTTGGAATTTGTTTAGATGAAACACGAATCTAGAAAAAGCTGTTAGAACATATTCCTTGACTTTGTATCAAGTTTATTACGCTTATATAATGCTTAGCATTATCAGTTTAATAATGCTAAACTGTCAGCTTGTTCAGATCAATGATTTGAGGTTTGTTATAACTAATAGAATGAATACAGTTATGTTAAGCTTTAATTGTTTATCTATGAGTTGTACCAGATATAATAATATTACGTGTACACATAAATATAAAACTAAAACTATACTGATTGACAGTGAGTCTGATATTATATTTACATATAGTAAATTTGAGTGTAGGTCACTACGAATTTTTTACATATTAATCAAAGATTTCCTTGGTATTTCCACGATATACTTATACATATTTATTGCACGCAGTAAATTCAACTATAAATTATAGAGACTGGTGCTGTATTTTAAATTTGTAAACATTTAGCTATTATCCCCTTTAATATAAGCAGCAACCCCTCTCACGCTACATCGATCCAAGTGCATTGTATATTGCATAGAGCAGCGCTGGAAGCCTTAATCTGAACTCTTTCATGAGTCGTGCCACTTTCCCGCTCATAGCAGTCAGACATTTTGTTTCATGAAATACCTTTTGAACAGATAGTGGCAAGGTTGCAGTCAGACGAGTAGGATGAAAGTAACACTAGCATGTTATGCCTGGCTAGCAAGGTCTTGACAACCAATCCATTGTGCACACGTGCGTTGTTCTAATAATGAACTCATGCACTGTTTCCCACAATCAGGTATTGTCTGATTTTTTTTTTCACGGATTTTTGTAAGAACCTCAAGAAGATAGTAATGGTTAACAACAAATTTTATTTTCAGTAACGCAGTGAAGGGATATCGTCTTTTTCCGAAAAGAAGACATCCTCCGAAAATAAGTCATAGTGTGATTTTAAGGACGTTTTCGACTATAAGCCCACCCCTGAAAATAGGCCCTAGTTAAGATAATGTGAAAAATATAATTTGTTAAAAAAATGCTATTGAATGTAGTAGCTGTCGTAATATTTCAGAAAATTCTTTGGAACAAAATATTTTAAGAAATTCCTTACTTACCTCTAAAGTTTTACGACGAAAAAACAGGGGATAGCTTTCCGGTCATCTTAACAACAACTTAAACCACTCAAAATCACAAGCATGCCGTCGACATACAATATTAATAACAGAAAATTTCAGCAGCGGTTTTTCCAAGTTTCCTAGGTAACCTCACAATTCGATATACAGTCACAAGACACATCACTCAAATGAACTAATATATTCTTTACATTATTAATATGGCAAACTGTCATACCTCGTAAGATGATCTTGTAGTCGTTGGAGCGCTTTCAGACGTTGTCCATCTTCGATCGCAACTAACCTACCTACCTCTTTAACCTAGTAGGTTAGTTGCGCTAGTACGTCCGAAAGCGCTCCAACGACTCTAAGATCATCTTACGAGGTAAAACGGTTTACCATATTAATAATATAAATCATACTAACATCAGTGGTAATAATAATATGCATGTATTTAATATATACTTATACAAAAAAAATCACAAGAAAACATGTTGATACATCTTACTTATATGCATACTCAGTTCATTTGCAGTAGAATCAGTAATATTTCCTTTTAGCTAAACCTAGTATTTAAAATAATAAGCAAGAAAAAAAAATAAACCTAATAATTCCAGCCTAGAGGTAATTTAAATATACTTAATTGCTAAAAATTCGTATTGGTGAAAAGTGAAGCATATGGACAACCTATGTGTAATGACACCGCTTATAAATATCAGCGTTTAGTCAGATTTCACTCGTCCGGTTTTAGGCAGTAGTATCAAGTAACCTGAATGTCCTTGGCAGACATTTTTTACGCTCGTAAAAAATTCCCCTTCATTTCACTATATTCATTTTTATTTTATTTCTACCTTTCCATGTCGTTTGTTTTCCTACTCTTAAGTCATCATTTACTTAAAGTAAATTAAGTACTTAAAGTACTTAAGTAAAGTACTTAAAGAATCATTCCATTTTTTTTTACTTTAATCTAAATAAAGTATTGTGATTATGAACAAATTCGACATAAAGATTTTGAATTATTTAAACACATTGATATTCCCAAACTTCTTTTCAAATATCTGTGTCATCATCTGATGAGTCATAATCATATTTCACATAAAAATAGCTATTATAATGTAAATCTGAGGTATTATTTTTGGGTGAGTCACCTTTTTTTGCCTAAATGTGATTTTAAACATATTTTCCTCCTAAACTCCTATCCCTAGAGTTATGAAATCTTTGGATATTCGTAAACCTGACAGCAGCATTAACTTCAGAATTTTTTACTGGAAAAGTCAATATGAAAAATGTAATACGGTCGACTTACGAATAGTTCTTAAAGTTTGTGCTTTAATTTGTACACGATACAGATGACACAGTTTGACGAATAATAAACAAATTATACCCAAAAAATATCACCTTTTGAAAGGATCAGCTAAAATACCTTTATGTTAAAATTACATGGATGAAGGAGCTATATGATACGGCTTATTTTATGATTTCAACTTTTTTTTTTCATGATAAAAGACTAAATATAGAAAAATGAAATTTTGTAAGAAAAACCTAACTAAAACTAGGTAGGTATCTTACCTAAATTTAGGTAATATAAGTACCTAAAAAAAAAATTAAAAGAAATACCGATTACTATAGAAGACAAAAATACTCCGAAAATCCAACAACATGCTAACTAAACTTAACTTGGAATAATCGATGACCTACTGTACTTTAGGCTGACAAATCAATTTTTATCAGAATCGAATAAAACAAAATTGTTATTTAAAGGTTTAATAAAAGGAATTTGAGTATATTTTTAAAAACTAATGTTATATATTTGAAGACTAACATCCTTAATCGTATAAAAGCAAGTGCCAATGAATCATAACATGTTTCCCAGAGTGATGGATGGTCGTCTAAGGAAAGTGCTGTAATCAATATACTTGTCGCATCCTTTAACAAATCTTGATGTCAGTTATACAGACATTTAGTTATCCCAATTTCTTTAGAGTAATACTGAAAAATAGACGCTATTTTTCATTTTTTTTATGATAAAACGGCACATCATTTTAAGCCACTTCTCTGATGGTTCACTAAGCTTGACATTTCGTATTTATATTGTCATTATACGAATATTCCAAGAGCTAACAATACTAGAAGAAACTTTGCGAATGCGAGGCAAACGCGTTTAAAAGCCTTGAATATTATTGCCAAATCATACATAAAACTAATAAAAGAAGAGATACTTCTTCAAGGTCAATTATGAAATTCATTAAAAAACATAAAATCTAAAGTTGATTCTAGAAATGACAGGCGGAAGACAAGATGAGAGGTGTCCTTGAATTTACTAATAACATCTTTTTTTACCACATCTTAACTAGGTCTATCTTGAGTGAAGTATAAAGCTGTTTCGATTTTGGTCCACTTTAATATTTGATCCTCTCATGAAATTCAACATTTGATTTACTAGTAACAATCTTTAACTGGTATGTTACTAGTAATGCTACCATGATGCTACTAGTAATGCAGCCACACATGGAAAACTCTTATTGGGGCTAGTATTAATTCAAAGCTACCAAGATAATTTCATTATATAATCAAAAACCTCCATTAGAAGTGTCACGAAATCCTGTTCGTGTTAAAACAAATTGTGACCCTGAAGACGGCTATTACGGACGCTAATGTTTACAATAATCCAGTTAATAGTGAGCCGTAAGAAAGCACACACGCAGCCTCTTCCCTGCAGCCGCAAATTGCAAGACACAACGCACGAAACAGGGTAGCCAAGGTCAAGTGTCCACAACATCCTTGATTTCGAATCTTCAACTTCAACATCAAAAACCAACCATTAACAGCTTAATTGCTTTTATTCTATTGGACATACTGAATGAAAATATAACAATGATGACGTAGAAGCCATACTCATGGTTCTATCTACAGTCCCTTGCGTCGACTTATGTATTTCATTCAAACTTACCAAAGCATTTCGTCAAAATTATATTCATTGAAGTACATAAATTATATATAACTTTAAATTATACGAAACACGACATAGAAAAAAGATAAAATGCACACTTACTAAATTCAACATTTTGAACTGTTCTTCGTCATCAGGAGAAGACTAGAAGAGAGGACGAAGTGAGAGACATCTCCCCATGTGGAAGGAAGGAACGCACGTAACTCTCGCGTGGAGAGATCTCTCTCACTTCGTCCTTTCTTCTAGTCTTCACCTGATGACGAACAACAGTTCGAAATCTTGAATTTATTAAGTATGTATTTTATCTTTTTTCTATTTCGTGTTTTGTGTAATTTAAAGTTTTAAAGCCCGTGTGGACCGTTCCTTCAATTTAGTATATATATATATATATATATATATATATATATATATATATATATATATATATTTGTAAAATTTGGAAGCAGTCCTTCATTTAAGCATATTTCGTTGAACAGCTGACCGTATTTCACTGATGTCATTTTTTTCACTAGTTTTTCAAGGTTTCTGAATACCTCCTTCTTTCCTTCATCCAAACGTTGGAGAATGTTAATAAAGTTGGAACCGACATGTTTCGACTGGCTTCCAGTCATCTTCAGGGTGATTAATTAAAGAAAGAGAAAAAAAAAGAAGAAAAAAAAATTTCGCTGACATCAGCGAAATACGGTCAGCTGTTCAACGATATATATATATATATATATATATATATATAAACCAAAGAGTCGAAAGCTAGTAGTGAGTATTTTTTATATATACATATATAAAAAAAATTAGAACTTTATGAATATGTACATTACTAAATATATGACCGTACTTGTGACTCTCGTTATATCTATCACCTGTACATTAGCATGTCTCCATTAATTAAAACAACTAAAATATAAAATAACTAAAATAATAATTAAAAAAAAAATAATAATGAAAGAGAGCCAAAAAAAGATATCAGGTACATATGAGACTAGCTATTATTCACATTATAATAATTTAAATGAAGTCCCATGGATCACTTCATTTGATTTTACGAGTAATATCCTATGTATTAATACATTACTAACTACTTACCTACATATGTTATGCTTTGTCATAATACTGATAAATGTCTAACTGCTTTAATAAAACCACAGCTACAAATCAAAGTCATCATAATGAAATTGTTATGTAAAATAAAACCAATCAAACATATATTTTCTGATGCATTCCATTGTGTGATGGTAGTTTTCGAACAAGTGTTTGATTAAAACCAAACAGTTTGTTTAGTCAGCAAAGATAACTTGAGATAAACCGCAGTTCCAGAATTAGACACCATGAAATCTTAACCGAAACCCATTTATTCTCACCAACTCTGAAACGTAGGCTAAAATAAACAATGAAATATGTAGTATTAACCAGCAGTATTATATTTCTAGTGTTCGTATTTTAATACTATTACAGTTTTTAGGTATGTTCTGTTTATATTTTAAAGTGGAAATGAACCAAATTGTTTTTATTTTAATTATCAGGCCTTAACTAAGGACAAATTATGTTTCCTTCTGATTCCAAATAAAGCCAGCTATTAAAATTTAGGTCAGGGATTTCAGGAATAGTATTAATGATTGATACAAGGAAGTAATTGGAGAAAGAGGCCTTGGCGTCGACTGCTACATTCCGCAGGCCAGAGGTAAGGTTACGTCTAGTGTCGCGTACAGCGTCAGTACGTAAATCATCAGCCACTAGTGCAGAATATAGCATTTACACCATTTTAGGCTTCTAGTATAACAAAGCTGCAGTGCTGTCCGATCTCTTTGCTGTCAAACTTCTTCTTGGGTTTTAGATATGGATGCCCATAGACACATTCCCATTAGTATAGCTACTTGGAAATCTATGTTTCTGATTTATCTATTACGCATGAACTGCGTAATGATGTCATACGTAGAATTTCTAAAACAACGCGCACTATTTCAGATCAATTAGAAGCCTAATCACTGTCTAACAAACAAAGTAGGTGTCGTTAATTACGCTTAGACAAGGTCAGTAATATATAGACTTTTGGTATCAAATTTTCGGAACGTTATAAACGATCCGAAACCACCTCTAACGACTGATACAAAAAAAATAGTAAAATATTCAGATCAAATTATTTTAAAAAACAACTAGCTTGAAAGAAAATTGGAAAACACTTTGTCTATTATAAATTTTATTTTCTACGACTTTAATTCGAAACAGTTTTCTCTGAAGGTTTGAAAAGGTGTTTAGGGGTAAAATTAGGCTTCGCTATTTCTTATGTTTCGATGCTGACCTATCAGTAAAGCTAGTGCTCTTACCGGCCAACTTTTATTTATTCATTTTTTTCAGTATGAATATTGATAATATTCCAGATCTGATAATTGCTGATAGAGCAATGAGTCATCAGTCGATTGGATTTAATCAACCGTGAGCTATTTTATTACATTTGCACGCTTCCAACATCTCTGCATGTCTTATTTCATTACTAAAACATATACGTACGTACGTGCGTACGTATGTGTGTATGATTGCGTGTGTATGTGTGCGTATATACGTCTGTGAGTAATCTTACAAAAGGAATAAGGAGAGAGAACGAACACAAAACAACAAATCGAAGGAAATGCCTCCTTTCTTGCTGGACTTTGGACCCTGAAACTGATTCTATTTGTTTACATTTATATTGATGTAGTAATTAAATCATAGATATGAACACTCGTAAAAAACCACTTATAAAACATTTCACTTAAATAGAATTAACTAATACAACTGTATTTCTTAGGAATATTAATTTATAAATAAATTGCTAATATGAACTGGTGACTTTAGAGTAAAAAAGTTAATGAATAATCTCCACAAATAGAAATTTAATAATACAAAACAAGGTTTAGAACACATTTAGTTCTCCTTTATGAATTAACTAAAAAAATACGACATCAGAGAGTTATCAATAGTATAAAGATGTCCTAGAGAAAATGCAATGTTATCAGAGAGTATACATAACTCCCTGAGGTCTTTGTACATTATTAGTTAATGCCTGAAGAAGAACACTACTTTTTTACTCTAAAATGAGTAAAACTTTTTTACTCTACAATGAGTAAATACCATATAATAAATGATTGAACTTCCTTAGAATGAATTGGTAAAATTATTAATAAGTAGATCTTATTCTAGCTACTGTTTTAAACGTAGCTAGACTGGCACCTTATGTTATGTTATAATTAATTAATTATGTTATAATAACATGTCCCGTTTTTACAATTTTCAATATCCTTTTTCTACGGTACAATAGGTAAATTAGGTATTTGTAAAACTAGTAAAAAAATCATATATGAGAGCCCCTACCCTCACGACCCTTTGAACAAAAGTATGTTTGACAAGAGTATTTTGAACAGGGTTAATTTTAATTAAGCGCAGAGCCCTTTTGAAATTCCACCAGCCACCCACGGCGTTATGTAGGTCATGCTGAATATTGATTCTACCACACTGAAGTTAAATGAAGAGCAAAGCGAGTGAAAGAGAAAACAAAGTCAGGAGTCGTAATATGCTGAACTGTTCATGGTCCAAGGGCAGATGGTTACTGTATAGCACAGAGATAACATGGGACCCAGACCTTGAGTTCATACAAACGCACTAGCATCCTATTCGCTAACTTTTCACAGCAAAACACTGGAAGCCATCTTGAAATTATATAACACAATCCTTCATGTTATCTTCCACCAAGTCAATGTACTGACAGTTCTGTTTATCCAAATACAGGAGAGCTCGCGGCAACATACAAATTGTAAGAATATAGCAGAACCTCGTAGCACGAGTGCCTCCTTGCATAAGCAATTCGCTTTACGAGCAGCCATTCGTAAGAATTTTTGTCGTAAAAACGGATGGTCTCCGTTTTAAGTTCAGTAGATTAATCAAACATGATTATTTCTTACATGTGTTTCTTGCTCAAGTAAGATTATTCATATTGCATGTACAATATTGTTATTTTTCGAATTGTACCTTTTCTATTCAAAAAATAAACTTGAAAACTGGTATTTTGGGGATGAAACGGATTATTTATTTTTATATTAATTTCAATGGGAAAAATGACTTCGTAATACGAGTAAATCGCAATATGAGCTCGGTTCTGGGAACGAATTAAACTCGTACTGCGAAGTGCTACTGTATAAAGAAGTTTGAAGTAAACATGAAAGATGAACTTGACTGTAGTTCTTACTATGGTTCAAATCTTCATCAAAACCAGTGCTTCGATTCGATTCAGTGGAAAAAATAGAAGTTTTCTATTCATTAAGAGTTGCAGCATGTCAAGTCGTGTATGATTACATATGTATGTGGTACCGCTCAATGCAAGTAGATCGCCTTAACGGAACAGACCTCACTTTCACCATTCACGGAGTTAAGTTTGACATAATTGAACGCTAAATGATAATAAAAGGAATAAATAAGCTGTGGCTCCGTGTCCAGAGCCAAGAATACTCCGCACCTTCTCAAGCCGAAATGGCTATAAAATCAATATTACATTTGAATAACTTGTTAATAAACAACTATCGCGCCATCAGTGGTGGGTTGAGGAGACTGGCGCGTTTGCTCAGGAAACAAAACCAATTCAGCAATTTATAAAATTAAATTGTCAAAATTATTACAAAAAGAGCAAACTAGATTCATAAGATCTTTATTTAATAATCTTTTTTCCGTCATGACAGGTGAGAAAAACTCTACAAAATCTGGCCACAAGTTCCTGATATCCACTTAATAATGATGTGTGTCGACGGGACACCTTGTAGTAGAGCTCGCGGAGTTAGCTGTGTCATGCCAGGGGATATCACGTTGATGATAAGGATTATAAGGAACGAGAAGTACCACTACATGGGGGACCAAGCTTAGGTATTGCCTTCCGTTATGTTAATTTAAAAAAAAAATACGCAAAAATGCGATGTATATGTTAACTGAGGAGCCAGAAATCCTAATATCATCTCAATAGGTATCTGTCAATATCACTACTAGGACCTTAGCATGGAATATACCAAGAGGTCGAGCACCCACTGGGCTTACTAATTACAAATATACGTAGAATGTTTGTCCCAAATATCATACAAAAAAGAAATAAAAACTCGTCATTTGTGACGTTTACTAGCTATTTGTATACATGAGATATATCTGTTAACCAGATAAGGAATCAGAATTGTTTGATTTACAAAAGCGAAGTACTATGTCTTCTAAGAAATACAACCTTTCTAAGTACTGAACAAGAGGATAGCCAGCTGGCAAAAAGCGTCCCCGAATGCCGGGACAAGGTCACAGGATGGTCTCTGGGTCAGTGCCACCCACCCCTCCCCCCCAACCCTTCCACTAGTTAATAATAGCAGTCCTCGGCGAATCTCTTTGAAACTGCTTCAACTAAGCAGTGGAGTTTAAAATTAAACCACAGTCCTAAATATATTCAACTTGAGTGGAAAATACAGTACAAAACAACTCAATGAAGTGAATGTCTGCACGACTGTGCAGCTCAACGAAACAATAATGAAAGCAGCGTAGTCAACATGTGACCACCGGAGGGCTAAGTTAAAAGAAATAGAACTAAACAGAGTTCAACAACTATTAATAAAATAAAATTCAGTGAAGAAACTTTTAAAAATAGCTGCAATCAGTATTAAATCAAATCTCCATGACCTCCCTTATCTCTGCTGGTCCACGCTACTGTAACCAAAGTATAGTTATCATGAAAACAATCTACTTAGAGTCGCTATCATGCTTTAAGGTGGTCATAACTCATTTTATATATGGGTATATACATGTGACTAAACATATATATATAAAGATTTCACATCAAAACGTGAAATAACAATCAATGATCAAACTACAATATGAAAATGGGAAAACAAGACTAAGATCTTTCAACCGTAACAAGCGGTCTTCGTCAGAGTCAAAAACCCAACTATATATATATATATATATATATATATATGATAGTTTTGTATGGCTATGTTCAATCCTAATGAACTGGATAGCTGCCGTGGTGTTTGATAAATCATGAAAACTATCACGTGAACAGTCCTGGGTTAAACTAGTATTGTCATAACTCAATAAAGAGTATTCTGACCGCAATATATGTAATACCTTCTAAACGAGCATGCAGTTCAATAAATATAAATAAATAAATAAAAAAGTCCTCGATTAGACGAAGAACATTGAAACATAAGAAAAGAATATTGTAAATACAGCAGCTATTTTTTTACAACTTACTAAATATTATAGTTTTGTTATTTCATATTTGTTACCTCTACTATAATGAAGTTATAAAAAGGAATTGTTAAGAATTAACTCTTTCTTTAGCAGTAAAGAATAGAGCTGTGCTTCAAGCAAAACATTTCCGACTCCAAGTATGAACATTTTCTACATTCTGAAGCAATTCCCTCAGACTACAAAATAAGATAAGATTATCGAATACTGGCAACGTGGAGTTTTAGCAAGTTTACAATTACAATATAGTCTAAGCGATATACTGCAAACTAAGTGTTACTAATTTAAAACTCGTTTAATATGAAAATGGTATGAAATTTAATGAGAGAACCATGTTTGCCAGGTACTGGCATTCATTCCCTATTTACTGGTTATGGCGGTCATAGTTAGCGTGCTTGCGGGATAATTTGTAACTCTCTCTGGCACTGTAAGCACTATCCCTTGTGAGAGATGTACAGTTATCCACACTAATTTATCAACAACACCTCGTCCCCACTCTGAACCTTCAGGTATCACAACATTTAGGACTCTAGAATTAGTAGTTTAGGAGAAAAAAAAAGTAGTCTAAAAACAGGTTGTGACAAAAAAAGTGAATTTCCCATCATGCATAATTCTTCCCAAACCATAGGGTTCATCTACGCTATGAGGCACATTTTTGTGCAAAGTATTAACTTGATCCATCAAAGATTGTGGACCGTAGCGTGGTTACAAACTTTGGATACATACTCACTTACCTACACAGACGTACAGACATCATCGAAAAAACTTCATAAAACGGCTTCTGGAATCTCAAAACATGTAATTCCGTCAAAATCTCGAATTCGAATTTTTTCACTTTCACTATACTTTACTTATAGTGAAGTAAAAATTGTTGCTATGATAAAATTGTCAAGTAATTGTTTTTCTTTTTTTTTTTTTGGGGCAGATTGAAGAAGGAACTACAATGGGACTGTCGAGTTAACTCAATAGAGACGGAATCAATAATGTAGGCCCAAAGGCAGCAAGTTCACTCAATTGGCCCCACTTAACTTAATATCTGCCTCCAAAGGGTCTGACCTTTGGTGCTCCCGAAGGAATCATCAGGTAAGGGAGAATATTCAACCAATCGTCGCCTTCTCAACAAACTAATACTGGGACCTTGTTATTAATAACAACCACTTCAATCATCAGTTATATTTAACCTAATTAAAATATGTGAAATTAAAAGGGGCCGCCGCCGTAGGTCATGAAGAGCCGCACATTGTTCTAAGAAAATATAACTTACAGAAAGTATGATTAATAAGAAATGCAATAACTAATAACACATTAAACACATCTCGTCCCTAAGATGCGGAAGTGTGCTCGCGACACCTGTTAACTGTGTGCAATGGCAACAGTAAACAACTTCTCAATACACATTGATATTTCTCCACGAGCCACAGTGCCGATCCATTAAAGACAGACAACACCAGATAAAACAGTACACCTAATCGGTACAATGCAAAAACTGAAACATGATGAGAAAACAACACGCCACGTTTGCTAGCTGATATCAGATAACAAGGTGTCCGGTAGTGTCTGAATTACTAATGATCTAATACAAGGCTCTTCAAACTATGATCCACCAAACAAATCCCTGTGGCCTTAAAAAAAAATAATCATCGTACGACAGGAAACGCTGAATTATTGAAAGCTGGGGCTGCTGACTGGTGGCGCTAAGCCCGTGCTGATATTGTGGCGCACAGATACTAGTGCTGGTAAGTATGTGCTGTGCATTACAACCAATAAGTTGGTGTATAACTGTATATCGCGGGGATGGAGGGCGAGTGAGGCTTCGCTGTATTCTGTGAGGTTACGTGGGAGAGAGCGTGGGGTGAGTGAAATGAAGTGTATAGGGTTTGATCGCTGATGACGTGTACAGGCACTGTTGTCATGGACTACATTCTCAAAATTCATTTTCAGAATTTCCTTATCCATCAACAAGCATTGTGCCTAAAATATGTTGAATGTCTTGTGCCATGAAACCAGTTGTTTCTGTGGTTAATTTCATTAGATCTCATGCACTCGACTATCGCCAGTTCCGGGATTTCTTGAAAGAAATTAATACCCAGTTTCATGACTTGCCTTATTAAAGAGCAGTTAGATGGCTTAGTTGTGGAAAGGTTTTGCTGCATTTCTTTGAGCTCAGATTAGAAATTGATTTATTTCTCACAGAGAAAAATAAACCTCACCCATTATTATCAGAATGTGAATGGATTTGGAAATTGGCATTTTTTGCAGATATGACAGGTCATATGAATCTGAAGATGCAAGGCAAAACAAATTTGATCAGTAACTACTTTGTTCATGTCAAGGCATTCTGAGCAAAACTTGCGCTACTTGAAAGCCAGGTGAAAGTAAAGAATTTTGCTCATTTTCCATGTTGTGAAAAATTTCATTCAGAAAGTAAAGTAGAATGTCCTTCTTCCTACACGCATTTTCCAAAATGAAATATAGAAATCTAACTATCGAGCAAATTTATCTGATGATCATTTGAAATCGAATCTTACAATTGGCTCATCTAAACTGGAACCTGATTTTAATAAAATTTTAAAGTCAAAACTACAGTACCAATCGTCACACTAATTTGGTTGCATAAAACTAAAGGCAGGAATCTGTTACACTTTACCCTGATTTTTCCAACAAGATACGTTTTAATTTTTCCATGTTTATGCCGTAATATGTGAGGAAATTAAATTACTGGCACTGATTTTTACTTTACTATAAGTAAAGTATAGTGATCGTGAAAAAATTCGATCTCGAGATTTTGACGGAATTACATGTTTTGAGGTCCCAGAAGTCGTTTTATGACGTTTTTACGATGATGTCTGTGTGTGTGTGGGTGGGTGGGTGGGTGCGTGTGTTAGCATTGCTTGTTACCACGCTACGGTCCAGAATCTTTGATGGATCAAGTTTATATTTTACACAAAAATGGGCCCCATTTAGACGAAGATCCCTATTGTTTGGGAAGAATTATGCATGATGGGAAGGTCACTTTTTTTGCCAAAAACCGTTTTTTTTAAAACATTTATTTCTCCTAAACTGGTAACCCTAGAGTTTTGAAATTTTGGCATTATCTTTGAGGTTACAAATGTAACAAACGAAAAATATATTCAGAATTTTAAATCAACAGGAAATATTTTTTTTTCAATAAAATGTAAAAATTTTGACTTATAATTCAATCTCAAACCTTGTGAGAGCGATACAAGCAATACTGTTTGATGGATCAAAATGAAACTATGCCTAAAAATAGAACATTATGTGGAGAATGAGTTGAGATATTTTTTTCTAAAATTACATTCGCTAAACGGTCGTTACAGTACGATTTGTGTTTTCAGAAAATGTTTTTTTGACGCTAAACGGCTCGTTAAAAAATAATGAAAATTTGACCAAAAATGGAACAAAAAATTAACAATTCATAAAAAAAAAATCATTAAGTTTCAATTACGGGAAAGAGCAATAACGATATAAAAACTCTTTGTTTATCCTAGACTAAGAGATCACCTGCTATACTTGTCGAATTTTTTGTATTTTTTTACATTGTTTACATTGACTTAGAAATTTTTTGAGCGAATCCACTGAGATAAAATTGATGTTTCTAATGGAAAAATGAAAATAAATAATTGACTTATATGAGATGTAAGAGGAATAATATTGTGCAGGAAAATAATAACCCTCACTCAGAAAAAAATTGTATATATGTTATTTGACCAGTGGGAAGGAAAATGATCTTATTAAATACTAAGAAGCTTATTATTATTATTATTATTTTTTAAAGATTAAAATTCCCAGTATAATAATTCTATAAAAGACCAAAAATGTAAATGATAACTCATAATTGGAATCTTTCGTTTAGAGATTAATAAATGTAATTATCGTACATCTATAATTAACAAATCATCTTAAAACAACATTTTCTTCGCTGTTTAAGATATTTTTTAGAGAAAAAAAGGGTATTTTCCTGTTTTAAATTTTAAAATTTTACTTTAATATTCAATGTAGAAGGATGTCAAGTAAACGATGTAAGAAATCCACTGGTTGTTTGAACGAAAGCCATTCTCTGGTAGGAGAATAAATCGTTTCAAGAAATGTTCACTTTGGTTTTTCAAAAATGTTATTACTGCTATAGTTATACTAATGAAATTATTTGCATCAGCTGTGTGATGTACAAAAATAAGCTTATATATTGATATGTCCTTCAATCACTATCTTTACTACCTCACGAATGCAATGCCAATAATTATATCCTATTTAGATATTTATGTTATGCTTAAATGATACGTTATGTTTTATATACTCAAGATATTTGACATTAAGTTACTTATAGTAAAGTAGAGTGTAGGCCACTCCAGATTTTTTTTATATATTTTCGGTCCGCATAAATCCAGGGAAGTATATAATGTGGCCCTTACATTGAAAAGTTTGCTGACCCCTGATCTAATGCATAAAGAGTTGAAAGCCATTTGGACTATAGTTCATGACACATTGTAGGTAGCCAAGGACACAAATAAACAGGAAACAAACATAATTATTGATTCTCCTTAGACACCACTTGGGTTATACCAACCCGTAACATTATATGCTTCACCTTCCTCTACACCTAATAATTTTTTCAGTCCATAACATCCTCCTCCTTTCATTAAATTTCTATTCAACTATTTGTACCATGTAATTTTAAAATATTGTTTTAACGTAAAAATGTTAACAATGGTATCTTTATTGATACAATATCAGGTTTGAGACAGTCCTGACTTGGACCCCAGTGATTACCATCTCTTCACCAAGGTGGGGGGAGGGGGGGGGGGGGTTCGAAGGCGGCGAGGACCTCACACACTTCACGATCACCTGACTAAAGAAGTTGGCGGGAACAGAATACGATGCCGGTCTTGGAATTAAAAGTCAGTTAAGTGTAAAAATATAAGATATATATCTTTAATGTTGCATATTTTTTTTGTATTTAAACCGTTTAGGGAGGCCTTATACCTTCACACTTTCCAGACGACCATCGTATTGAGCTTTACACTGTCAGGCTTTAGACGCGCTAATAATGAAAAAAAAATCAAAAATATTTTAATATTTAATTTGTGAGAGCTTTGATCTTTGATCAAGTATTACTTTAAACAGTTTGAGAGTTCCTTTGTATTTTTTTTTGTCAATATCTTCAAATAAGAAATAAAGCTGCTCAAGGCTAAAAGAATACATTATCTTTGAGGAAGATCACTACCTAAAATGTCTAATCTCCCTTTGTATCTAACTGACCTTGAAGAACTCTCTGTATATAAATAAAAATAAAGTTCATTTGAAAATAATGTTTTGCTAGGAATGCCAGCTATTGACGTTGCCTCCATACGCCCGATTCCTCGCCAGTACATATGGTAAACACTCCTTGGTTGTTATTCCCCACAACCATAGCGCATGTCATATTTTAAACCTACATTCAAATGTTATAATTGTACTATCGTAATAATCCAATGTATGTATGATAAAAATCCCACTCTTTCGTTTCCTGATGGCAACGGATGTCGAAATACCGAAGTGAGTTCTGTAGTGACTTTCTGTGTTCTTTCCTGTGTTAAAGTTTTTATTGTCCACACGGACCTTTCATTTTATTCAAAGTATATATATATATATATATTTCGTTGAACAGCTGACCGTATTTCGCTGATGTCATTTTCTTCACTAGTTTTTCAAGGTTTCTGAATACCTTCTTCTTTCCTTCATCCAAACGTTGGAGAATGTTAATTAAGTTATAACCGACATGTTTCGACTGGCTTCCAGTCATCTTCAGGGTGATTAATTAAACAAAGAAGAAAATTATTAGTCTTTGGAGTTGGTATTAAGACACATTATACAGTAGAAGTTTGAAGTAGCTGCTCTTGGGCCTGGTTCTCAAGAGCTACTGACTGAGGTGGGGTGGATGGTGGGGTGGGGGTACTGACAGTTAACGGTTTTTTCATCCAATCAGACGCGTATAGTTTAAGCACTCTCTCGCTACTACCCGTCTGAATATTTATTGTAGGTTTATTCTGTTTAATTATTATTGCTTCTGCGATTTGCAGCCGATTGAAGTTGTTTTCTTTTCTAAAATAAATTCAAAACGAAGTAAACACACAAAAAAACACAGACATAACTCACATCGATATTTCGACCATCGTCGTCATCAGGGAGTGTGAAGAGCGAAGAGTTCCGCAGGAAGGCAGGGCGGTGACTCATATATATATATATATATATATATATATATATATATATATATATATATACAACTTAAATAACCTTAGGTTATTTGAGTCACCGCCCGACCTTCTTGCGGGACTCTTCGCTCTTCACACCTCCTGATGACGACGATGGTCGAAATATCGATGTGAGTTATGTCTGTGTCTTTCTATGTGTTTCCTTCGTTTTGAATTATTTATATTATATATATATATATCACTTGATAAACGGAAAGACAATCCAAACTGGACACAATAACTAGCCTTTGCGTCTACAACGTGCTTGGTTTCCCTTTCTGTTTTCTCCTGAAGACGGATTACCCGAAAATTTGAGTCTGTAAGTGTATTTCTTTTACTTTCTGTGCTACCTATCTTCAATTTGGAACTGTTATATATATATATATATATATATATATATATATATATGAAGATGAGCTGGCTTATGAAAACCTTCCACTGTCTAAGTGAGTGGTCTGCTCTACTCTGGGTACAGTCCCCATTTGCTGCCATTAGCAATGCAGTTAACATCAAGGGTGGAAAATCACAATCGAATTTGAAATATCCAAATAAAAGTAGGTTATTTAAATTCATATAATTTAATAAAAACAAATGCCTTCCCCGAAAATATATGCCACCATAATCGAACTTTCTTCTAAAAGCACAGCATTTCTGTTTTAACAAAAAAGTGTAGAGGAAATGTGTTGTTTGAAAGTGACAGTCGATTTTATTTTTGCTTTCAAACAAATTATTATTAGAAATAAAGGGTTTAAACTGCCTTACAAAGAAACGACGGCGAGACACCGAGTACACTTACAGGTCAACAGAGTATAATATTACACTGATCTTGTCTAGTCTTTGAACTTAGGCAGATTTCTTTATTCTTATTTCACTCCTAGAGAGGAAAATGCTAACTGCCTCAAATTAAAAAGTCTCAGCAACACGTGTATGCTATTAGACTACAATAAACTACTCAATATTTAAGTTTTAAGTAAATTAGTTTTAGTCTCTGCGATAGGCTAAGTGGACTTGATTAATATCACCTTGAAAACAACCTTGCTAGGCGACTTGCAGTTTGTTCTCTTATCTCCAACTCAAATCAATAATTTACAATAATGATAGTATATCAACGAAATCACAGGAAACAATTCACAATGCACCTCTCTCGTGTTCCTACTCGCACTCATTTAGAACTACAACTAATTCCATTTACCTTTTCTTTCTTTTAAATAAATCTACCTTAATTATATAATAATAGTCAACAGATTAAATTTCCCAATTAAGCAACTCAAAATAAAAATTGTTACCTTTTTTACAACCAGTTTAATAAGATTATTGAATACTTGTAGCCATTTCCAATACAGGTAAATACTACCTTGCCATCTCGTTCTGATTTTCTAGTGCGCCTCCCGTCTAGAACCCTATTTTCCCGATAATAATTCTTTGTTAAGACTTGACAGGGTTAGAATAACGACTATACTCATAGAAAAGTTTTTTAAAGCAACCAGGACAGCAAATGAATAACAGCTGATTAGGAGTAATAAGGCTCTTTAACTGGTAAGAGAGAGACAACCACACTACCAAATAGAAAACTATTATCTCCTTAAGGTATTTAAAAAGGCTTGCAGTAGGAATACTTGGTGAAAAAATAACGATCAAATCTGATGAAAGACAAGGACAGTCCTTAATCTTAATCCTTAGGGAATAACAGAGATCGAAAGACTTTCAAAGAACCTCCGACACAAGTAGACAGGATTTCAACATCTTACCGGACACATTACGGGGGAACAAGCAAATGTTTCTTACCAAACACATCCGGGACCATATAAATTGCATCGGCATCATAACCTAACAGTCAACTGCATTTGTAATACAGGGAAAAATGGATCAACATCACTTAGGTGCTATTGTAGTATATTACCTAAATTATTTGGGATATGCCCCAATGTTTATGAATGGAATGTAAACCTTGATTTTGTATTGTGTAGGTAGAATGAAATGGTTCTTTTTACATTCGTTTCAATGGCTAAATCATGTTCAATACCTAGATGTGAAAGATTTCTATAACTGCTTTGTATTTATCCACTTGATATCAATATTTGAATCAGAAATTGTTTATGTATTCATTCGTTCAAACGGGTCCGAAGTGAAATATAATATCAAAGAGTATATTACAAACGGCTGGCAGGACTGGCATATACTACCGAGAACACCAGACCTATCTGTGTGGGTCCTACTTTAGTATACTATCTACCTTCGATTTTGTCATCTACCACTTACTATATCATTTCATAATAAACAAAACGCAACATTCATCACAAGTATGCTAATAAGGAAAAAAATTCCTTTAAATATATTGATTTAGAAAATTCAACGTTTACTGTGATTATACATCGGCTGCTACTTTGAACGTTATAAAATACCTTGATACCTGATCTCACTTGCTGACTGATCTCGCCTAGTGTAATCTTACATTATGACCATCTCCTGTCAGTGACTGCAAGTATTATTTCTTCAAATTGCATTATTAAGTGTATATGAATATCATATAAAATTAAACCGTTTAAATTTATTTGTAACATACTTTAAAAAGCTGCTACGAACTGTTTTTGAGATCTGTTACACCAAAACTTGACTAGGATAATTTGCAAGAAATTACATCCTCATTATGACTCATAATGGGTGGTAGTTAGTATACTATAGTAGAAAATCAAAGGTAGGTAGCATATAATTCAGTAGTTCATATCTTTGTGACATTAGGTTTTTTTCATAAACAATTTAAAAAAAGAGGTATAGAACTACACTGGTCTATTATTAATCCGATGATATAAACATACGAGTAATAACATACCGGCGCAATGGAAATAAAATAACGAAGTTCACTACTCAACTTTGGTACCCTACTGTATCACTTGCTTAACATTATTGTGTGCGGTAATAACGGTTTTTTGGTGGTTTAAGTATGCCAATCACTAAAACTACTAAACGCTCATCCTTTGGAAATCCCTGAAGAAGGACTAAGCCTCAAAAACGTTGCATTTCGAAAGAACAATGTTACATATTGCAGCCAATACGAACAATTGTGACGGCTAACTGAACATTCATGTAAAGCCCCGACACTTGAAATCGTATTCAATACCAGCATTCACTCTACATAGGCATTTAGATACACCTCTCAAACAGGATAGACTGCATTTCGGCAGTTTCCTTGAAATTACAATAAATTTGAAATTCACTGATAATCAAAAAGTATAATAAGCTAGTGAAAGCTTCTACATATTGCTATTTTTACCGACAATCTTTGCACGAGCTCAAACCCTAACAGTAGCCTAACTAAAACTTTATGAGTCTCATTTTCACTGGCTCCAAAACCTTGGTTCTAGTGACGATTTGTACAGTATGTTTTTCTAAACATATTATCGAATGTCTTCTTTATCTCGACCACATATATTTAACACTATTTTCTTTTTTATAGAGGTTTGTTCTAGCTTCAATAATACAACACCTTTAAGCCGACGTTTCGTCTATATTTGTAGACATCTTCAGGGCTCAGGTCTGCAAATATAGACGAAACGTCGGCTTAAAGGTGTTGTATTATTGAAGCTAGACCAAAACTCGATAAAAAAGAAAAATAGTGTTAAACATATTATACATTCTCATTTTTATGACACCTCTATATCAACTTTCAAATGGGTATTTCAGTCACATTGTGATAATGATGTCCAATCTTGTATAGTCCATAGTTTTTTATGGAAAAAGTACTATTTCTTGTCACTATAAGTTACAATGCGACTGTATTATTCTGCAATACACAGAGAAAAATTCTCTTAAAAAAAAAAGCTAAAATATTGTCAAAAGTAACCAGTGTCAAATGCATAAATTTCTCAACTATTCCATAAGGATCTTTGAATGTTTCATCCAATATCTAGATCACTCAGCTCTTAAAATGTAGGTATTACTTAAAAAAAAAGTATAAAACTAAGCTACACAAACAGATCAACAAGAAAATAACAAAAATGTGTTCTAAGAACTGAGAATATGAAAACTATACAAAAAACTCGTTATTACTTCTGTTTCAAGACTGGTAAGCATACTTCGCTAATAGTAAATAAACGAGAATACGCCATGCTTAAGAAATCACTACTCACTACTTCTTAGAAATACGAAAAAAAAATCAAGGAAACAAAAAAACATCAAGCATTTGCATGCATACATGTGGTTTTACTTGAAAACAACGTGGGACAAAAACTGTCTGTCGTTACCTTTTGATCGAACGGTTCTGTCAAAATCTTTTTTTTTTTTTTTTTGATAAAGTCAACAAAGATTAACTTGATTAATGCAATGTCTGTGAAGTTGCATCTTATTATAAATGCAACAGAAGGCTGTTAATTGCATAGGTTATTAGCTAAGACCGTCATTATGATAGCAGTACCATAAATATTCATGTCACATGACTGGTTTTCGACAAGTCCTCCTTCAAAATGTAGACGACAATAAATACTCTTGATGTAGGAATAAACTCTCCAGAATCTAGAAGTTGGAGATATTCCAAAAACCAGAATTATAAAGTATGATGGTATGTATAAGGTGTTCTAGAAGCACCCATCAAGGGAACTTGAAATTTTCACAACAGCTGTTTCACTTGAAAAGTAGTCTTGTCTTTTCCAGATATATTATGCTAATATTAAAGGAAAGAACTCGAGTCATTCTTCAATTTTGCATACGACAGTTAGTGGAGAGGCGACTACTTCAGAAACACTGAAGTCTTTCTCTAGCAACGTGTTGTTGAAGCGATGCTTCTTTACAGAGTTCTACCCAGAGAGTAAACTGAAATATCACAAGTAATCCCTTCCACGTGCATAAAGTCTTCAGCCAAAAACAGCATGTTTTATCTCAGAAATGTTAAATACTTAAGTTGAACAATTCACAAGAAGAGAGTTTTCTTTTGATTATTTATCTGAGCGCCTGACGAAATAACAAATGTGAAGCATTGCAAATGAAAAGTAAAATGAAACATAAAAAATACCCATAATGCTGCATAATAATAAAGCCGAGACAGACCCAAAGGACTTGAAGGACTAAGGAAGGTTTAGAAGAGGCGTGGGGAACCTGTGGCCTTTTCAACCATGAAATGCGCCCTTCTGCGTTTTTTTCAGAAAAATGTAAAAGATTACATAAATAAATGTAAATGTAAAATATAAAGATTTACAATTATTGTAATAATGACAAAACATTCTGGCATTTGGGAAGAAGGCTATTCATGAATCATTACCTGAAAAGTCTAATCTTTTAGAAAATCATTTTCCTGACTTAGCAAAGGTGATAAACGAAGGCAGCGAGGACACTGCTGAGTCATTTGAAAGATTCGAAATAATTTTAGATGCACTGATCCAGAAATATAATGATAAATTCAAGAATTTTACAATATAAGTATTATATAAGAATTTGCTAATCCATTCGTGGTGGCCTTTTGGGGAAGTGGACGGTTCTAAAATGGCCTTTACATCAAGAAAGGTTCCTCACCTCTTGTTTAGAATAAAGTTTGGAGGGAATGAAATTAGCTGATCTTCTTCAGAGAGAGGACGTAACGAGAAGAAATGCCTACAGTAAGTCATTAATTTAGTAAGGAATACAATCATTGTTGTCAAACCTAGGAGAAATAATTGTCCAAGATCTTGTGAAAAACCTGCACCAAAAAACAAAGCAAAGAAATTTGAAACCTAAATAAAGCAAGAATCAAAAACAATCCACCCACCATAAATAGAATTTAAAATGTACGTAGTATAATTATATTATTTCCTTAACAATAAAGCATGACTGCTTTAAATATGTCGAACTTTGTTATGAAATAACTAAAAGACTTTTACTCAATGCGGACTATGTGATCAGGCAATAAAATGTTTTTAATGAAAACTACTACCTCACCATGACCTCTTCCTCACTAACATTGACTGATCTTCTAAACAGAGGTAAAGATCCTAAGCCAGAGCCCAACCCGGGTTCGGGTCGGACCCGGACTTCTCTCTTGCTAACTTTTTTTAAATAAATATATATTTACTTATTTATGTACTATGTACTACTATGTATCTATGTATACTATGTACACTGACACGATGTATGGATAATTAACTATGGAATATTTGTTGTATAATAAATTATTTGGATAAAACATGTGACGGAAATTTGCTAGGCTGGTGGGCTAAGGGTCAGCTAGCTATGCACAAGGTTCACAGCAAAGAATAGTGGACAGGCATCTTGAGCTTTAACCACTCCTTTCAAACTGGTAGAAGTGGTAAAACATATTAACTTTGACAGTGATACACTATGATTTACTTTCTATTAAAATATTTAATATATTGGTAGCTCATCCAAGGAGCATCCCGAGAGGTTATCTTTGTAATCAAGCAATTCAAACAGGAGTCCCCTACCACTAAAACTAAGACCCTGTGATCTCAACTGTTCATCTACTATTTTTTTTATATTATTCAAAGATCCAAATTAAAATAAAAATGCAATTTTCGATGTGCAGATTCCTATCATGAGATAATTAGTGTAACTTGATTCCCAACATCAGACTTTTGGTGCAGCTTGATACCTATCAGGAGGCGATTGATATTATGAAACCTTGTATTGTCATATTAACTTGAAAAGTACCAATCCGTGCAGCTCATAACATGGAGTTCCTTTTCGCAAGGAAAGCCAATGCTACTAACAATAATGGTGGCTACCAAATCAAAGTTAAATTCTCAAATAATTATCAACTAGTGAAGTTTACAGTTCACACAGACCCTCAAGTATTTCCTTTTGGTTATTTATTAAAAACGAATAATTTCTTAAGATAAATTACGTTAAAAAATGTATAATGTTCATTTATTTCGATAAACTATTTTTGTTTGTTATGGTCTTTATTTATAACTCGTCCATAACTAACTTTTAAAAAAAAAACAATAAATATGACATAATAAATAGAAAGAAGATAGCACACAGGTAGACATAGGAATAACTAACTTCTATATTTCAACCACCGTCGTCATCAGGAGGCGAAGATTCCCGCTGGAAGGCAGAGCGGCGACTCTTCCTTCGCGGAGTCGCCGCCCTGCCTTCTGAAATATAGAAGTGAATTATTCCTGAGTCTATCTGTGTGCTATCTTCTTTTTAATTGGTCTTAATTTAAAATTCCGCTGGACTGTTTCATTTAATAACAAATATGTATTGTTACAGACGCACAAACTATGACCCTTAAGTCCAAGGGGAGACGGTAAAGTAATGAGCCAGAATATTTGAAAATAGTTAATATAGCGTCTAATAAGCAATTTGTCGACAAATATAACACGAAAAATAAATGAAATAATGCATTCATGAAGAATACATATACTATGTAATTTTTATATTCAATACATATACTAATTACGTAAGATGTATATTAACTATAAAAGTTAATGGAAATGCCAGATTTACTTTAAAAAGTATATTCATTTACAAAACATGAACATTAAATATTCTTCAATGACAGTATTCACATCATGGACCTTATACTGATTCATACTTTAAAATTAATTCTCCTTCTATAAATCCCATACTTCTTTCTTTAAAAAAAAAACATGGTCACCACATGCACAAATGATGGTTTACTTTTACCACCATTTGTAAGTTATATTCCAGAAACTTAGTATTTATGCTGATTTTTTATCCTGCATTTAATTTTATTTATGGGAGATATCACTACACCGAAATTTAACTTAAAAGAAATCGAAATTTAAATATAATTCACTACTAAAAACACAATATTAATCACAGAGACAAAGGGGAATCCAAGAGTATTCGAAAATTTTGTTAATATCAAAATAATATCGATAATCTCTTCTTCAAAACTATTCCTTTAATTATAAGGAATAATTCTGAAGTAATTTCCACTTGGATGTCATTAAAGGTAAATTGAATCCCATATCACTTCTATATGAAAACATAAAATATATTTTTTTTTTTTTAATTCTTTTGACACGCTTAAATTTTATGTGCAATTAAGCACTTCACAATTGGGGCTGGATTTGAACCAACGATTTATGTTTATCAACATATTTATTAGAGTAAGTGTCTTTTCTTTTTTTTAAAAAAAAAACCATATTCTTTTTGAAAATACATGTAAGTATTAATATGAACTGAAGTTCAATTCCTTTGACATAAATGTGTGTAAATTAAATTCAATCAAAATCTACTTATAGAAGAGTAAAATAGGAGCTAAATCAAAAAACAAAGCGGTAAATATAGGAAAAGGCCTATACTTAGCTTCAAAAGGGTTAAAAAGCTAACTCTATTACTATCATGTTATACAAGAGTCTATGCATATTCTTCCATGACTATTATTAATAATGAAACAACCAAACATGGCTCTCTAAAGCCTACATTTTATTTGAGCAGCTTTATGGGAAGTAAAGCACTAGTTGGCTTTGCATTTTCCATGTGACTTCTTTTTACACAATATAAATAAACTTTCTCATAATGCATCACAGAATAAAACCTATTCAAAGACTGAATTTCAACTCACCGTACCATATCTATATTATTTTGCCTTTTTAATAAACAACCAAATGGAAATACTTTAGGGTCAACTTTTTTTAAGCATTATTTGTTCTGTGAACTTCACAAAACACTGTTCTTAATTAATTAGTAAGAGCTTAAATTGTGGACTATTACTCTTAATCACAGCTAAAATCGTTTCTTCATTTCTATTCCCTTGTCTGAATAGTATTACTTCTTCAAAAGCATAAATGTGGTAATAAGAATAATTAGAAATGTTTCAAAACAACAAAACATTAACAAAAACCATAAAGCTCAATCTTTATTAAGTTTTGGAAGAAAGGTTTTGTTAAGCAATAAGAAAAAAGTTTAAATACTTTCAAAATTGAAGTGAAATCAATCACAAATTGATACGATAGAAAAACTAAAAGATATATTCCTTATCAGTAAAACAGATAATTTTCAATGATGACAAGAAGTTTCATTTTGTTAACTACCAAATTATTTAATGCTCCATGTACAAGGAAATCATTATTTATTTAGTTATTCCTTCATATAAATGAAATTTCCAATCAAAGCGCAATGCAATCACAATCGTAGTCTAGTTAGGCTTCATTTAGGTTACAAAACTGCCAAGAGCATTTTATTTTATTTCACTAGTTTACTAGTTTCAGAATGTAATTCATGATATTCAGTAAATTCAAAATACTGATGCCATAATAGAACATATAAGAATATTTTTGCATGTGTTTATGTCACAAATGTTTGATAATGCAACTTATAAAAATGTTAAAACTGGTTTAACTAATACATCATAGGGTGAAACCATATAACTTAAGTTATGTTTTGAGCAAAGATAATTGATTTATCCACTTACTGGTATTTGTGAAATAATGAGGGCACCATTTTCTCAGCAAGGCTTCACCTTCATCATCGTTTAAGGGCCTTGCAGGATTTGTATCATAACAATTTTGAATCCGTTGAAGTTCATCAACGTTACACTGTCCATAAGATACGCAATGATGTTCTTCTGCTACTGTTGTCTGTAAATGAAACAAATACTGAAATATGCTGAACATCAACCAAGATAAGGTTTTAGTACAAATAAAATTCATACCTCAACACCAAAGTGGCAGACCAATATTAAAGAAAATAACGAATACACTACATTGCATCCAAAACTTACAGGAACTCTTGTTTTAAATTTCATTATTTCTTTCGAAAATAAAATTTCTTTAAAAATATATATCTTTCAATAACTGGACTTAACTTTCACTGTTGAAGTCCACAATCCACAGACAGTTAATGGAATCAGTAAATTATTAATCACTAAATAGAAAAATTATAAAATCGAAAAGTTTTGACAATCATCACAGATATTTTAAAATTTAACTAAGTGTAATTCTTGTTAGTTATCTCATTGTTAAAATCCAACTTTCACTTGGAGATCACAGATTTCATTTGAATTCCGGAGATAAGAAGAAATAATAAAGAAATTTGATGTGTTGTCAGTTACAGTTACAAATGCAAAACTTTACATATAAACTAAACACACTGTAACCTCAACGAGAGACAACACCATTACACTGACCTATACTGATACGGAGTAGGGGTGGGGCGACATTGCAGTCGATATTCATCCCCTCTCTCTACTCTGACGTCACATGTAAGGATTCCAATATTCCTTGAAGAAAATTAATTTGGAATTAAAATATTTTCACTCAATTGCCAAAATTTGTTCTAAATTTTCCATATCGTATCAAAAACAAAACGTTTTTGTTTTGTTTATCGTTGAATCATTGAGTCCACTAAGGGAAGTAAGTCACTGTACTAATTCTAATAAGCAATTTTCAAACTTGCAAGTATATGCCTACATTCTTGTATCAGAAACATAAAAAATATTTGGTTTTATTAAATTTTCTAATCTTTAACAGTTAACTATTTGAATCATTTAATTCTACCACTTTATTTATGCAAGGTGATATACTATCAAAATAGTTTGAATTAGCACGTTTATTTGCAAAACTTATTTCCCTAGTTAATCCAAGGTTACAACTTTACAAGTTTAAATAATTTTGATGCATGTATTATTTTTCTGTTTTGATATAGTGTGTCTGACAGGTAAACATTTAATTTGGACGCGTCCAAGAGTTCTTCCATTTCCAATTCTAACAGATATCACACACTACCCATCTGTTGACATTCAGGAGATTCCTCTTCATATGTATAGCTTCAGCCAAACATTTCTTACATTTCAGAAATAAGTTATTAAAATAATATAAAATATATTGAGCATCAAGATGAATTATTTAAATAAAATCTATTTAGCAGTCAATCACTTTTATCTCTTCAACTTGAGCTGGGCTGCATGCGTGAGGAAGGTGAAGGTATTTTCTTTGTTCTATGTGTGTCTATGATCCTTTACATTCTGATAGAGGGTTATAACTATGCTAACAACTTAATACTTAATCATGATTGTTTGAACATGTCTAACAGCATACGCTGGATGTTGTTCTCCAGCTCAGACTGTTTTGCAGGTGCTGTAAGGACAGGAGTTATCGGGCTCCTCAAACGAGGTAGAATGTTTTCAAACAGGCCTGATTTAATGCTATGGGCCACTCACAATAGTTTATGCAAGCATTCATTTTGTCGTATTTACTCATGATTCGAATAAAGGGAAGAAACACTAAGTCTCCACACAAAACAAGGAGTGTGTGCACACATATTCTTTTGTGTGGAGACTTAGTGTTCTTCTCTTTATTCTAATCAATCTTATGGATGTTTATGATTGATAAAATGTACCTTATTCTAAAATGAGCCTTGAAACAGTAAACATCATGAAGCTTTTGATTATTGTTCAAGCAATATTTCCCTGTAATACAAATGAAACATTCAAAAAGTGATGTTTACAGTCCTTAGTCATCATCACCTTGGAATGAATATCGATAAGCAAGCTTAGATCTGATAACATATTCACTCGTACAGTAGTGTAAAATATGTGCAGTTCAGAAAGTGTTTTGCTCTAAGTCCAAAAACTCAGTTTTATTTTATTAACTTCTTCCTGGACAAAAACAAAGGATTTAAAATTAATATTGGGTTAAACACTAATAGGGAAGGTCTAAGAATATAAACGTTTACATTTTAAATCACCTTTAATGTATTAACTCACACGTTCCGTAATCAAAAGGTCTTTCTTCCTGTGGGGATGTTTAAAATAAACATTGAAATGGTTGATTTGAACTAGAAAGCCAATCAAAACTGATTTACTATGTACTACTGTTTATAAAGGTATTGTTTTCTTGACCACAATTACTAATAGATACTTTTCTTCTTCTCGGAATTTGGTCAGGGATAATTATTTGAAATCACCTTTTTGTCAACGTTTCGTCTTTATTTTAAGACATCTTTATTTTTAAATTTTAGGATACATGTGATGTAGATAAGATGAATTTTCATTGTTTTTGGGTTCTAGCCGTGAAGATGTCTTAAAATAAAGACGAAACGTTGGCAAAAAGGTGATTTCAAATAATTATTCCTGACCAAATTCTCGAGAAGAAGAAACGTATCTATTGTATACATACGGATGGAACTAGAACCTTACCTGAAAAATGTTCAGGTAAGACTATCACTAAAAGCCGTGTCATATCTGCTGAGATACCTCACCGTCTGGCCGAGATGATTTTAGCTTTTTCATCTCTGCCTGTTTCTCTGGTGTCCTTAGATTGGACACTCATATTCTCTTTCCATTATCTTTAATCAGCTTCCCACTATTTCTTACACAAAGTCCTCTCAATCAGAAAAGAATTTTTCAATCCTGACTCCAAAAGTCTTCCAATCCTCTAATGTGAAATGGATGATGCAGCTGTCAAACTTGCTCTATCATTAACAGTCCTTCTTTAACTTCCTTTCTCAACCGTATCTTCCAACACATCTACAGTATACCTCTTGTACTCCCTACAACTACGTCTAACAGCTAGACTGATAATCATTGTAGGGTAAAAAGCTGATGAAACAGTTTCCACATATAAAAATTTAATCGTATAAACAACACGTTTCGAACATGTAGTGCTCTTCTTCAGGCATAAACTAAAAAATACAATGTCATCAGAGATTTATCTATAGTACAAAATAAAAATTAAAAAAAAAATAAGGAAGAGAGTACGAACCTAAGGGTGAGTGTCTGTGGAAGAACTGACTGGGAATAGGTACAACTGACTTCCATCTTACTCCCAGTCAGTTGTACTCTCTGATGACATTGTACTTTTTAGTTAATGCCTGAAGAAGAACACTGTGTGTTCGAAACGCGTTGGTTATAAGATTAAATTTTCATATGTGGAGACTGTTTGATTAGCTTTTTACCCTACAATGAGTAAATACCACATAATAACTGATTGCACTACCTTAGAAGTAGACTGATACTTTCTATTTACTAAATTTAGACTCCATATGAATTTTCATATGTGGAGACTGTTTCACTAGTTTTTTACCCTACAATGAGTAAATACCACATAATAACTGACTGCACTACCTTAGAAGTAGACTGATACTTTCTATTTACTAAATTTAGACTCCATATGAATTTTCATATGTGGAGACTGTTTCATTAGCTTTTTACCCTACAATGAGTAAATACCACATAATAACTGATTGCACTACCTTAGAAGTAGACTGATACTTTCTATTTACTAAATTTAGACTCCATATGAACTTTTATATGTGGAGACTGTTTCATTAGTTTTTTACCCTACAATGAGTAAATACCACATAATAATTGATTGCACTACCTTAGAAGTAGACTGATATTTCTATTTACTAAATTTAGACTCCATATGAATTTTTATATGTGGAGACTGTTTCATTAGTTTTTTACCCTACAATGAGTAAATACCACATAATAACTGATTGCACTACCTTAGAAGTAGACTGATACTTTCTATTTACTAAATTTAGACTCCATATGAATTTTTATATAAGCAATTGAAATGCAGTAGGCTATTACTATCAATGCAAATTTCATTAATATGTATGGTAGAAAATTGAATCAGATTCCCGACTCCTTGCATATTTTGGCAACACTGGCACTGCTAGAAGAACGAAATTATTCATCAGTGTTGTTCATTCTTGGGTATATAATATATAATGTCTCATCGAATTTTTTCACGATCACTAGACTTTACTTACAGTAAAGTAAAAATATGAATTACCTGATATGTCAGTAAACAGTAAATATCAGACAGACACCAAAAGTAACGTAAGTATTGACTAACTGCCATCAAAAGAAAATGGCAAGTACCTGACATGAAAGGAAAACATTTAAGTTACAGATTAGTAATAATAAAAAATATGCAGACAGTTACCCTTAGTTAATATCTGAAGAAGAACAGTATGTGTTCGAAACGCGTTGTTTATACTATTAAATTTCTATATGCGGAGACTATTTCATTAGCTTTTTACCCTACAATGAAAAAAATTGAATACCTGACTTCAAAAGAAAATACTGAGTACTTGAATTCAAAAGAATAGGTTGAGTACCTGACATAGGTTGTACCTGAGAAAACTACAAAACATTTTCAAATGATAAGATCTAGTAAATATTTGAAAATAAATTATTCGGTACCTGAAATGAAAAGAAAATATTGAATAAAAGAGCAAAATATAAAATATTGATTCATTTTTTTTATTTTTTTATACCTTGAATATAATAAAAGACTCAGATTATCTTTTCAGCAGTTTTAATAATAGCACGAAGCTAGATCGGCCGAGGTAATGAAGAGATTGACATTATTTTCTTCGGGTACCTAATTTAAACCTTTTCTGCGAATTTCTGAAAATTGTAATTTAATTGGTCTGTGGAAAGGGTTAATTTAATTTTTGCTGAAAACCATAAAATATTTTCAACCCTCTAAAGTTCAACGCCCTAGATAGCTGCATGAGTCCGATGCATACGACCTTGAGTACTAATTCTTAAACAAGAAAAAAAATAATTATCTTATTTTATAAAACTCATACTTTAAGCATACTACCCATTATTACTTTTTCCACTAACAGTATTCTGCCAGGGTTGAGTGTTTTAGTGCTTTCCCGGTTGAGGATTAAGTGAGCTATTTTTAGTTGAGAAAAATGTTTACAAATCATCCACGGGACTCTCTTTAAATAGTTTGTTATCTATTTTAAACAAAAGTTCCAGAAATAAAGCGATGGTTGTGTTATTTTATAAGTACCTGGGGTATTATAGCTCTTATTAACGAGGGCAGTTAATAATAAACGAAACAATTTTCCTTTGAAGTTATGTTTTGTTTCAAACAAAAACTAATCCACTCTTTATGCAAATATATCTTTACTTTCACTGTTGTCATTTAAATGAAGTTTAGTAAATTACAATGTCCCAGGTTCTACATACCTGTAGAACTCTGTACAATGAACTTCCTTGATATAGAATGCATTATAGGATAAAATATTTTGATCGCAACTTAGATGTTAAACACATTATCATAAAAAATTAGGGTCTTAAGTCGTACATTTGCAGGACATCTCGCAAGAAAAGACTACCTACATATGATTCAGTTGGGTTTTTGACTCTGACGAAGACCGCTTGTTACGGTTGAAAGATCTTAGTCTTGTTTTTCCATTTTCTTATTGTGGTTTGATCATATGATTCATTTAGTGCATTTTGAATTCACTAAATGACTTATCTAAATAACTTGTCTCTCCTTCTTATCAGGTGTTTCCATCTATCAAATATAATAGACAGCCATTATTCAAATGATTCATTTCCGATGTTTATCATGATAATTCTAAACTAATTACTAAATTACCTTTTTTAGTACCTTAAAATCACGGCTTTATGAACCGGCTACATAATCTTCAGGAGCTGTTAATTAAACTGTATTCTAGTTTCCAAGACTTGATATTTATTTTAACTAATAATGAAGAAATATGACAACACGAAAATTGTATGCGAACCGTAAACAATAATTGAACTGAAGCCAATTTGTTTTGAAAGCTCCAAAACTCTGACGTATATTCAAATTATAAATTACACAAAGCACGACACAGAAAAAGGAATAAAAAGCACACTTAAGAATTCTCAATATTTCGAATTGTTGTTCGTCATCATTCTGATGCAATATCTCAACAGTTCGAAATATTGAGAATTCTGTAAGTGTGCTTTTTATTCCTTTTTCTGTGTCGTGCTTTGTGTAATTTAAAGTTTTATAGTCCTTGTTGACAGTTTCCTAAATTTAGTAATATATTCAAATTAATTATAACTATATACATACATAAACCATTGCAGCGACTAAACATCTGCGAAATATTTTCTGTGAAAATTGATTTTTAACATACATTTCTCAGGAATACATAATTTATTTTTCATTAAATATTTGTTTTCAAATCATAATAAGAAGTGTAAAGTGTCATTGGACTTCCCATCACAATCACGGGATCAAGGCTGAAGTTATTGACCATTCGTGTGACGTGGGAAAGTAATTAATCAACACTGTCTTCTGTCCAAGGAGTCATATATCATAGACTAATAGGTGAGACTTCTCGTCAGTAACACAGCAATACTTCTATTTAATTAATCATACTTTGGTGTTCTCGAATTTCTGAACCTATATAACTCTATTTGAAAGTATATTTTCTTTTTGGTTTAACTTAGACAATTCTGTGGTCCTTAAATAAAACTATTGCCATAACAATCCTGAGATAAGCGTGACTTGAGATAAAGTTAATGAGATTAGAAAGTTGAGGTGTTAGTATCATGACTCGTTTACTTCTGCACTGTGTCAGTACTTATGAAATGTAAGAGTTTATCAAATGAAAACCTTAACACAAAATAAAATACAGATGACATTGAATTATTAAACTTTCATTGCTATTGACTGTTGTGTGGACGTAATAAATGATGTATACTTCCTGCATAGTTCTCTAATCTGATAATAAGTAATAATTAAATATGTCTGTGTTTACTTGTGTGTGTATGTGTGTGTGTGTGTGTGTGTGTGTGTGTTGTGTGTGTGTGTGTGTGTGTGTATGTTTATTTATCCTCACACGTATCACACATGTAACACCGTGTATACAACAATAATGTTATGCTAAAATAATAGTAATATAATATTACTATCATAGGACTAAGAGAATGATGTTATTGATTCATTATGTCTATAATGAACATTGATTAATTATGTCTATAATATATACATAACATAAAAATCTAAAATAATAAACGATTATAGTATCAAGAGTTTTATACATTAATGGTGTAACATAAATATTTTGTTTGTTTGTTTTAATCTATTAAATTATGGTAATTAAACTAAAATTACAATTAAAAATCTCCATATATGAAAGATATCTAATGAAATTTTACCCAGTATGTTTAAAATAAGGTAATAGGTCAGGTGATATTAATTACGTTGTTCAATCGGCCAGTTTTGTTCTGTAGTCATGGTAGTTAGAATTAAGTTTCTCTGTTACGGATTCAATAGTTGACAATGGCATATTACGTGGTACCATGTATGGCCAGCAATCCCATCACAAGTACAACTTGAATTTTCTATAATGTGGAATATTTTAGGCAATGTCCAGTGCGTACTTGAGTCAGTCTGTAGTCCATTGGTAAGCTGTTTAGCTACCTTCTAGTCTGTATGGTCGGAAAATATTGCCTTGTTTCACTTCTTTTACTGCTTATCTGGCCAACTGCAACTGTTTGAGTGAGTTGTGTGTTGTTTCTACGTGTTCTTTTCTTGTAATAGATAACATATATATATATATGTCACACTATATAATTTATGAGTTTATATATATATATATATATATATATATATATATATATATATATATATAAATATTGATAAAAGTATCGACCGTGGAATAGAAACAAAACTTAAGTTTATCGGGACTCGGTCAGTTCTTCAGGTTCAAATTAAACTCTCATTTCCAACGTTTCGGTCTTTATTTAAAACCTTTTTCATAGGCAGAAGTATACATTTTGAAACAGAAAAACTAAATATTACATTACAAATTATTTTACATAAAAAATAGTATGTGGATTTTAACAACTGTAGTCTGAATGAACACGTGACACTGAACTGAACTTAGTTTTTCTGTTTCAGAATTTATACTTCTGCCTATGAAAAAGGTTTCAAATAAAGACCGAAACGTTGGCAATGAGAGTTTAATTTGAACCTGAAGAACTGACCGAGTCCCGATAAACTTTAGTTTTGTTTCTATTCCACGGTCGATACTTTTATCAATATTTATATATATATATATATATATATATATATATATATATATATACTCATAAATTATGTAGTGTGACCTCGTACTGGTTTATTGACGTCTCCACTCCTTGACCTTTGTCGTTTATATTATTCTCTTGAAAAAGTTGGAATAATAAAATTATAGACAAACGTGAGTTACTGTACTTTTTATTTGTCTAAGCTCAGTTCATATTGATACTATTCGCATTCACGATTTCTCAATTAAGTTTCTCTTTGTGTCTTATACCTTTCTGTAAACAACAGATATTTCCTATATCAAAACCCTGTGAACCAAAGAACATTAGGAAAGAATATAAAACGCCTTGCTTGAACCAAAAACTCAGTGCCACAATTGAACTGAAAAAAGTGAGATCATACATCTGGTGTGAAATTGAGAAGTGAGGAAAGCAAGAGAGGTTTATTAAAGGGTGTAAAAACAAGGAAAGGGAAGAAAAGATTGGGAAAGTAGGGTGAAATACTTAAGAGATTACCTGTGTTGTTACCATTAGAACAAACAATGATTACGAGCAACGACTCATCATGAAACAATGACATTTGGCATTAAAGATATTTCTTATACTACACTGGAGAATGAGTTTTTAGCACCCTCTAAGATTTGTCACCATAGTAGTATTGCAAAGCATGAGCAATAGACATAATGTTGTTCATTTCGTCTTTTCATCATGATTGTAATTAGCTGGAATTCAACTTAACTTTTAAGTTTCAAAAAATTTTCATATTTAAATTGCTCAAGAGGATGGATAAACTATTAATACCAAGGCCTCATTACTGTTTGCATAAATTATTTGAAGTTAAAATGACAATCTACCATCCATAATTCACTTACTGGATTATAGTGGCAGTAGGTAGAGGGAGTAGATAACGGTAATAATTAATCAGTTCCTGCCACAAAAAAACTTAAGAGATCAGATACAGGTACATTAGCAAAAAGAGCCTTCACATTGAAACTGGATCACACCATAATCTTGATTAAACTGATAATGCTCTAGAATTATGTATATATTGATTTTAATCTGGCTATCTGATATTTTTACAAATTGATGGACTGTAAATATTTATTAATGAACTACTAGTCATGTAGATAAGCATATGAAGCCGAACCAACAAGCTCTCAATTAATTGGGTGACAAATTATCGAATGATTTTTTTATCAACTCATACATACGTAGCAATAATGGGGATTTTGATATAAATTGGCTATTAGATTGGTTTCAAAATAGTTTTCATCTTTTCATTAAAAGAACTTTTGACCCTGTCCAAATAAT
The DNA here is from genome assembly GCA_026182355.1 of Hermatobates lingyangjiaoensis. Lineage (NCBI taxonomy): Eukaryota > Metazoa > Arthropoda > Insecta > Hemiptera > Hermatobatidae > Hermatobates > Hermatobates lingyangjiaoensis. The sequence continues at coordinate 710,433 of JAPFBL010000122.1, read as the reverse complement.
AAATAATTGCTAATTATTCATTATTAAACCATTGATTTCGATTTATCAGGTTTAGTAATTTCTCTTTTTATAGAATTATCGTTTTTAAGTGTAGAACAAGAGTCGTAAAGCCTTTATAGTTCTCTACAAATCCGTAAATCATTCGTTGTAAAATATTTAACTTATAAACATCGTTCATTTTATATTTTTTCTCCTTTACAAAAACGTTTAGCCACTTTAATGTAGTTTAATTTTTAATATTATGAAAAGGTTAACAACCATTTTTATTACCAAATTGAGTTGGTAACACTGAGTTTAAGAGTCAAAATTCCTAATATTTTTATATTACTTGACAATTATAACCCAAGCAGAACAGGAAGCCTTTTGCAAATGATATATTCAAAATGAGCAGCATTTTTTAACATTTCAAACGAATTACACAACTAAATCAGCATTGTGAGCTTATTATATTGTAAATTATTCTAGAATCAACTCCTTCACGAAAATTATATTATAAAAAAAATAACAGAACTCTCCGTTTAACTTGACTGAAAAAGAATGAAAAAAGACAGGTACAATAGAAACATCAATTTCCTATAAATTGACTCATTTTTAAAATAATTTAAAAAAGATATAATTGTTGCACTACAAGTTTTCATTTTATAATGGTAAAAAAATAATCTTTTTTTGGCAATTAAATCAAATTGGACGTGGCAATTACAGTGACGTCTCATCACGCTAGTTCAATTTGGATTATAAAACTTGATAATCATAAAATCAATTGCTTCTGATTGCCAAGATTCCACTCTCAAGGTGAATCATTAATGACAATGTATTATTTAAAATTATTCCTCCCAGATATATGTAGCATTTTTCAAAACTGTTTTGTTTTAAATCTCTTTAACAAATCTTTAACTCATTTTCGTTTTCCTTTGTAAAATATGTTTTACTATTTGGCTTGCTGTCCATGCATTTTATAATACTTATATTAACTACAGAATTTTTTACTTTATCATTTCATTAATATAATTAAATTGAATAAATATCTATTTGTTAGGAAATCCTTTATATAAAACTATATGCTATTGAGTAATGATGAATTTGAGTGGTCAAAATTTTTTTTTATGTTCTAATGTCGTATTTTAAGCTCAGTGTTGTACTAGCAGTCATGGTACTAACCAGCCAACAAAGTTTAGTGTTTATATTTCTTGGGGAATGAAGTAAAAAAAAAATTAGGAAAATTAAAGAAAACCTTCCTTTCAACGAAAACAGATGGTCTTCCTCCGCTTGTTTGCAAACTCTTGCCCAATCCCCTGAATTCTTTAATAATGACATTAATAACATTACTTCTGTTGTGCTTTCATTTAAATACCCCTTCTCATACACCGACAAAACTTTAAAAGGTGCTAAAAAAACGTTCTTCAATTATGTAAATGTATCCCGTTCAATGTCAAATGTCATAGTTTTTTCTTATCATGAGTCATTTGACCCGCTTACTAAGATTACTCGAAATCTTCATTTTAATATAGTTGTTTCTAGTCGTAATATCGAAGGTAATAACCTAATTGAAAAACTCTCCTAGTGGTACTGGATTGCAGTGGACTTATAAATATTGGGCAAACTAACAAAATTGGTTTAAAGAACGTGTAAAACAACAGCAATAAACGTAACTAGAGGTGAACAACACAGTATTGCCTTATTCGTGCATATAAATAATAAGGAACATGATGAAAACTGGACAGGGGCTAAAATACATATGAAAGATCCGTGTTGTTAGGAAATATCGAATCTTCTTTGATTAAATGTAATAGATCAAACACTATAAAACATTAGTAATGGTTCATTCAAGCCTTAGATAAAGCTTTATCTAAAAGAGTTGACAGCTAGCAGACAATTCATTTCTCACTTCCTTCTGAACTCCTTTGTAATATACCCTATATTTTCCAAGTATTTCACCTTTTTCCTTCGCAGAATTTAGTTCCCTTTCCTGCACTTTACGCTCTTCAAAATACCTCTTTTACCATCCAACCTTCTTAAAACGATACCGGATGTTTCTATATGACTTGTTTCAGGATCAGTTGGACTCTGACGACATGTTTTGGTTGAAAGATCTTAGTAATTTTTTTTATTTTCTTACTATAGTTTAGATGATTATTATTTCTAGTGCTTATGGTGAAATTTTGTTATGTATATGTTATTATTTTATGTTAATTGATAAATATAATTAGTGGACATTGTTTTCATATAGATATATGGAGGAGTAATATTCTGAAGAGAATTCACAAATCCATATGATTCAAATGATGTTTGTTTAACAGAAGAATATGTTTACCGTTCACTGAAAGTTGTATAAGCTATTGATAAAACTAGTTCCTGGGTGAAATTTATAAGCTTCATCTGTTCAGTCCAAGAGTGCAGCACCGTACACACACTGGGGATCACTTTCATTGAAGACATGCTTTCTTGAGAAGGAAGCAAGTGAGTAGTATTTAAACTGAAATTTATTCACGCACAAGAATTGATTATTAGTCTATGCAATCCTGTTATCAAAAGTGCTGGTTCAACAAAAGTAGAAGTTTACAAAAAAATTATCAAAAATTACTGCTCTATTGAACTTCTATTTCTAATGAAATAGAGTCACACAATGGAATATAAAATATTATGTTAATTAAAGCGGACCTAATATACAAAAGAGGAATATAATAGACAAGAATCAAAGCAAATAAAATAGAACTGAATAACTAACAACAAATAAGAGTCAAAATAACTTATACCAGCAAATAGATAGAGTGAAAATCTGAAATATTTAATATCTCTGTTGTAGTCGAATACCATTATTACAGTCACTAGAATATCATATAAAAGATAAATAATACATTCTTATAGAGATGATATTTTATTGTGAAGTTCAGGGAAATTCTCTGCCCAATCACCCCCCCCCCCCCCCCCCCCCATTACAAACTATACGTATGTTGACATACACAATAATAATGCACTGAGCTTTATATTGCCATTGTGTTCACTGATCTAAACTAATTCCGAACATACATACATGGTTACTACCAAACAAATATATATTTAAAAAGATTTCATATAAACACGTGAAATAACAATCAATGATCAAACCACAATATGAAATGGGGAAACAAGACTAAGATCTTTCAACCGTAACAAGCGGTCTTCGTCAGAGTCAAAAATCCAACTGGATTCCAGCGGATTCCAGTTGGGTTATTGACTCTGACGAAGACCGCTTGTTACGGTTGAAAGATCTTAGTCTTGTTTTCCCATTTCATATTGTGGTTTGATCATATATATATATATATATATATATACATGGGTCCAAATTTGAAGAAGTGTAACACACAATTAAAGTGATACACAATTCACACAATAGTTAGATACAGAATGAAATATATTTAAAACAAACAAAACTTGTAAATTGAAATATTCAATTTATTGACCTAACATAAAATAACATTAATAGAAGGAAAGTGTCTTTATAATATTACTTTAGAACATTCGTATTTTATCAGACAGTTATATTGATGTTTGTTTCTAAAATTATTCATTTTTAACCTGCAATGTAGTAGTTTATTATATATTTGTTACATTTATTTATAGTACATTTGCACTACTGTCATCAGGGAGCATGCAAGCCTCTGGGCTACTCTGACTCTATTCCTTTATTTTATGACCAGTGTTTTATATTCCGCAAATTTTAATTTTTTTTGTTACATTTATATATAATACATTTTCACTACTGTCATAGGCGAGCACGCAAGCGACTGGCTACTCTGGATCCATGCCTTTACTTTATTACCATTGTTTATATAATTCAAATTTAAAATTCAAAAATATTATTGTTACATTAATTTTTAATATATTTGTACTACTTTAATCGGCGAGCACGCAAGCCAGTGGGTTACTCTGGCTCCATGCCTTTAGTTTATTACCAGTGTTTATATTACGCAAATATAAAATTAAAAAAAAATGTGTTTGTTACATAATTTGTTTTGTTATATATAATATTTTGCGCTACTGCCATCGGCGAGCACGTAAGACACTTGCTACCCTAGCTCCAATTTTGGGAATATAATGATAATTCTCTTTTATTTAGCAATAAATAATATATATATTTAATTTCAGGTCTCTAACCCCCCAGGGAAATGAGGGAACAAACAAACAAACAAACAAACAAACAAACTCACGAACTTTATATATAGAGATAAGTACAGTGGTACCTCGGTTTTCGACCTCCTCACTATTCGAACAATTCGGTTTTCGACCTGAAAATTCGAACTAAAAATGCTTTCGAATTCGAACAGATTTCGGTGTTCAAACACTCGGGCTGGGAACCGAAAATAGCCGAGTGGAGCCGAAACGTACGCAGCGTCACCCTGTATGCCATCACACCGCTGTTCAAAAGGTACCTATGTAAATGATACAAAATGATTTATTTATATTACTTCTTTTTATGTTTATTCTATATTATGTACATATTTAGGTCTTAAATGTTTAGATACACGTTTTCTTAATTTTTTAGGTATTTTTCTTTAGGTAAAACGAATGAAAATACTTACCATTGTTTCTTATGGGAAAAAATATTTCAGTTCTCAAACAAATCGGTTTTCGACCAACAAACTTACACGAATTATGATCGACAACCAAGGTACCACACTGTACATTTGAAATGTTTGCGTGGGGTAGGTACATATTTAAAACTAAATACTAACAGAGTTATTATTAGATACTTTCATAAAAGAACAGAAAAGTTAGAAAGGTTAAACTTTTAATCCCTACATTATTTATATTTCTTTTTTACCCCACTGTGTGGTGATTCACTAAAAGAAAGATATATTATGACTCTCTAGCATGATTGCAAATATTTCAGGTTCCTAATGCTGAATGACTTAGTTAAATATATTTTCATAAATTGATGGAAAATTAAAATAAATTACATCTACAGACAAAAGAGCTTGTGTTTTCCTTTTTTGGTTCTTAATACAATTATTATAGTGGGGATTTTATAGCATCCTAGTATTTTGAAAAAAAATGCTTTCCTTTCCGTTTGTCAAAAATGATAATAATCTAATTTATTCTGAGCGAGTATTATATTTTTCTTGTTTGCTGTACTTTGTTATAAGGTTGCTTGCTGTAAATGTATATTGACAAAGAAATATATTCTTAATGAGCCAGTTTCGCATACTCAAATCAAAATCATAGCCGACTTTTCAGTATAATTCAAAACGTTTGCAGCTGGAAGCTTGACATTTTTAAAAATAATAGTTATGAACTATTAGTCTAGAATAGTAAATACTGTTTACTGGATCAACATGAAATTTTCAGTATTTTCTTCCTTCAGTATTTTCTATTACTCCTAACTTTCTATAAGTATCATTTTCATTGCTTTATTATAGGACTTCGTTAGAGACTGTAAGTGCGTTCATATCTTTAGTCTGTATCTATAGTTTACTTACTGTGAAACGTTTGTTGCCCTATGATGATTGTTTTCCTATTGATAATATATATATAACTTTAAATTACACAAAGCACGACACAGAAAAGACAATACAAAGAAAACTTACAGAATTCAATATTTCGAACTGTTGTTCGTCATCTGGAGAGTAGACTTGAAGAGAGGACGAAGTGAGAGAGATCTCCTCACGTCGAAGAACGGATCGCGAATCATATATATATATATATATATACATAATTTAAAGCATGAAACAGTTCGTTAGGACGACTTATAAAACGATTACAAGAAAAGAAACACTAACACAACTCATTGCAATATTTCGACCTCGTCATCATCAGGAGAAGGAGAAGAAAAATAAGAAAACTTCTGCAACATGAGTTGCTGTTTGCCAGCCGGGCAGAAGTCCTCTTCTTCTTCTTCTTCTTCTTCTTCTCCTGATGATGATGATGATTAGATAAAAATATTGAAGTGAGTTGTGTTCTGGTTTCTACGTGTTCTTTTATATATACACACATATATGATTCAATTATAATATATATATTAATAATCAAACCACAATATGAAATGGGAAAACAAGACTAAGATCTTTCAACCATAACAAGCTGTCTTCGTCAGAGTCAAAAACGTGAAATGTGAAATCTTTTGATATGTGATATTTGAAATCTTTATATGTATATATACACTATTAAAAGAAACGTCCAGTGGACTTTTTTAAATAAAATAAATTCAAAACGAAGGAAACACACAGAAAGACACAGACATAACTCACATCGATATTTCAACCATTGTCACTTTATCGAGACTCGGTCAGTTATTCAGGTTCAAATTAAACTCTCATTGCCAATGTTTCTGTTTTTATTTAAAACCTTTTTCATAGACAGAAGTATAAATTTTGAAACAGAAAAAACTAAGTATTACATTACAAATTATTTTACAAAATAAACTTTACAAAAAATATTGTAAAATAATTTGTAATGTAATACTTAGTTTTTCTGTTTCAAAATTTATACTTCTGCCTATGAAAAAGGTTTTAAATAAAAACCGAAACGTTGGCAATGAGAGTTTAATTTGAACCTGAAGAACTGACCGAGTCCCGATAAACTGTAGTTTTGTATATATATATATCAATAATCAAAGCACAATATGAAATGGGAAAACAAAACTAAGATCTTTCAACCGTAACAAGCCATCTTCGTCAAAGTCAAAAACCCAACTGGCAGTCAAAAATCCAGTTGAGTTTTTGACTCTGACGAACACCGCTTGTTACGGTTGAAAGATGTTAATCTTGTTTTCCCATTTCATATTGTGGTTTGTTCATTGATTATTATTTCACGTGTTTATGTGAAATCTTAATATATATATATATATATATATAATATATATATATCGAATAACTATTATTCTAAGCAGGAAACTACAAACAGATCTTTGAGATGACTTGACTAATGATGTAAAGGAAAATTTCGCAAAGTGTGGGATTGATAAATATTCTAAATGAGTCTGCAATAACTGTACATCATTTTAAGACACACGTCGCGTATCAACACCTTTGCCGCATATCACTCCTTCCTACTGCCTTAAACGTCTTATGAATACAGTTCATCACTTCCCTCTAATTAATCTTTTTTCTTCTTTTTTTTTTTCAATTAATGAGCAATATGCTAAACATATATTGTTATTCTGCATACAAGTTAAACAGGTATTTCAAACCTGTCTTGCATAATTTCCAATAGTAGTTCTCTTATTGTGATAGGTTTCCCTAACTTAAAAACTTAAAAAAGAAAAAGACTTTGAAAAAATTTTAGTTGGAAAGTAAAATACGTCAAAGAAGGGAAAAAAATCACGAGTGCCCTACACTCAGCTTAACTATAAGGAAACTTATTATCGAAATTAGTTTTATATACAGATTCATTTTAATATATCTATCATGTTACAGAATTAGAAAGATATCAGAAAATTATATTTTTCTGATACCACCACGGGTGGCACGTGGTAGAGGGCGGCATTTTGAGGGGGTAAAAATAGAAAATACAAAAAAATTATAATAATAAAATCCTAACAAAAGATTTGAACTTTTATACCAAAATGAGTTTTTAATTTTTTGATGAGTCGTATTTTTGTTTATATATTATGTGTGTAATACTTTTTTTTTAAACGGGTTTTTCAAATGCAATATTTGCCAATTAAATATAAATTCATTTTGCATTTTACAAAACTACGAGTAGTTATTTAAAAAAGTTGAAAAGTTTATTATATTTGTTTGCGTAGCCAGTTAATTTAATTTAAAAATTTTTTATGACTTGAATTATTCGTTTTTTTGAAAAATTTTGGTTTTTTTTTTGATGACGATTGTATGTATATGTATACAATGATCAAATCACTAAATGAAATGGAAAAACAAGACTAAGATCTTTCAACCGTAACAAGCGGTCTTTATCAGAGTCAAAAACCCAACAATCAAAAACAAGTTGGGTTTTTGACTCTGACAAAGACCACTTGTTACGGTTGAAAGATCTTAGTGTTCTATTGTGGTTTGATCATAGATTGCTATTTCACGTGGTTATGTGAAATCTTTCTATGTATATGTATACGAGTACATACTGTAGTATAATGAAAGTGGGACTAATAACGGTAGTACATAATTCGATCCTTGATTGTAGTTCCATGAAAATAAATATTTTGAGGACTCTCTGGAATTTTGAAGGTTAACAGATTATCAACGGCCATCGGGAGGGGGGGGGGGGGCGCTAAAAATAGTTGTTACGTCACTCTTAATAAGGAGTATGTTTTTCTTTACATTGCACTTATTTTAAACATATTCCATGAAAATTAATAAAAGTAATATTTCTTTAAAATTATCACATATAAATATATGAAATATGTGATAAATTTATGTGCTCCATAAATATGTGATAATATATGATATCACATATGTGATAAATAAATATGTGATAATAGAGTCCTCCAGCTCTATGTTTACATCCAATAAAATTTAAAATTCAACAATTCTTTACTTATCGCTCAAATTGACAACACTGTAGGCATCTGATGATGGAGTGCCTGATGTTGATAGCGTGACGTGTGTGTGGTGTCACTACCTCGACAAGATTCACATATCCACACAAACAACCAAAACAAAGTAACATCTGTAATATTAAAGTGACTTACGCTTTTCAAATATATTTCTCTGCTATCAAATAAGGGATAAAAAATGAAATATTTGTTTTTATTTAGACATAATGTCAACGTCGTTTTTTTTTATTACATTCCAGATCAGGGTGACAGAACCGGTTGGAATTCGAAAGAGGTGCGAATAAGGAAAAAGGTTTAAAGTAACTGTTTTAATCATTTCATACAAGCTACTTTCATACTAAACGCACAATAAGGAAATACCAAACAAACCTTGAATATATGTAGAAAACGATACAATGTAGACATGTGACTGTACAATCAAACAAATCACCTTAATAGTAATGATAAATCGAAAATGTTTATTCACATTGTGATGATATCTTTAGAGTAAGGAATCTATTTAAAAAAAAAACAAATAGCAAATATTTTCTTTGTTGAATACGAAACACTAATCTTAACATTAAACATATAATATACCGTCTTACATCGTACACTGCTGTTGTAGCTCTCGGACCGGTTTCGGGTGTCACCCATCTTCAACAGTTCTTGTTGAAGATGGGTGACACCCGAAACCGGTCCGAGAGCTACAGCAGCAGTGTACGAGTTAAAACGGTATATTATATGTTTAATATTAATAATACTAATCTCTGTGGTAATAATGACGAAATGCATGAACTAATCTTAACCTTTCTTCCATTTTGGAAAACCAGCTGGAAGGCACTCTTTGGATGGTGGATATATCTCTAGTAGCAATATCCTTATTCTCCTCCTTAAAACTATGTCCTTTCAACGTCGTATTTTTTTTTCTTTTTTTTGACGGCTATGAGACTGACAAAGTGTAAGAAATAAATGAAACTTTATCAAAGAATTTATAAAATGAATTAAAACAACGAAACATAAGAAGGATGAGTGTTAAACAGAATTAAAAAAGACGCATTCGCAAATGTATGTTTATTTCATGAAGTTTATATCTAGAAAAGGCAAAACTCGTTACAGCCGCTGGGTATTAAAGCCTCATAATACTTCACCTCTCGTTGGTTAATTGAAATCAAGTTGAGTTTAAAGCTAATCTCCTTCTAGTTACCACAACCTTAGGATTATTAAACGCTAATCAAATGTTTATCTAACTTTAATGATTACGCTCTGAGCATTTTCCTTTCATTTCGCGAACTCCCTTAAATGAACTTTACATTAAAACGGTTTAAATTAGTAGCCAGGAAGCACCTTTAGCATAAGTAAACTTGTTACATACTCCGTGTGTTCAATTTGATTAGTCATCTGGTTCAAACAGGTTTGAATTCTATTAGAAGTAAGATTAACGAACTCATGATCTGTAGGAACGCGCTTAGGGAAGCTATTCATCAAATACATTCATCAAAATCTACGAAATAGATGGTTAGGTAAAAAAAAAGTAGTTTTTGTATTAACACAAAAAATGTTTCCATATTCAATATATTCTGAAAAAGGAATTATACAAAGAACGTACTCAAATGACTCACGAGAAAAGATGGTGCGTGAATAATACCACAAACTTCAAAAATTAATTTACCTCTTTTAATCAACTTCACAATATTTTTTCCATTTTCTCAGGTTAGATGGATTAATTAGTTACTTTTTTAATAACATAAAAAGAAAGGAAATGTGACAAATAAACTCAAGTAGGATTTATCTATGTTAATAGTTTCATTTTTTTCTTTGTGTAAGCCAAATGTAATAACATTTTCATCTTCTGTACTATTGTTATGAGGTCCTTTCTTGTGAAACTTCTCTAAGATTTGTATTTCCCGAAGCAAGGCAATTTTAGGAATTAGCATTTAGTAGAATTGATTATATAGAAATTTCACACACGACATGGAACCATTTAATATATGATTGTCCAAAATCAGATTCGTACAGGCAAAGGTTAATGCAAGCAGTAAATAATATAGGACACGATTGGCCAATCGTACAAAATAGATTAATAACACATTAATTTTTGCATGACTTCAAAAAATTTGTACCTAATATTCCCTTTGAAGTATTCTGAGCGAAATAATAGATACTTTATAATATAATGAATGTAAATATTTTAAGCATGCATGCGTATTTTATTATTTATATTAATAATTAACAATTAAGTCCATGTTATAGTAGTATACTAGCAAACGTACCCGTCTTTGACGGAATCAAAAATTCTATTATTCTTGGTATTCCAAAATATCATGGAATACCATACCAACTATGGTATTATACTAATACTATAATTAGAATTTATAGAATAGTAGAAAATATCATTATTAGTACAGTGTTAAACAAAAGCCTCTGTATACATCACATTAGCTGTCTGTCCTTCAGGTTCATGGAAGAACAAAAAGTTGGAACCTCTGACTCTCAAGCAAGTAAACTACAGTTGATCATGTGTGAAAAACTTGGTTTCGCTAACTTGAATTACTGCGTTAGATAAAGTTTCCCCTTGCGACTTAGTTTACGTCATTGCGAAATAGACTCTGACAGGACTTTGCAATCGTTTCAACGAAAACAGATAGTGGACGGAATCAATGGTATGCGTGGTATACACACAGACTCCCCAATACTACACCCAGTCATGATGTCCGCCTCTATTAAGGCGCCTAAATCGGCGTATCTGTGCGGAGCACAAACTCAGAGTCGTGTCCCGTTCCACAGATTTGGGTACTCACGTTTCATAACATGAAATTTGTTAATGATACTAAATTGCAGCATGATTGGTGCACATAATTTAAGTTTTTACTCATGAGCAGGCAGTTCAGGAGAAATAAATTCTTCTGCCTGTTCATAGTAAGGGCTGAGAATTGCTCGTTTACAAAACTATTTATTTTTAATAGATAGTACATCCTCAACTCTGAGAAACAACTTTTCAATGATGTCAAATACGCAATATATTCATATGCTCCAATGAAATTAAAATCAACTAAAAATACCTACTTGCCACACCTGTATATTTTCAAAACAAAATTGTCTGTGAAGTTAGGAAAATACAGCTTAAAGCCCCATAACTTCGCTTCTGTACTGAATTATCAATCTATTTAAAGCCTATATTTTAAGTTAGACACACACAAATCCAGTGTCAAAGTTTCAGCTCGCTATGACTCATGGTGGCTGAGTTTACTTGTTACAAACTTTTTTGCTTCAAACGTCCATAACTTCACTTCTACGTTGAATTCTCAATCAATTCAGAGCCTATATTTTAACTAGACATACAAAAATCTTCTGTAATAGTTTCAGCTTGATATGTCTTATGATGGCTGAGTTTACAAACCGACAAACTGACAAACCGACAGAAATTTTTCTAAGGGTGGATTCGGTTTCTCCAATGTATGAAACCTAAAGAAAACTTGAAATGAATCCGTTCTAAGCAATGTACAGACAAAATAATTATTTTATTTATATAGATTTATCCTAAATGTGTAGTGTTTGCTTTTTATATTTTAGTTCTATTTCATATATTCTATGTAGTTGTATGCACGTTATACCTAGTGTGATACATATGGTTAGAGATAACCGTTTGAAGAAAACACACACACACACACACACACACACACATACACAACTTCACAAAGTGTTTTTAAAATCATCAGAAGGTATTCATGATATAATAGCATGGCTGCTATCAGACTCCCAAGTAAATCATATTTGCTGATGCTATTTCTCAACTGATGATTTTCATCAGTACTTTTCTACTTATTATTCCTCTGTGAAAGAAATACTCAGTTTTTTTAAATAAACATATTACCCTTACATATAAACCATAATAAGTCTCTGAGTAGCTAAAACTTTATGTATAATATTGTTGAATGTGTAAACACCTTGCTGAACTGGTTTTTAAAAAACTAAATTTAGTGATAAAAAATCAAACGGTTTAATTTCATTGTTACATTGGTAAATATGTTGATCGCTTTGTTGAGATCCCCCAACTGTTAGAAACATCTTGATTTAAAGAGTTCAATAACATTGGTAATGTTTTTTTTTAATCCTGAAATGAAAACTTTTGTTTTCAGAAACGTAAAGAAACTCCAGTGGCAGTTTTATAAGTGTGAAAAAAAGAGTGTATGTATGTAAAAGAGTGTATCTATGTAAAAGAGTGTATCTATGTAAAAGAGTGTATGTATGTAAAAGAGTATATCTATGTAAAAGAGTATATGTATGTAAAAGAATGTAGGTATGTAAAGGAGTGTATGTATGTAAAAGAGTGTATCTATGTAAAAGAGTGTATGTAAATTATTTTATTTGGAATTAATATAAAGAATGCAGAGTTGTGATTTCGCCATTTAGTTAAATCTAAATATATATTTTTACTTCCTTTATTCGATTATGAATTAATTTGCAGTTTTAAAATTTAATTAAAAAGAATAATATAATCTATGCATAAATATTCAGACAAGAATACAATAGATTTTGTGGCTTGTATCGCTAGAATTAGTTATAGTCATTCCATGGTTGAACCCCATTGGTCTAACTCAGCTACATAGCTACTATACAGCTTCATAGTGAACTATTCGACACACGTGATTGAGATACGAGTCATGGGGGGAAAACCTGGCGTTAGCATGGTCAGCCGGTGGACAGATGACTCAGGTCGGCAAGGGCCCACACGTAGCATGACGTCATCACCACACGCGCCATTTTATATTTACAATGTTTTGTTTACATTCCTTCTATTTCTAAGAAATGTATTTCCTTCTGATTTGTATAATATAATTATGGGTAATTATAATCAAAACATAAACAGCAAAACAAAAGCGAACATTTCATTTTATTGAAATTAAATTTTTCTTTATTTTTATATTTGTACCATTTCTTATCGATTAATGAACGGTTGCATTGCATATCTATTAGCAGTATTCCAATCTTTTTTTTTTGGTTACCCGATTGAAATTTGGCAATTTGCAACTATAATTGGTTAAGTGCCAAAATCCAATGTGGCTGTTATAAAAATGACTACTTTTAGCAAAAAAATTAGAATGATTCGAAGAATAACTGTTTAGTGTTTTAATTTACTTTTGGTTTGTTGTGCATGACTGTTTGGGCTGTTTCAATGGAGGGGAATGTTGTTTTTAACGCTCGTTTAACGCTTGCATGTTTCTTCAAGGAGCTGAGTCAGGGCTTTTGTTAATTGGCAGCCATTTTAGGAATAGAAGAGCAAAGTCCATGCATGATTTAATCCCACATAACACTCTAGCAATCCACTACGGGTCAACAACGAATAATCATAAGTAACAGTTGTTTTTTATTCTTAACATATTTTATGATTCTGTTTTACGAAGTATTTAAGTTAAATTTAAATTGAATGAGAATATAGATAGATAATTATATATATAGAATGCATCCAAAAGGATCATTCTAATTTATAAAAGAATAATTTAGAATTTTAAATTAGAGCTCATTAATTTCTAACACGAATTTATAACAGAATAATTTCTAACAAATACTATTAATTAATTTGTAGTCGTTAATTTAACAATTTCACTAATAAAGAAAATTAAAAATGAATGAAATAATATCAGATCATAAACTGAACCAACATTAATATGAAATTATCAAAAACAAAACAAAAAGTTTTTTAATAAAAAAAATTAAAAAGTTTTTTAAAGATTGCATTACCAACAACAATTTTCTATTAAAATTTGTTAAGAATAACATTAAGTATCAATTGGTATTTTTGAATGTTCTATTAAGTCTATTTGTTTTTTTTTCGAAGTATTTAAATCTGAATATTTTACTATATATATCATCATGGCGTATAAGTTTTATATAATTATTTGTGGACAAAATCTAAAAAGTAATGCACAAAGACCTCATCAAGATGTAATAAACGATAGGAATTTAGTTTATCAACATAATAAATATCTATAAACAAGAAATACAGGAAAGGAGTTTAATATTCGAGTTATTTATATGCAAGATTTATAGTTTTATGCGTCAGTTGACAAGTTCAATACTGCCCCTCTAATCTTCCTGCAGTAGGGAACGATCAAAACACATAGCACTGAGCGTATTTATAAACTACGCTTACCAGATATTCACGTTTACTTTCAAACAAAGTATTTAAGAATTTCTAAGCAAATTATAAATGAATAAACTTTATTTTTAACCGTAGGAAGTTTATTTTTATTTAAATTAAATTTAATTTAGACAAATCTCGTAGTAGGTTAGGTTAGGTTGCAGTGCCAGTCCCACAAGAGAACACACGTAGGCCGAGCATTGGCCCTTTGTGATACCACGCAATGAAGATTGATTCTTCCAGGTGATGATTGATGATTGATTTCCAGGTGAGGATCGAACCCCGGTCCTATCAGTTCAGAGGCAAGCACGTAACCACTGAGCTAGCCTGGCACCTAAATCTCGTTGTAAAAAAAAAGTCAATCATGCTGGAGGTTGGCAGCCTTGTCTTATAGGCTCAGATAGATAGCTTTGTATCCACTTCTAGACAATGCGATTTAGTTTACTTTGTATATATATATATATGAGTTCAAAATTCAAGAAGAGTAACACACAGGGTAAGGAAACACACTCACAGACTCAAATTTTTGGGTAATCCGTCTTCAAGAGAAAAGAGAAAGGGAGACCAAGCACGTTGTAGACGCAACGGCAAGTAACCCTACTTACTTGCCGTTACTTGCCATTGCGTCTACAACGTGCTTGGTCTCCCTTTCTCTTTTCTACTGAAGACGGATTACCAAAAAATTTGAGTCTGTAAGTGGGTGTCCTTACTCTGTGTGTTACTCTTCTTGAATTTTGAACTCGTATTGTGTCCAGTTTGGATCGTGTTTCGTTTTATTAAGCGATATATATATATATATATATATATATATATATATATATATATATACGTTTCACGGTGAATCACAAACACAGAACTAAGGAACAAACACACTTTCTGTCTCTAATTTTCGGTTGAACAATCATCAGGAGAGTTGAGATAGGGACACCAAGCGCACTTGTGAAGCGACGGTTGGAGCGCACTTGTCGCTTCACAAATGCGCTTGGTGTCCCTATCTCAACTATCCTGATGACGATTCTACCAAAAATTAGGGACAGAAAGTGTGTTTGTTCCTTAGTTCTGTGTTTGTGATTCACCGTGAAACGTTTGTTATCCTTTTGGGTCGTTTTCCTGTTTACAATATATATGTATATATAAATATATGAAAGTATAAGCCACAAGGAAAAAGTAAAAACACAGAAAATATGCTCTAAGGCCTTTCAAATATATGTCATCAGAGAGCAACGTCATCAGTCACTGAACTCACTAGTATATTTCGATGTCCTCGTCGTCAGGAATAGATGTGAATCGCTCCAAAGGCTGATAACGTCGTTATATATATATTGGTAAAAATAGGCAGCAGATCCTCTTTTAAACAAGTATCATTAAAATTAACCGCAGTCTCGGCATTCACGATCTTAAGACTGAGAGATTCGATCCTACGAACTAACCTCCTGCTAACAGGGTTCAACTGGAAAAGGAGTTCCAGCCAAGTGACATGTTAAATTATAATCGATGCTCATGCTTAGTCATTGTTATAAATAGATTAAAAGGATAGTACAGGTTAATATAAAGAGAAGGTCAAAGGTCAATAATGAACAAGAAACAAACGGTTAGAATAAAAGAGTTAAAAGGTCAACGGTATAACTGGACTAATAGAGAATAAATAGATTAAGAATATTAAAGTAATATATATTACTTTATCCATTTATTATTGTACTTATTACTTATATTGTATTAGTAATATATATATATATATAACCACGACTAGAATTGAGTCGTGGTCTGCCTGCCGAGCGACTCGTTTCTATCCTCCTGATGGCGAGGCCATCGAAAAATAGTAGCGAGTTTTTGTTTCTATTCTGTGTGTTCTTTATATTATTTTAGTTTATATATATATATATATATAGAGTTTAGGGTCAAGTCTAAGAATTAGAAAGTGAAATGTTTAGTATTAACACCAAGTATGGAAATCAGTAGACTGAAACTTTATTTTTAGAAACTGAAACCGGATAACGATAAAAAAGAAGTTCAAGATTGTATTAATCAACACTTGATGAAAATATAAGGCAATGGATAAAATTACTGGGATTTAAAAATCATTTAATTGTTTTTAGCGGGAACTATTAAAATGGAAGCAGGCGGTTAGGTGGAAGGAGGAAAGTGATGGCCCGGGTATAAATCACGAATTACAAGAGCAAATCCTAATCACAGGCGTTTCATCTTGAATGAAGACGTTAAACTTTACAGCGCCCCGGGATCGCTTTGTTTGACAAGCATTGGCGCCCAGCCAAGCGACCGGCTTGTGCACTGCAGAAACCACGACAAACTTACCAATAAATGATTTCTCTTGGTTAAAAATAACATGCTTTTCAAACATAGCTGATATTTCTTAAAATAAGTTGAACATTGTTTATATTAGTTTTTATGCAAAGAAATTAAATAATCCTATATGATGTGATATAAAACAATGTTCAAACCATAATAAAAAAAACTGAAAAAAAAACTAATTCATTATTTGTGCAATTTGTTATAGCGTGGTATTTACTCATATTGGGACGATTTCAAAAATTACGTTTCTACACAAAAATAGTTTAAAATGAAAACTAAAAAAACGTTTCGAACGCTTAGTGTTCTTCTTCAGGTTTACATCTGAACTCTTGAGAGCCGATCTACAGGAGTGCAGATGTAAACCTGAAGAAAAACACTAAGTGTTCGAAACATTTTGTTAGTTTTCATATTAAACTTTTTATAAATAAAAAGAAAACTTTTATGTCACTATACAACTAGAAAAAATGACCACTTGTTTTGAGTACCTTTCTACTTGGTACTCAAAACCAGTAAGGAGCATTTCTACACAAAGAACTGTATGTCTGATGAATTTCTTTAAAATTTGTTAATTCTTGTGATTTGCAAAGCTATTACAACCTCTTGAAAGCATGAGCACCCACCTACTCACACAAATCCAAAAATATATAACTAAAAAATTTCAAAATTAAATCCAGGGAACATATAAACAGAGAAATTCATCACCATTTTGTAAGCTTAAATTTCTCTTAATATTTGCAAACTGACTACAAAAGTCTGTACCTTTCCTCCTTCAGCCTTGTTTGTTCTTTATTTTTCCTGATGACTGCTTATGACCAAACATTGAAGTTTTTTTCCCTTTTCTATGTGTTTCTGTCGAGTAAGTTTTAATTCAGATCCCTAGACTCACACAGTGTCACACACGCACACGTCACACACACAAACACACACACAAAAACACACACACACACTTTTTTCATTTCATTTCTATCTTTATTTATCTCTCATTTTTGTTTTCTTTTGCTTTCCCTGTTTGTTTTCTTTTGTCTTTTATTTCTTATTCTTAAGTTCGTTAAATATATTATATACGTATATTGTAACATACGTATATAATATGTATAAGAAATGTGTATAAAAAATACATGTAATATAATAATGGATCATGTATTAATAAATTTCCTGGTGTAAGGGTGTACTTTCACCAGAAAACACACACACACACACACACACACACACACACACACACACACACACACACACACACACACAAACACACACACACACATATATATATATATATATATACACTCATTCTAGTCTATATATATATATAGACTCATTCTGCGTGGGCCTGACTTCCACGTCACTTAGCCTCCGTATGAATGGTCACAGGTCATCCGTTGGTCAACGCAAGCAGCTGCCTGTTGCCACCCACGCCAATCTCCATAACCTTCCCTTCAACGATTGCTTCAGGGTTAAAGTATTAAGAACACTCTCAAATGATGACACCCAGACCACTCTAAGGGCTTCTGAGGAAGCCTTCATTTGGTTATTGGGTGCAAGAAATTCTCCTGGTCTAAATTTAATCAGATGATTTTTTTTCCTCATTTAATTTTAGTTTTATGTTTTTTCCTTTCCTTTCTCTTTTTTACTTTTCTCCTCCTTTTACTTAAATATCACTTTTATAATTTTACTTACTCACAGCCTAAACTGGTTGCTTGTTGGTAAGGTGGCTGCACTGCGTGTCATTGTATCGCGCCAGTTTACATATCGGCCAGTGGACGCATTTACGTCTTCGTTCCTTCATTCTTTCTCCTTTTATTTTCTTTCTTTCTACTCTCCTGAAGACGGAAAGATGCCGAAATTATCGAGATTCGTGAGTGTTCGTCCTTTTTCTTGTGTTCTCTAGCTGTAACTTTAATTATATATATATATATACATTCACACACACACACTCTCTAGATTTGTCTGTGAATCACTTTCCTTCTTCACCCCTTGTATTCTTCATTTCTTCAGTAAGGCTTGTTGATAAACTCATTGAGTTTCTCACTTTAAGTTTTAGTTTGTTGATATATATCAGTTTTATGTAAATCAATCTGAAATTGAAACAGGTTGCAGATTCTGCGACAAGCTCCTTCTGACAATAAGACCCTCACACTGGGAGCTTTCAAGGAGTCATAAATTTGGCAGCTAAATGTAAATAGTGCACCACGTATAAATTTGCTGGTAGTTCACCACGAATTTTAACGTTTTAAAATATTTACATGTTTTAAAGGTCATCTGAGTCCTATTTTTTGATATTCTATGGATATTCCCAAAAAAAACGTATAATTATAAAATACGTAATTACGTATAAAAACGGAAATTAATAATTCCTTTTTTATTTTATGTTATATTATTTACTTAATTATTAGCTACCGTACGTTTTTTATTGTTTATTTTTTATTTTTGCTTTTTTCATTCGTGTTGACAACAGCGCTAGTTTTCAACTTTTCTTCGCGGAATCTCAATAAAAAAAAAGTTTTAACTGTTCTGTCACGCTCAATTTTCATTCTTGATGACGGATACAACCAAAAATTAGATACTGTAGTGTGTCCATCTTTTCATTGTAACATGCAATTTACTAATGAGAAACATATATATATATATATATATATATATATATATATATACTTTTTCGTTGGAAATACGATCCAAAACGGACAAAAATAGTTCAATAGAGTCAAAGAAACATAGAGAAATCAAAAGAACACACTTACAGTCTCTAATTTTTGGTTTGAACCGTCTTCAGGAGAGATAAGAGAGGGAAACCAAGCGCACTGGTTCAGAGACGGTTGGCGACCTCCAACTCTCTCTCCAACCATCTCTGAACCAGTGCGCTTGGTTTCCCTCTCTTATCTCTCCTGAAGACGGTTCAAACCGAAAATTAGAGACTGTAAGTGTGTTCTTTTGATTTCTCTATGTTTCTTTCTTGTCTAGTGTCTTTCTAGTGTCTATATTGAACTATATATATATAGTTCAATATAGACAAAGAAACATAGAGAAATCAAAAGAACACACTTATAATATATATATATATATATATATAGTTCAATCTAGACAAAGAAACATAGAGAAATCAAAAGAACACACTTACAGTCTCTAATTTTCGGTTTGAACCGTCTTCAGGAGAGATAAGAGAGAGAAACCAAGCGCACTGGTTCAGAGACGGTTGGAGACCTGAACCAGTGCGCTTGGTTTCCCTCTCTTATCTCTCCTGAAGACGGTTCAAACCAAAAATTAGAGACTGTAAGTGTGTTCTTTTGATTTCTCTATGTTTCTTTGTCTCTATTGAACTATATTTGTCCGTTTTGGATCGTATTTCCAACGAAAAAGTGTATATATATATATAAAAAGATTTCACATAAACACGTGAAACAACAATCAATGATCAAACCACAATAAGAAATGGGAAAACAAGACTAAGATCTTTCAACCGTAACAAGCGGTCTTCGTCAGAGTCAAAAACCCAACTGAACTGTTGGGTTTTTGACTCTGACGAAGACCGCTTGTTACGGTTGAAAGATCTTAGTCTTGTTTTCCCATTTCTTATTGTGGTTTGATCATTGATATATATTATATATATATATATACGATAGTCCTAATGAACAACCAATTAATAATTTTGTTTTAAATTAACAAAAATCGTGAGTTCTTATTACTATTTTTGTTTATGAGTTCCAAGTGTTAAATATATATAAGATTTGAAACAAAAATAGAAGAAGGGCAAGGAAAATAGAAGACTATGTCTCCTGAAGCAAATGGTATCGCTCAGATCGGAAAATCAGCAGATTGAAAGGCAGGTTAATTATAGCTGTGACAAGACCTGCTTGACCAAAGGCCCTGAATCTCAGCTCTATTTTCATTTTCTTCTAAATTAATTCGACCTTTAAATGTGTCTATTTAGGAGAAAGCTCCATATATTTATTGTTACCTGCTTCTAATATAAAATTAAACATTGAAAATAAACATAGTGAAAAAATTCACATACTTTACATCCCAGTACATTTATCATTTATTTTCAATATAAATATTTAGAAAGGGTTTTATAAAGATATAAATATTGGCTAAAATTTTGTTTAACTTCCTGTTTCACACTTTTCTTTAAATAGTGTGTCTAAAGAAAATTTTTGTCAGGTAAATTAAAACCTAGATTCTTATTATTCTCATTATGAATAAGAAATATAAAAATTACATAACATTTGTATATAACATTATGTAATGTTTTGTACAAATGACAATGAAGCGATGTCGCGCTTTACGTGATTTCTTTTAAATTTGACTTCAGTTAACAGCAACCTCAATTATACTTGTTTCACTATAATTGCTCTTAATTCAACACCTATTTTATGTTTTTATGCAACAAAAATTTCTAGATAAATCGATTGAAATCATTGTTAGTTCAAGAAATGAATATTTAACACTTTGACAAAACAAGCTCGATGGTTGAACAGAAGTATGGATTTAGTTGTTTACTATTGCATTGAATTCAATTATAGTTAGGTCAATTCACCAAACCAGAATTGAAATAATTATTTTATATTACTGTAAATTAACAATGTAAATAGGTCAAATGTATTTTCCTTTTCAAATACTTTGAGGATTAGTAATGGTTTATTCAAGACGGCCTCAGTATTGACTAGGGCAGGAGTAGGGTTTTGACTCAGTTGGGTTTTGGACTCTGACGAAGACCGCTTGTTACGGTTGAAACAACTTTTTTCCCATTTCATATTGTGGTTTGATCAATGATTGTTATTTCAAGTGTTTATGTGAAATCTTTACATATATATAGAATAGAATAGAAGAGGTCAAGAACAATTTTTGGAGATTATATATATATATAAAAACACGTTTTCTTCTTCTCAGTATTTCGTCAGGGTTAATATACGGTATCACCTTTTTGTCAACGTTTCGGCTTTATTTTAAGACACCCTCAGGGCCATACGCTCGCAAAAAGGTGATTCCGTATATTATCCTTGACCAAATACCGAGAAGAAGAAAAAGTGTTTGTTATTAATTTGTGGTCAAGAAAACAATACCTTACTATATATATATATATATATTCACCTAATAAACAGAAAGACGATCCAAGCTGGACGTTATACGACTTCAAAATTAATATATATATATATATATATATATATATGAGAAAGATATTGAAAATGGAAGATCGATCTGAAGCAATGTATATTATGAAGCAATTAGTCATCTGATAATTGATTTTTCCATGATGACTTTAATTGGATTAAAGTAAAATTTAGTACGACAGTGAAGCTTGACCTTTGACCTTTAGGTCAAATCATTAGCGCTAAAGCGCTGACCACTAGCACACACTTGACCTCCTGCCAAGAGCCATATCAACACTGTATCAGCACTCTCTGAAAGTTGAACAGGATGAGTGATAATAGAGATGACACCATACTTCTAACATGAATCATTCATAAAACTCTAAAAATGAAATTAAAAAAAAAAAGAAGAAGAAGGAATATGCTTCTATTTGTGGAAAGCCAAACTCTTTGAGTTTAAGATTGAGTTCAAAATGTGCATGATGACACAAATCTGCAACAGTGTCGGGGGGGGGATATTAAAACATCTTGTTGAGATCTCAATGAATATAAATAGAAAATGAATTTATATTTGCCTCGGAGTAGATTAAATCATTCAAAGAAAGAATAACAATGACTGATATTCAATAAGAAAATATATTTCATTCTGTTTAGTCTCACTGAGATAGTTCTTATTATTAGTGCCTACCACTTTAACTTATTAAAAGTTAAATGGTTATTTTTAAACGTATAACAGTCTGTGAACAGTTTCATTAGTTTTAAAGTAAATAGGTTAAAGTCGTATTGAAAATTGAGATATACGTTTCATAATTAAAGTGGAACTGAATATTATGAGTGAAATAAAACTCATTTATTTAAAAGGGTAGAAATATATTTTTCTTTTATTTATTTAAAAATAGGTTAGAGGCGTATTCCACCAATAGATTTATACTATTTGCAATATTGAATAATACTTAAACAGTATTTTATTATGAAAAATTATTTATTCATTTTTAAATATACATTTTTTTTATTAGATCTAAATTAAGCAATCATATATTTATGTTCATCTATTATAATGATTATGTCCTTTTTTTATCAAAATTAGCATTAAATTAAAAATGTAATTGGAATTTAAGAAGCGTTTGGGCAATTTATGTGTAATCTGGGCTAGTACAGTGGGAATGGGTAGGTGAAATAATCGAGTTATTAAAATATTTCGACGGCAACAAGAAATTGAGTAAAGGGTGCTATTATTAGAGGAGGTTCTAATTAAAGCTCGGTCTGTTGTACCAGCCAACTAGAGCACTAGGGACCATTGGGAATAAACAAGCGAGCCGGTGGGAAGCGTGGTGGCAGCATGGTCAGTGGCTGCCAGGGGTCGGTCAGAGCCGCCCAAGAGCTCCGCCTCCTCCCGCCGTCCGAGACATGACCGACTCATGGCAGACGTGGTCCGAGCACTTCCTCAAAGACTCCAGATATTGGATACAAAGAGTGTGTTTGCCTATCGTTGTTGTTATCGGAGTGATCGGCAATTCTGTGTCAGTGATTGTACTAACAAGGAAGAGGATGAAGAGTTCCACCAATACTTACCTTACAGCTTTGGCCGTCTCAGACATCCTTATACTTGTCTTCCATCTCAGTCTCTCTTTCGAGAACTACCCCACCTTCAAGAGTCCCGAATACCTTCCTTATTGGGAATACTGGAGATTTGGAGTTTGGTTGGATGATGCAGCATGTAAGACACACCATCCTTCCTTAATAACCAAGTAGAAACTTCTTAATTAGAAAATCCATATCATAGGAGTTAGCTTAGTCCTCAAACACTTCTTGTCGAGAAACTAAAGTTTATTTTTTGTCTCTCACAACCGTATTTTTCAATAACCAGTCAAAAACAGCGTATAAGGATTAAAAAATATTTTGAATATACAGGAAAAGCAGTAAACTAAAATCACAAATACAATATTTTATTTATTTATGCAAAAAAACTGTATTCACTTTAAATATGAAATAGCAAACGCCAACTTTTTATTATGAAAACGACCGATTTATTAAATAATGCATTCAAAGACCCACTCAGGTCAATGCTCAAAGGGCCTAGGAGTGCTTAAGGCAGTTCAGAATTTTAAATGAAGCTAACTGTTTACCTCATTACTGACTTAATGTTGAGCAACAAAGGTATACAGGTTATGCTTAACTTAGCAATAACATCCAACAACATCAAAATAGAAACTAAAATGACATTAAAAGTGTCATCAACTTATGTCGCACATGGCTGAACTTTATATTAACATAACCAGCAACAATATCGTTCATCCAACAATATTCAAACAATCATCAATGAACAATTCCCAGCTTTTAAAGAACCATTTATTTCTCAAAAATTCAATTATATTTTTAAGCCACCAACAGATGATGATAAAATTCAAAAAAATTATTAAAAACAAACAAAATGATCAAATAATGGATTTACTACAAAATAACAAAATTGCATGAAACTTAGAACACTAGACTTATCCAGTGTACTTCCGTGGATATTATCTGAAAACGCTCTGGCGAGGAGATAAAAACATGAAGTGTGATGGATGAATATTCCAGTTAGTAAAATAAAGAGATAAGTTTAAACCTAAAAAGTTATTAGTCATACATGATGCAATCTTTAAAGAATTGTATTCATCTATAACGCTGTATGTTTCTTTTTCAAACTCTTCATAAAGTTTTAGAGACGGATGGACATAAGTGTAAATATTTTGAAACTAAATAAATCAGGCTACATGGATATAATGTATGATGTTATATCAGGCTACATGTATGATGAACTTGCATATCATACGTTTAGGGTGTATGATATGATTAGGGTTCGACATATATATGATTCTGTATAACAATTTAAAGGTATTTTTACATATACCCACTATATGTAAATATATACCCACTATACATTTACATGTATCCACTATATGTAAAATAGTAATAAGAAAATAGTTCTAACGTAGTGCAAATAGTTATTATGTGCTATTTACTCAATGTAGGGTAAAAAGCTAGTGAAATAGTCTCCACATATAGAAATTTAATCGTATAAACAACGCGTTTCGAACACGTAGTGTTCTTCTTCAGGTATTAACCAAGAGCGAGTGTCTGTGGTACAACTGATACTTACCCTTGGTTAATGCCTGAGGAAGAACACTACGTGTTCGAAACGCGTTGTTTATACAACTAAATTTCTATATGTGGAGACCATTTCATTAGCTTTTTACCCTACAATAGGAAAAATAGATATTGATGACTGACTACATATTGATAAGCTTTATAAGGACGAACTTTCAGATTGTGTTTATATATCTAAAATTATATAAGTACTAAGCAACAAAAGAATTAAAAAATAGATAGCAATTCAGATTACTATTTGCAAAACCAAATGACTTTAGAGAAATCTAAAAATAAATAGTAATTTACAAATGTTATCATGTATAACATTTGTTCGAAAATTTTTTCCCTCCCACGCAATCCAAGCACTCAAAATCTGTAAAAGGGTAAAATTGATGTTTACCATTTGTTCCAACCGTGATATTCAGCTGTCAGTGTTATCGGTACTATTACGGTGAATTTTATATAAATTTTGTTATTTTTAGATGCATTATCAAAACTGTTTTCAGTGTTTTTAGATAGACTGATAAAACTTCAGATATTCTGAAACTACATAAACAAGACTACTAGTAGATTTATGTTTCTTTTACGCATTTTACGTCTCATTAAGTAATGGTAATTCTTAAAACAGTCCTATCTCAATTCATAAGATTGTTTTATAGTAAAACAATAAATTTATGAATAACCTTTTATCTGTTTGTCTGATTATTATATTAATTTTTATAATATATTATAAAATATTAGTTAATATTTTTTAAAAATACTCAGTATCGTAAAGAGAAACAGTGTATTTCATTAAATCATTTTTAATTTAGGTTAAACTTATAAATTGTTTTGAAATAACTTCTCCAAAATAGACTTTTCTTACGAAATGTTAGCTACGAATGATATTCTTATAAGGAAATATATATTTTGTTTAGGATCGAAAGACCAGCTTCCCGAGGGAAATACTTTAACAAATACAGTCCTCGCAACAGGTAATCACAACGTGGTAATCTACCTGACCATAGATAATTACACTGAGACTAAACCACCTTCACCCTGGCTCTAGGGGAACACATACTCGGACCTTAGGTAAAGACCTAATACCATACAACTCTAAACCATACCAACACAAGACTACTTTGAATTTGACTCCAGGAGCATATGACCGCTACAACACTCGGATCTTAGGTAAAGACCTAACACGATACAACTTCAACTCTAAACCATACTAACACAAGACTACCTTGACCCTGACTCCAAGATTTCATATAACCGTTGAACCACTCGGACCCTAGGTAAACACTTCACACGATACAAATCTAAACCTTACCAACACAAGATTACCTTGAACTTGACTCCAGGAGCATATGACCACTACAACACTCGGATCTTAGGTAAAGACCTAACACGATACAACTTCAACTCTAAACCATACTAACACAAGACTACCTTGACCCTGGCACCAAGATTTCATATAACCGTTGAACCACTCGGACCCTAGGTAAACACTTCACACGATACAACTATAAGCTATACTAACACAAGACTACCCTGACCCTGACTCCAAGATTGCATATAACCGATGCACCACTCGGACCTTAGGTAAACACTTCACACGATACAACTCTAAATCATACTAACACAAGAGTACCTTGACCCTGACTCCAAGATTGCATATAACCGTTGAACCACTCGGACCTTTAGAGTTGAACCACACGATACAACTCTAAACCATACTAACACAAGACTACCTTGACCCTGACTGCAAGATTTCATATAACCGTTGCACTACTCGGACCTTAGGTAAACACTTAAACGATACAACTCTAAACCATACAACCACAAGACCACCTTGACCCTGACTCCAAGATTGCATATAACAGTTACACCACTCAGACCTTATGTAAACATGTAACACGATACAACTCTAAACCATACTAACACAAGACCAACTTGAACTTGGCTTCAGGAGAGCATATAACCGTAGTATCACTCGGACCTTAGGTAAACATCTAACACGATACAACTCCAAAACTACTCAAACATAAGGCCACCTTGAATTTGACTCAAGGAGAGCATATAACCATTGCACCACTCAGACCTTAGGTAAACACCTAACACGATCCAACTATAAATCGTTACATAATAATACTAAGTGACCTTGCTTCCAGTTCAACTAACTATATAGATTAAAAAATCTACAAAAGATTTCAATCAGCATACTCAACAACAAACTTAATAGATTATGCACATTAAGCATAGATGATCACATAAATACATCGGCAGCCAATCAAAAAAGCAACTAATATAATCAACCATGACCTTAAAATGCACGATCACACTAAACCGTCTTCACCATGATCAAAGAATCTAACAATAGTCCGTCCTGACCTTGACCAACCTGAAGTTAAACAAACAATAGACGATAATATTTTTATAAAAGCCCTCATACCTCGATTGTCGATCATATAGATGCATAACTTGTTCCGCACGTTGTGGAGTTTTAAGAGGGGCTTAGAAACAATAGGTCACTTATACCCCAGAAAAGCAGCTTCACTGAACTATACTAGCAGTAGAAAAACACACAATTAATAACCAAACCATTTATTTTCTTTAACATATACGCTAATAATAAACAAACTTGAGCCTAGAAAAGTCGTTCCACGAACATCCTGGAATTAGACAAACACACTACCAATAAACTATATTTTTTTTTAATTTATTAATATATTAGAACTACCCTTTGAGGAGTAAGAAGTAAGTTAAAATAAAACAAAATAGAGGAGAAAATACCCCTTGATAGTACTTTAAATAAATTTTTCTTATCTCTTGTCATTAGTATTGTCAGTAGGATTACTGAGTGGACGTTGAGGCCAACATCTTTTTAGCCTTCTAGTAGGGTTAGTAAGATTCCGGTCGGATCATAATTGCTGAATAAAAATATTTAGATTAATGGTTAAAGATTCATGAAATTTGCGGTATTAGTGGATAAAAGTAATTTTTAGATCGTTACTAGCAGAAGTGCACGTTTTTGACGTGTATTTTACAAAAAATCATAAGTTATAGGTAAGTGTATTCAAAAATATCATTAGAAATTATAGAATAGTAGAAAATAGCATTATTAGGACAGTGTTTAGTAAGTGCCCCTGTACACAACACTGTCTGCCTTGTAGGTGCATGGAAGAGTAGAGAGTTGAAACCTCTGACTCTTGAGCAAGCAACATACTGTTGACGATGTGATCGTTATGAATGGTTTGGTTAGAAAAGGTAACTTGTACAATTTTGCAAAGTATTATGGGTTAGGCTGTTTGGATTCTTTGGACATTTGTACTCTTGGCTGGTCTTCACGTTTTAAGTTTATAGCCCAAAATTAGTTTAAGTAATGTAGTATATCGTTTTGTAGAGTAAAATTTGATCATTTTTAGGGAAGTTTACTATATTTCTTATTAGGTCATGTCTTTTTAGTCTGTATGTGGATTCCATGTTTGTAATTTGTTGATCCCCAGATACTGCACTACGTTGGCAATTGAAAGGGAAGAGTATGTTATATAGACAAGAGGACAACTTTGTCTTCTTAATGTTAAGGTAGTATAAATTGATTCCTTTGTGTTTAATTTGATTCTTTTCTTCTGGTACCAAGAAGAAATCAAGAGTACCAAGTACCAGAGTATCAAGTACTAAGAGTCCAGGTCAAGTAGATGTTGTTGGAAGAATTGAAAGTTCTGAGTCAGTTGATAGAACTACCGTCATCTGCAAAGTCGAAAATAGTTGTTTTAGGATGGGTTGGGATGTCAGCTGTGTATATTTGGTAAGGAGTGGGAGTTAGTACGCTGCCTTGGGGGTACACTACCTTTTATAGGAAAGTAGGGGGGAAAGAGCAGCACCTTCACTAACCAGGAAATACGTATGAGTCAGATAGGTAGAAATGATGAGGTAATATGTTGATGGTAAGGTATATTTTAGTTGGCAGAGTAAGTTTGGGTGCCAAACCCGGTCAAAGGTCTGAGAAACGTCAAGGAACGGACACAAACAATATTGGCCTTGCTCCAGGGCGGAGAAAATGGCGTCGACAACCCGATGGCATTGCTGTATGGTTAAGTGATGGTGCCAGAAACCAAACTGTTTGTCGGGGATAATATGCTGAGGATATAAGATAGGAAGAATTTGTTTTCGTAATACTCTCTCTAATATTTTTCCTAGTATTGGTAGCAGGCTGATAGTATGGTTCATCAGATTTCAATATCATGTGGATAATTCTACTACCTCACTGTTGATGTATCGCGTTGTAATCATCACCAGATAGAAAGTGAGAATCAAGTAAATGAAAAAAGGAAAGAAACTGTGTTTGGGTGGTCAGTAAACAGCTACTACATTAAAGTTGAAAGCTGAAAAGGATACGTTGACAACATTGTATGCAGTGACACAGAAAAATCATTAGGTGTAAGGAAGTGGGATAAACTGTTATGAACTAGGATAGCTGTTCCATCGTATAAAATGCCTGAGTTGTAGTCAGTTCTGTGAGTGAACTTTTGTAGTTCCTTATGAAATAAAACGACTTTTGGGACATCGAAACATCAATTTTGTCAAAATGACGATCGAATTTTTTCACGATCACTATACTTTACTTATAATAAAGTAAAAAAAAAAAATGATCGAGAGGTAAAATGAGTTTAGTTAGTAAGACAACATCTACGCTTTATTGTTGTAAATTTACATCTTGTTCATTATACCTGGGTCTCATACTATGCATTCCACAGTAGGATAGTCAGGTTTTAAAGGAGTGATATGATTAAGAAAAGATTGAAAAAGTAAGGTATTTTGTGTAAAAGACAGACAACGGGTCATCACTATGAAGTCACGTTACTTTTGAACAAACGACATCGAAACTAGCTTTTTATGTACAGTTTCAGTTCAAAAGTTAAAATACTAACATTTCAAGATAACATCGTAACAACATTTAAAATTTACAAACAAAAAGCACACTTTGGTTATAGAGGCAGCAGTTTTTGCTGCGCTATAAATAACACATAATATCACTTAGTCCTGCATGGCTGACTATATAGTTGAAACAAAGAAAGTGTCTCATCATCATTAAATGTTGGTGATGATGTAAATATTGAAGATTGAATTTAATTTTACAGTAAGATATTGATGAATTGTATAACCTAGTATAAAGGTAATGGGAGTTCTTCGGTAGGTTTCGGATGTTGTCCACCTTCGAGAATAAAACGATTGGAATTATAGATTTATATAACCACCTATTAACTGGTTAACATAAGCCTACAGTTTAAACAGTATAGTCAGTTGACTATATATATATATATATATCTTGAATATGGATAATACCTGATTCCAGTCGAATATTTCTCAATACCAGTAAAGAGAGAACGGTTTATCCATTTCTTAATGTAAAACCGGCGTCAGAAGTAATGTTTAGTACATAATAAAGATTAAAGGTTCGGATCTTGATTCTGAATCTGAATTTTTCATTTAAGAAATAAACAATCCTGTATAGATGGTCTATCAGAGAATATGTAATGTGTCCGGTACAATCTCAGTTATTGTAATGAACTAGAGTAAGATAAAATGTAGGAGTCCTCATGTAAAATGAACCCGTAATGAAGCTCACCCAAAACTAGAATAGGTGCTAAAAAATAACTAATGAACCACAACTTCTGTCCTTGGTACAAGGTACTATCATGTCTATTCGCATTTGAACAAACAAACGTAATAATGCAAAGTCAGCAATTTCAAAAAGAGTAATATTATAATTAAACTAAATAATCAGCCCTTCTGTCTGTATCAATTAAATGATACGATTACGCAAACCAATTAAACTAGATTAACAAAAATAGCGTGAATAAAAGAGATCGCAGAGACCCACCACTATATGTCGACCACATCGCGTCTTCATCACGTTAAGAGATAAAGAACTGAGTCACTCCAAAGACAGGCGACATCTCTTAGGAATGATCAGTGATATAACAAGAATTCACATAAACACGTGAAATAGAAATCAATGATCGAACCACAATATGAAAATGGGAAAACAAGACTAAGATGTTTCAACCACAACTAGTGATCTTCGTCACAGTCAGAAACCCAACTGATAGATATATAACAAATTAAATGAAACTGTTCCACGAACTAAATAAACTATATTTACAAAAAGAACTCACGGAAATAAAAGAGAAACTCACTACTATCCACCTGATGACGAGACCATTGAAATATAGTAGTGAGCTTCTGCTTCATTTCTCTGTGTTCTTTTTGTGAATATAGTTTATATATATATATATGAATAATAATCAAAATAACACTTGATATAATAGATGGATTAATTTACCACAATGAAAACAATTTTTGAAACAATGCTCTAAGGCCTTTCGTTAACACATCTTCGGAGAGCAAGTGAACTAAAAAAACAATAAATACTTGTTAACTTGGCTGATTGAAATTTCCAGAATTGATGGCAACCCTGAATGTGTTAAATGATGAAGTCTTCATCTGTTTAATTATCCCGTTAATCAAAACTTCATCTAATTTGTAGAGTCCTAGGCTATTGTTCATCAACTTCTCATAAAAGTTCTTTATGAGCGCACTTTCTACGATATTTCTTCTTCTTTCTGAAGACACGTATATTAATTCATTTGCTTTATTCCAATTAATCACATGATTACTGTTTCTTATGTGTATGAACAAGGCACTCTTTTTGTCCTCTCTTCTGATGGAATATTTGTGCTGTTTTATCCTTGTAAGAAGACCTTTGCTCGTCTGTCCAATATAAGACATTTATATTTATATATATATATTCTATATATATATATATATATATATACAATTAAAAGAAACGGTCCAGCGGACTTTTTTACAATAAAATAAAAAACGAAGGAAACACACAGAAAGACACAGACATAACTCACATCGATATTTCGACAATCGTCGTCATCAGGAGGTGCGAAGAGCGAAGAGTCCCGCAGAAAGACAGGGCGGTACTCAGTACCGCCCTGTCTTTCTGCGGGACTCTTCGCTCTTCGCACCTCCTGATGACGACGATTGTCGAAATATCGATGTGAGTTATGTCTGTGTCTTTCTGTGTGTTTCCTTCGTTTTTTATTTTATTGTATATATATATATATATATTCTCGGGTTACTTTAAGAGCTTCATAGGAGGCAATTATCTGTCTTCTCAAAGCTCGCTCTCCTCCTGGCCTTAACTTGTACCGTTAATTTAATTATTTTTTTTTTATTTTTATTATTTTATTTTATTTTTATTTATTTATTTATTTTTTTTTAAATTGTTTATTGCTTCATTTACTATTCTTCTC
Source organism: Hermatobates lingyangjiaoensis (assembly GCA_026182355.1). Lineage (NCBI taxonomy): Eukaryota > Metazoa > Arthropoda > Insecta > Hemiptera > Hermatobatidae > Hermatobates > Hermatobates lingyangjiaoensis. The sequence continues at coordinate 677,997 of JAPFBL010000122.1, read as the reverse complement.
CTTCTGTTATTTTTATTTGCTTTTATTTGTTCTTTTTAGTTATTTTTCTCTCTGTAGTTAGTAGCTTACCTAGGGCGGCCGGCAGAGTGCGTGCGTGTTCGTTTGCATTCGGCCTACCACTCAGTTAGCTTCAGCTACTCAAAGGGACTACTTCTACCCGATGACGACGACTGTCGAAATATCGTTGTGAGTCTTTTGTGTGTATCTTTATTTGTTTTTTCTCTTTCATGTGTTAACTATATATATATATATATATATATATATATCAATATTGATAAAAGGATCGACCGTGGAATAGAAACAAAACTAAAGTTTATCGGAACTCGGTCAGTTCTTCAGGTTCAAATTAAACTCTCATTGACAACGTTTCGGTTTTTATTTAAAACCTTTTTCATTGGCAGAAGTATAAATTTTGAAACAGAAAAACTAAGTATTACATTACAAATTATTTTTCTTTGTAAATTCATTCATTCATTTTCTGAAATGCAAGATATGGATTATTTTACAATTTCAATTCCCTTTTCTTAAGAAATGACTAATCTTTCAATTATGATTTTTAATTATTGGTACCTAAGACTAAAATGTTAATATTTAAATTTTAAAAACTATATTCTTAGAATGTATGCAGTTTTAGAACAGATATGTTGTAACTATACCACTAAACAAATATTATTGACAAATGCGTTTTCTTCCAGTAAATATGTCTATGACATTATAGGAGTTTGAGAATTTCTTGAGCATAATTGATTTAAAGTTACTAGAAAATGTAAATCATTCAACTTTATGCATTTTTTTCCCGAATGATGGACAAGTGCCAAATCTGGACGGACGGAAAAGGTTTATAAAGCTATAAAGGTAAGATTGTTGATGTTCCCTTTAGCATTATTAGTAAGCCCAGAGATTCTAAAAATATTACCAGTGAATTAGGTTAAGAAATGACAATGTTAAAACCTTATCCTAAATAGTAATAAATAGTGATATTAAAATATTTGATACATGAAATATTGTAGCAAAGCAATGTATTTATGAAAAATAACAAACAGTGTGACACAGTGTTATTCTTTCTATTAAGTTAAACAAGGATAACTTTTGTGTTTGGCTTACATGAGGAATTTCAGAAATATTGTCACGTGACCTTGAAAGAAAAACTATTTGAGGAAATTTAACATGTCTATATTTATATTTCATATACAACGTATTTACTTCTAATAATAAAGCATATTAAAATTAAAGTATTTTAAAATAAGTTAAAATAAGTATTTTTTAGTGTTAATGAAAGAAGTATTGTGTAAAATTTGACGATGATGCATGTAATACACAGTGGAACATGCTGGAATAAAATACAAAATAAAAAAAAGTATATTAAAAACAGAATAATTTAAAATCTGCTTTGAACTTCATCTCTGAATTGTTATATAAAGGGAGACCGAAACTAATGACTCCAGGGGCAAAGAATTCGTAAAATAGATTTTCTTCTTTGCAAGTAAGTAATAAGAAATGATTTTTGAAAATTCAGTCCCTATGGATGTAAAACAGGGGACTAACATTATTAATCTAAGACATTATAAACAAAAATTTTGAAAGCACCTAGTTTATTATAAATGTAATTCTCTTTCTCTTTTATTAGAAATCTATCTATCTATCTGTTACATCACCTAAATTTTCAAAATCTTGAAAAAATAACTATAAAGTATTAAATCAGTGTTTTCTCTTCATGTGAGAGGAGCCAACGGAATAATCTATAATAATCAAACAGTTGGCAAGATATTTCACTGAAAATATACAGAGTATATTTATTTGAAAATTATTTTTTAAATAGTGCTGAATATATAAAAAAAACCTAAGTTAAACTTGGTTTTGTTGACATGTTGATTTCTTCCTCGATGATCAAGGATTTTTACTGAGTATTATTATTATTAATAGTTGTTTTCTTTCAGATTTTGATAATATTTCATAAGCATTTCATTCCATCGGAGTTAAAAATTGTAAATTAATAGAAATTTTATAAAATTGGTATATTTTTTTATATTCAGTCCTTAGTGTATAGAATATGCTGGTTTATTTCTGTTCTAGGTGTTATCTCAAATAGGTTATAAAAAAATTACGAAAAGTTTATGTTAAAAAATTCAGAAAAGAGATTGATATATTAATACTTAATGTTATTATATAACATTAATAATAAATAAAAAAATTTCACATAAACACGTGAAATAACAATCAATGATCAAACCACAATAAGAAAATGGGAAAACAAGACTAAGATCTTTCAAACGTAACAAGCGGTCTTCGTCAGAGTCAAAAACCCAACTGACTCAGTTGGGTTTTTGACTCTGACGAAGACCGCTTGTTACGGTTGAAAGATCTTAGTCTTGTTTTCCCATTTTCTTATTGTAGTTTGATCAAACATTAATAATATATAGAATTAACTAATTAAATGAAAGGATTCCACGAACTAAATAAACAAGATTCACAAAAAGAACGTTATGTCACTCTCCTGTCTTCCTTCATTAAAAATGTTTTGTTTTTTTTTCATGTGAGGTCATTAGACAGGATAACTGATCTTCAATTCGCGCACTCTACTATTAAATAAAGCTTAATGCTATTTTATTTTGGTTCAAGGAAACGCAGCATGAGATCAAGGTAGGCTTCAATTGCATCTACTGCATTTAGATTTCAGTATGCTTGAAGCTCTATTAAGAAAAATACTTTTAAAAGTATATGCATTGTCATTCACAGTATGACAATGAAACAATTGAATACATTAAACTGTTTATCCATACTCTGGTAATGAAGGCTATTATTATTACAGTTGTACTTGTAGTAAGTTGTAGTTGTAGTAAGAGTCTTTGAGTCAGTAACGCGTAGAGTTCCTGTCGCTGTACTCAAAAGAGTCGGTGCAACACTTTGAAGGAGGCACAGGTTTGCATTGTAAATGAACGCCTCAGGTTGGTCACCTTTTCGATTCATTTTCTCAGATTTCCACCACATGGCAGTTGTGGCAGTTGAAATCTCTCAACACTATTATTGATAGTAACAATATATGTTAGTATATATATATATATGTCAATGATCAAACCACAATAAGAAAAGGGAAAACAAGACTAAGATTTTCAACCGTAACAAGCGGTCTTCGTCAGAGTCAAAAACCCAACTGTTTTTGACTCTGACGAAGACCGCTTGTTACGGTTGAAAGATCTTAGTCTTGTTTTCCCTTTTCTTATTGTGGTTTGATCATTGATTGTTGTTTCACGTGTTTATGTGAAATCTTTTTATATATATATGTGTGTCTTAGTATATGATTTACATATATATATGAGTCGTTACCATTCTTCGGAGCGATTCACATCTATCTTTCTGATGAAGATGCCATCGAAATATAGTAGTGAGTTTCTGTTACAATACTGTATAATCTTTTTTGAATATATATATATATATATATATATATATATATATATATATATATGAATAATAATCAAAATAACACTTGATATAATAGATGGATTAATTTACCACAATTTTTTTTTAAAAAATTGTTTTCATTGTGGTAAATTAATCTATATATATATATATATATATTATATATATACGAGGTGAGTAAATAAAGTAGTGAGACTGGCAACGTCGCTTTCGATCTGGCAACGCTGGAGACGCGTGGCCTTGAGTAGCGTCAGGTGCACGTGTGATGCGCCTCCAGTATGAATCTGAACTCGCCACAGTCATTTGTTTGTCCGTAGCGTTGGTTTTCGTGAAATGGTTTTTTCTTGAGCGTTTTAAAAATGAGTGACCTCAAAGTTGAGCAGCGGTGTGCAATCAAATTTTGCTTCAGACTTGGACAGAATGCAACCGAAACTTTTGAAAAACTTCAGGAGGCCTATGGAGAACGTGTTTTATCAAGGGCACAGGTTTTTCGGTGGTTTAAGGAATTTTCAGAAGGAAGAGAGTCGATTGAAGATGAACCACGAAGCGGAAGGCCTTCAAGTGCAAACACCGATGAAAATGTCAACAGAGTACGGAACCTTGTGCGTTCAGATCGACGCTTGACAGTCAGAATGATCGGGGAACAGTTGAATTTGAATCACACCTCCGTTCATCACATTTTGACCAATGAATTGGAGATGAGAAAAATTTGTGCGAAAATGGTTCCGAAAAACCTTTCCCAAGACCAAAAGGATCTCAGAAAGGGAAGGAGTCTTGACTTTTTGGGTTCAATTGAAAATGATCCCCGTTTTCTTGAACGTGTCATTACTGGTGACGAGTCAAGGGAACCTCAAGGGAACTCATTTCGGGACACTACAAAACATACAAACTGCTGTAACCGACCAGCTGAAGGCCATTCCAGAATCCGAGTTCCAGCAATGCTACAATGATTGGAAGGACCGTCTCCAGCGGCTATGTGGCTTCCGAAGGGAACTATTTTGAAGGTGACAATATCACATTGTAATTATATTTGAATAGAAAATTTAAAAAAAATCAGTCTCACTACTTTATTTACACACTTCGTATATATATATATATATATATATATATATACATAAAACTAAAGTTTATCGGGACTCGGTCAGTTCTTCAGGTTCAAATTAAACTCTCATTGCCAACGTTTCGGTCTTTATTTAAAACCTTTTTGATAGGCAGAAGTATAAATTTTATTTGAACCTAAAGAACTGACCGAGTCCCGATGAACTTTAGTTTTGTTTCTATTCCACGGTCCATACTTTTATCAATATATATATATATATATATATATTATAATCACATATATATATATACTATGATACTATAATATTATATAATATATACTATAGACTAGGATGTTTTGAAATTTGTCGTCATGAGGAAGGTGAAGTGAGCCGCTTACGAGGCAAGCTAAATTATTAGATCACATGAATTACATGAAGTTTGGATAAACAAACTTTATTTGGAAAATAAGATCTGAATCGCTATAAGTAACCGAATACTGCGCAAACATTGAAACGTGCATGAGCATACATTAACCGACTCCATTCACATTAGTACTTACTTCTTAGTTCGAGCTTCCAAAGCTCTCCGCTTTGATCGCTCTCATTCGCATTAGTCCTCTGCAGGGTGTTGTTTATAGTGTCACTTCAAAATGTTTAAACCAACCTACTGTGACATGGGTTCAGTGACTTGGATATTGACAGCAAGGAACGTTTTTATAGAGAAAATTCATGGACAAATAAAAGAAGTGCTTTGACTGTCAAGAGCTCAATCTATGATGTGCCACGATCAGCAGTGACGTAACAAGAAGGGGACCGGGGAGGGGGGGCACTTTGAGAAAGTAAAAATATAAAATAGAAAAAAATTAAAATAATAAAAAGCTAACCAAAATTCTGAAATATTCTAACGAAATGAGTTTTTAAGGTCGTAATTGTTTTTATGTTTTATTTATGTCTATTTATATTTACTTACGTAGCCATTTAATTTAATTTAACAATTTTTTTATGATTTGAATTATATTTTTTTTTTAAACATTGGTTTACTTTGATAAAGACTGTATACGAGTACTGTAATAAGATGAAAGTCTAGGACTAATAACAGCAGTCTAAAATTAGATCGTTGATGGTAATTCCATGAAGATAAATATTTTTGAATGTTTTGAACCTGAAGAACTGACCGAGTCCCGATAAACTTTAGTTTTGTTTCTATTCCACGGTCCATACTTTTATCAATATATATATACACTTTATTCACATATATGTACTATTATACTATAATAGTATATAATATATACTATAGTCTAGGATGTTTTGAAATTTGTCGTCATGAGGAAGGTGAAGTGAGCCGCTCACGAGTTTTGAATGTTAACGGATTATCAATGGTGGGGGGGGGGGGGGGGGGAGGCAAATCTTACAACCGCCCCGGGCAGCAATTTAATAACTAATTATTAATTGTAATAGTTGCTACGCCACTGTCGGTCAGGCCGACCATCAGTGATCACAGAAGATTTGCTTTTTACCAAATTATTGGTAAAGGTTCGTGAAAAATGTCGATGTATAATATCAACTATAGCACTGGAATTTTCTAATGAGAGCGAACAGCTTTGCATAATTTTCTCTGTTAATTTGCAATTCACAAATTGATCTTGACTTTAGATCTCACGCTGCTTACTCTGTAACACCAAATGAAAAATATAATTTTTATTTTTTGGGCTAATATTATAAGAAAGGTGATAACGTTTTAGAGAACAATGTCGCATTGTATGGGAGATGGGTTTTCACATGGCTTCAGAGTCTTACCATCCATTCAACAGAATCGCTTACACCAGGGGTGCTCACACTTTTTCAGTATGGGAGCTACTTATAAAATGACCAAGCCAAAATGATCTACCGACCCATAAAAGCGAATGTTATTTTAAAATTTATTGAAGATTCTTACCTTAAATTACCACTTGAGCCAATATTGCTACAAAATAAGCTCTGATCATGTTATTGTAATTACCAAATAATAATAATATTAATAATAATAACAATACATTGACAATGTATAATAATAATAATAATAATAATTAAAAATAAGGACTGACTGTGACCCTGGAACTTTTTTTTTCAAACCTTGTTTGCGATCTACCACTATTGGCCTCGCGATCGACTGGTAGATCGCGATCGACGTATTGGACACCCCTGGCTTACACGATATCACCACTCAAAGTCTAAGCAGATAATATCAACATGCAAGTTTATGGCAACCATTTGAGATAGACTTATACTGATGTTGGTCAAGTTTATGGTCAAGCAATAACATGCTAATACTACGATACTTTGACTAAACTTTACCGCCCAATGCAGAATAAAAGGGATATAGTCTTCTGTTGTCTAGAGTCTTTTTGCTGCATAACAATGCCAGACTCAATACTGGCATTGAAATCCAAAATCTGATTCGATCTTTTCAAAGGAACTGACTAACCGACCACCTTACACTTCAAACTTGGCACCACGTAATCTTCACTTGTTCCTCTACCTAAAGTAGTTTCTGAGTGACAAGTAATTCGCTACAGATGACGAGGTGAAAGAAGCAGTTGAAGAATGGTTATCCGCACATGTGGTGGATTCTATGACTTCACCATATAACTACTTGTAGAGCATTACAAAAAATGATCAAAACAAAACATAAATAACGTAAAAAAAAAGCTACAAAAATTTTTAATAGACTAGATTTTTGTCTACAAAAATTTTTATAGTTTGTATTATTATAAGGAATCGTCTTATAATTTAAGAATAACCCTTCTAAATTAGAGCAGTATGTAGAAGTACATTGAGATATTTAGATGTAGTAGCAGACGCAGATATATAAGCTATATCCAGTTTTATTGAATATTTTAAGTTATAGGATAAATAAATCTGTGATGGTTTGTATTCAATATTTCTATCTGAAAAACTTATTGTTATACTCATTCACAGCACATTATTTTAATTTAGTTACCTCCATTTTGGGGTATTTTAAAAAGAAATGTAATCATTGGTATAGCACTGTCAAAATGTGGAACAATCAATGATAATTAATTAAATACATGCATATGTATTTAATAACTAATTATTAATTGTAACTATATTTAATAAATTAATTAATTTAATGTATTTAATAATCATCGGTCCCATTGATGATGCAGTTATTGCGAAACCGGTCGGGCGACTTCACCAGCGATAGACGAAGTATGACGGTTGATAATGATATCTGATAATTAATTAATTTAATGTATTTAATAATCATCAGTCCCAGTGATGATGCAGTTATTGCGAAACCGGTCGGGCGACTTCACCAGCGATAGACGAAGTATGACGGTTGATAATGATATCTGATAATTAATTAATTTAATGTATTTAATAATCATCAGTCCCATTGATGATGCAGTTATTGCGAAACCGGTCGGGCGACTTCACCAGCGATAGACGAAGTATGACGGTTGATAATGATATCTGATAATTAATTAATTTAATGTATTTAATAATCATCAGTCCCATTGATGATGCAGTTATTGCGAAACCGGTCGGGCGACTTCACCAGCGATAGACGAAGTATGACGGTTGATAATGATATCTGATAATTAATTAATTTAATGTATTTAATAATCATCAGTCCCATTGATGATGCAGTTATTGCGAAACCGGTCGGGCGACTTCACCAGCGATAGACGAAGTATGACGGTTGATAATGATATCTGATAATTAATTAATTTAATGTATTTAATAATCATCAGTCCCATTGATGATGCAGTTATTGCGAAACCGGTCGGGCGACTTCACCAGCGATAGACGAAGTATGACGGTTGATAATGATATCTGATAATTAATTAATTTAATGTATTTAATAATCATCAGTCCCAGTGATGATGCAGTTATTGCGAAACCGGTCGGGCGACTTCACCAGCGATAGACGAAGTATGACGGTTGATAATGATATCTGATAGTTAATTAGTTAGATTAGTAGCACCCGATTAGTAGCACCCGATTAGTAGCAGCCGATTAGTAGCACAGTAATTGAAATTGTTAACCCCTGTTAGTAATTTTCATTGAAAGTCACCTTTGGTCAGCTGTGGACTGGTAGATCCGGGTTCGATTCTCACACTACTCTTCGTTTTTTTTTTCTTCATGGGTAATTAAAATGATGTGAGCACGTCGTTCGTCAGAGAAGGTGTTAAGTCATTGGTTCCCAGGCTGTACGATGCTCTGATACTCGTTTAAGATCCCTCCTGCAAAGACAGTAGAATAAGATAAAATTTAGAGCTCTTTATGTAGACTAATTACATGGAATCAACATCTTTAGGTATAAGCACATCCATAAACCCAACAAAACAACAGAAAACACCCATTGAAATACGGAGCACCCATGAAATGGTTAAACGGCGTGCATGGGTATTTTATACAGTTTGCTTTCATCTATCTGATGTGAACATTTTTGGCTTTTTGGATATCTTCAAATATGCCTTTTTTAAATTTATTCTTAAAAACTGACTTTTAACAATAGTTAAATCTATATCTTCATAATACGAGTATATAATACGTATATAGCAACTTTTAAGTTGTAGGCTCTCTATATTTACTAAAATTAGTAAAATAATGTTTCATAATTTAGACAAACAATTAACTTTTTATGTATTTCATTGGGGGAAAAAAAGAGGTTTTGTCTGAAAAGTTATTAAAATGCATGTAAAATATTTTTAATATGATATACCTTTAAATATATATATATAAATGATCAAACCACAATATGAAATGGGAAAAAAAGACTAAGATCTTTCAACCGTAACAAGCCGTCTTCGTCCGAGTTAAAAACACAAACTGCGTTTTTTCCAGTTAGATTTTTGACTCTGACGAAGACTGCTTGTTACGGTTGAAAGATCTTAATCTTTTTTTTTCTCATCATATTGTGGTTTGATCATTGATTGTTATTTCACGTGTTTATGTGAAATCTTGTTATATTATATATATATATAATATAAAGATTTGACATAAACACGTGAAATAACAATCAATGATCAATCCACAATATGAAAATGGGAAAACAAGACTAAGATCTTTCAACTGTAACAAGCGGTCTTCGTCAGAGCCAAAAACCCAACTGAAACACTAGATGTAGAAAACATCTGGTGAGTGGTTGAGATTGTTATTTCACGTGTTTATGTGAAATCTTTATATATATATATATATATAAGTGGGTTTGACTGGAGCAGGGAGTAGAATATTTCTACTATAGAAGGTAAGAATTTAGCAGCATATTAGACTTGTCGTGTTTTGCGAGGCACATTGCAGAGTCCATAGCGCATGCTGGGGTCCAAACAGATGTATTTATCCCCTGTTGGTCATGCCCTGAATGATTGATGCATACCAGTACTGGCCAAGCCCACCGGGAAATCTACCTCCAACGTTATAAATCACTTAATGCATAGGTGGTAAAAATGTCCACACTTCTGAAAAGATTTAAATAAAGCTTAAAAACAAACAAAAACGGCATTTCAATGCGTACAACTATACTTTTTATTTAAATATATTGACTACATTTTAAAAAAGACGTTAATCCATTTCGAGTTAATAAAATGTAGATACCTTTTTTGTAACTTCCTCTGTTCAATATAAACATAAAGCTCTATTAAGTTGAGCAAATATTTTATTTATATAGAAATAGTAATAGTTATGACGGTTTTACCTATTTCTAATATAAATCATATTAACCTCAGTGGTACTAACAATATGCATGTATTAAACATGTTATTATTTTTATTCATTCATTTAAAGACTGAGAAGATTTGTAAATAATTTTCAGAATATTATAAATTTTTGAATGAGTTAAAAAACCTATTTAAATAATCAGTAATATTAACTATAGCAAAATAATATTTCGGTATCTATAGAAAATAGTATTTTATAAAATTTTTGTCAAGAATATATTCGTAAATAATTAAACAAATAAAAAAAATCTTTTTTAAAAAAAGCACCCTAGTAAAAGAGGCTGCCTTACAAAGACTAGTGTTTCACCGTTTTCGAAGTACAATATTTTCTCATACTCGATAAACGCAAATGGGAAAGAAAGTTCAATATCTCAGATAGATTATCTGAATGTACTAACATCATATAGACTATTAAATCTATGTACAAAATTAAAAAAATATATTGTTACATTGCCCTGCAGACTTTATTTAGTACCATTTTTTTTTAAATCCAGGTCCTACACATATAGGAATTTTGTGCTGTTGTAGGAGGGGAAAATGGCTCATTTTTAAATTGAAGTTATGGGCTAAATCTTGGTGATGACATTATGCGAAAGATCTTTTCTGCATAAATACATAATTCAATATGAATTATACATTTATTCAAAGGAAAACCTTGACCTTTTACATTTTTATGTGAAAATCTTGCGCACATTGTATATTGGCGAGGAATAACAGCGTAAAGATATCTGTTCAAATCCTCCTCGCTGTCAGGTACTCGTAAAAGGTCCATACTCTGATCAGGTTGAGCGAGGTAACATTTAGGATACCTGATGTAGAATATCCCTCGTAATGTGACTTTCTCTTTACTTATGTTGGTGCCAAACAACAAATAAGCTACAATGTTCATCCCCTAAGTCACCCAACAGGTGAAATTATAGGTTTTGGTGCTCGAAACAAAGTAATAATTTTATGAATTGAATGATGAAGTTACGACTTAAGTTTTTTCTATATTGTAGGTCATAACTCAAGTGCTATGCAAGGAGATATTGTATGAAATAAATTACGCTTTCGTCACAAGGAATTTATTTTACGACGCGTTTCGAACACTTAGTGTTCATCATCAGACACGTGTGCCTTAGAAGTTGTGTTCAGTAATTGAGGAGTTAACAGATACAGTGAAAGTCTTTTAACTCCTTAATCACTGAACGAACACCCCTTCCGAGACAGGTGAACACTAAAGTGTTCGAAACGCGTCGTAAAATAAATTCCTTGTGGCGAAGACGTAATACAGACGTTGTTATTTAATGCAGGGATTTTTAATAAGTAAATAATATAGTATTCTACGCTCGAAGCAGGAGGCTTCACATCGCCTCTGATGACACACAGCCTGCCCTAGACATTTTCATTTGTTAATCCAAGAAAACATAACATAAATAATCCATATATTTCTTCAAAATAATTCATACAGGAAGTTTGCAAAGTCTGTATATTTTCTAATATTTTCTTTGTGTTTCATATTTCGACCTCAATATAGTTACAGTGACTTTCTCAACACCCTGTAATACGACGAAATATATTCATCGTTGAAAATAATCGATGACATAATTTTTACTTGCAGAAAACTACTGCCAAATGTCTTCTCAAAAACTAAGAACTTTTTACCAATTAGTTATGATCAAAGTTAACTTATTTGTTATTGATATTATTTTTGGACTATGGCCTTAACTATGTCTTGTTTGTTTAATTTAAGATATATATATATATATACCAAGATTTCGCAACAAATGATTTAACATGAAAGAACAACCAATGATCCAACCACAATATGAAATTGGAAAAAAAGACTAAGACCTTTCAACCGTAACAAATCTTCTTCTCTGACGAAGACCGCTTGTTATGGTTGAATGATCTTAGTCTTTTTTTCCCATTTCCAGAGAAAGAGACACACCTACTACTTCAAATTTTCGGATAATCCGTCTTCAGGAGGATAGAGCGTGGGAAACCAAGCACACCGGCATGCTTATCCAAAAATTTGAGATTCTCTGTATGTTAGTATTGTTCATTTCTGAGTTTGTTTGTGTCCAGTTTGGATCGACTTTACGATTTTAAAGTTTATATATATATATATATATATATATATATATATATATATATATATGTAACTTTTTTTTTTTGAGGTTTGAGGTCCAATGATTTAAACTAGTCCTTTTGCCGACGTTTCGACATATATTTATGTCATCTTCAGGGCTACAACATGATTGTTTTACAATTAGCACTACTATTACTACTATTTGGTAATTTGTTACATTTTAATCTGCACAGAAACAAAGAGGAAATTTATTGATAAATCAGTTATTACGACTATGGATTATTTTGTTATACATTAACATAAGGATTTTGTTATAGTTATATGTTAATGTATAACAAAATAATCCATAGTCGTAATAACTGATTTATCAATAAATTTCCTCTTTGTTTCTGTGCAGATTAAAATGTAACAAATTACCAAATAGTAGTAATAGTAGTGCTAATTGTAAAACAATCATGTTGTAGCCCTGAAGATGACATAAATATATGTCGAAACGTCGGCAAAAGGACTAGTTTAAATCATTGGACCTCAAACCTCAAAAAAAAAAAGTTACATCTTATAAATATTGGGTCAAGAAAACAATTCAGGATGTATATATTATATATATATATATATATATATATATATATATATATATATATACATTTTCTTGTTAATTCCAAGGTTTCAATCGAGTCGTAAATTTACTTACAGTTGTGATAGTGGATTTTTTATCAGCTCAAGTGATCGTAAAGTTAGATCATTGAAAATAATCTATCCTACTATCTTGGGATAAACTCTTTATATCGCACGATTTATATCTTAATTTACTGCTGATAATATTGAAGTTTATGCCTGGCATTCCAAATTAACGATATGTTTCATCTTTACTTTGTACAAGTTGCAAATTTTAGAGATAAATATAAATTTAGAAAGGTTATATCTCTTGTTTTCTTGCTAGTTTCAGCATTTATATCTTTTTAATCTCTCCACTGAAAAACTGAATTACCACAATAAAACTACGTCGCAGAGACCAAAATGTTTCGTAAAAGCATGCAATAGATTGTTTTGTTTTTCTTTAAAATGAAATTCATTAAAATTAATGGTTAGTATAAATGTAGTAAATAAAAAAATCTGGAGCAGCCTACACTCATCATTACAATAAGTAAACATAAATCAAACTTCTTGGGTGGATAGTATATAATGTCCTATTTAGGCATAATGTAAATTTCTAAATGGGAGAAGTTTATTAGTCTTTCATTCCTGGAGGTAGTACAGGTAGTGATTGATAACACATCAATATCTATGCTTATTTTTGATTTTCACACCACTTATTCATATAATATCATTAGTATAACTACAGCAGTAATAACATTTCTAAAATCGAAAGTGTAGATTTCGTGTTACGAAATATTCTCTTACAGGTGAACATGGCTTCTATTCCAACATTAGATCACTTACATAATTTATCTGACCTTCTATATTGAAGATTTAACACAAAGTTTCTCATTTAAAACTTGAAAATATTCCTATTTTAACTAAGAAATGTCAGAAACAAATATGAAAAAATATTGTTTTCAGATAATATTTAATTTATGTTGTAGGATAATTCCATTTATTATTTTTTAAAGAATGTTTTCAATTTTGAATTATATTTTCAATTTTTGGTCTTTTATAAAATTATTATGATTGGAATTCTATGGCATGCTAGTGTTTTTGAAAAAAATCACTTTTCTTTCCCTTTGTCAAAAATCATAAAATTCCAAGTTACGCTGAGCGAGCGTTATTTCTTCCTCTACGAGTATGCTGTACTATGTTAAAAGGTTACTGTAAATGTATATTGAGAAAAAAATATATTACTAATTAGCCAGGTTTGCAAACTCAAATCAAATTCTAAGCCGACTTTTCAGTATAATTTAAAACTTTTCGGTTTGAAGATTGACATTTTTAAAAATAATATATATATATATATAAACTATTAGACTAGAATAGTGAAAAAACTGGATATTTGTTAAAGACATAAAAGCTCTTTCTTCAGGAAAGAGTCCATTCATCACTCTTTAATAATACCCGAACATGCTATGATTCACAAAAACGAAAAAATTTACATTTGATATTAAGTTTTGTTCAAGAGTGCAACGTATGCATAGATTAGACATTTGGTGGGACAAATCCATCAGAGATAGATCAGAAATTATGTTTGATTTACGTTGATTTTTTACATGTAAGAATTGTATTATTTTATATCTCATATAATTATTAAATTATTTAAAAATGTTTCATTAAACCTCTAAATATGAACTCTATTTCAGTACAAAATAATGTAAATAAATGTAAACAAATATGACAAGTATAGCACGTAAACAAGTCCAGGATCAATATTCAGTTTTTATAGTTTTATTGCTCTTTGACCTTTGACATTACATTAACTTTCTTTATATTCATTTCATTTTATTCCATTCTTTTTGAATGAGGAGTTTATCATCAAAAAAGACATTTCCTGAAAAGTTCTGACCAGTTCTTCAAGTCACTGCAACAACTACCAGTCAGTAGTTACCAACTACCATTCAGTGTTACCAACTACGAATAACTTTCCCTACTACCGCTCAGTGTGACCATCTACTAATTAAGTTGTAAAATTTCTCTTCATTCAAATTATTCATCCTTAAACGGGATTAAATACGAAACATTAAAACTTTTAATACTATTGATACACATAATCAAAACATTAACAAATTTGATTGGTGGACGCTTTTATGTCTTCACTGTTGTGTTTTTTCTTCCTTTTCTACTTCTCCTTTCCTGAAGATAACAAGAAATCCGAAAAGAACGTGATATTATTACTGAAGTATTAATTTTATAAACTTAACAAATTATTAAAGATTCCTTACTCAAAATCAATGATTGCCACCTGCGAGAAACCAAACGTCATTTATTTACTGATGGATGTAATTATTTCATAATTGTAGGGTAAAAAGCTAATGAAATAGTCTCCACATATAGAAATATATGTGTAGTTTAATAGTGTAGTTAGGGAACAGATTTTCGTTGAAACAAATTTCATCAAACACTTCCTCAACCCCTTGTTTTAGTCTCTTTCTCATTAACTTTTCTAATTTTCTAATCAGTGTTTTCTAGTTTTCCGGGATATGAAATGACAATTATCCAAATGTTTTATCTTGAAAACTCATTGTTAACAATATTCACTTTTTAACAAATCACCAAGGTTTCAGTCACAGTTGACTATCTTCAAGGTATTTTTAATTTAACTTACTAATGCTTAATACAAATTTAAACATCTATATTAACTAAGAATAAATACTTTACAAAAAACAAAAGTAAATTATTTATTCTTAGTTAATATAGATTTATATAGTTGTCTAAATTTCTATCATTTATATTGTTAACAATTGAATATTGTTAACAATGAGTTTCAAGATAAAACATTTGGACAATTGTTATTCCATATCCTGGAAAACTACAAAACACTGATTAGAAAATTAGAAAAGTTAATGAGAAAGAGACTAAAACGAGGATTCAAAACGTGTTTAATGAAATTGAATAGTATAAACAACGCATTTCAAATACGTAGTGTTCTTCTTCAGGTATTATCTAAAAAAATACAATGTCATCAGAGTTTTAGAGTTATCTATAGTATGAAATAAAAGGTACAAAACAAAATAAGGAAGAGATTATTTAACTTTGTATCATTTGCTTTATACTATAGATAACTCTCTGATGACATTGTATTTTTTTAGTTAATACCTAAAGAAGAATACTACGTGTTCGAAACGTGTTGTTTATACTATTAAACTTCTATATGTGGAGACTATTTCATTAGATTTTTACCCTACAATGAGTAAATACCACATAATAACTTATTGCATTATCTTAGAATTATTTCATTAAATATTATACTCATAAAACTAAATATCTTATTTCAATAGAATTAATAATCTTGCATCGTTTATCATCTAGTAAATTCTCCCTATCTGAGAACACACACTTCTACCATCCATACCACAACACTATAACTTATTCCATAATACCATATTCATATTCCACAATTTAATAATCAATTTAAATCTCACATTAAATTTTGTGATTTTGAATTCTGCAAAATATAGATTGATTAGAGCATTTTGTTAGACAAACCAAATCCATCCATGGAAATCATCAGAAATGTATAATCATTGGCAGTGATTTTTTACATGTAAGAATTATATTCTTTTACATATGATATTATGTTATTAAATTATTTAAACATTTTTCAATAAACCTCTAGACAACAATATTATTTCAGAGAATTCCTTCTCTGAAATTTCCTTCTCCTTAAAAAAATTTCTAAGACAATTGTAAACTATGTAAATAAATGGAAAGAAATACATTAAGTATAGTAAGTGAACCATTAGTCCAGGATCAATATTCTGTTTTTATAACTTTGTTGTTCTTTACCGTAATTAAAATGTCACGATTTTTTTTTTTTGTAAACTGTTAATTTTCTCTTAAATGTATTGGCAAAATTTCTTGTTTTTTTTTTTAATGAGCCATTTAGCGTACAAAAAATTTCTGAAAATAGAAAATGTACTTTAAGAGCGCTGTGGTGAATGTAATTTTGAAAAAAATCATCTTACTCACCGTCCACATAAAGTTCTATTTTTAGCTTCATTTTGATACATGAAACGCTATGGCTTCTATCGCTCTCACAAGCTTTCAGATTGAGTTTATAAGTCAAAATATTTACATTTTATTGAAAAAAAAAATCTGAATATATATTTTTCGTTTATTCCATTTATAATCTCAAAGGTAACGCTAAGATTTTAAAACTCTAGAATTAGTAGTTTAGGAGGAAAAAAATGTAGTCTAAATACATAGTTTTGGTAAAAAAAAGTAACTTTTCCGTCATCCATAATTGCTCCTAAACAATAGGGATCATCTACACTATAAGGTCCATTTTGTGTAAAATATTAACTTGATCCATCAAAGATTCTGGACCGTAGAGTGGTAACAAACTTTGGATACATACTCACCCACCCACCAACACACTCACACACACACACACACACACACACACACACACACACACACACACACACACACACACACACATATATATATATATATATATATATATATATATATATATGTATATATTCTTTCTCCTTTTATTTTCTTTCTTTCTACTATCCTGAAGACGGCAAGACGCCGAAATTATCGAGATTCGTGAGTGTTCGTCCTTTTTCTTGTGTTCTCTCGCTGTAACTTTAATTATATATATATATATATATATATATATATTATATATATATTATATATATATATGAATAATAATCAAAATAACACTTGATATAATAGATGGATTAATTTACCACAATGAAAACAATTTTTTAAAATAATGCTCTAAGGCCTTTCGTTAACACATCTTCGGAGAGCAAGTGAACTAAAAAAACAATAAATACTTGTTAACTTGGCTGATTGAAATTTCCAGAATTGATGGCAACCCTGAATGTGTTTAATAATGAAGTCTTCATCTGTTTAATTATCCCGTTAATCAAAACTTCATCTAATTTGTAGAGTCCTAGGCTATCGTTCATCAACCTCTCATAAAAGTTCTTTATGAGCGCACTTTCTACGATATTTCTTCTTCTTTCTGAAGACACGTATATTAATTCATTTGCTTCATTCCAATTAATCACATGATTACTGTCTCTTATGTGAATGAACAAGGCACTCTTTTCGTCCTCTCTTCTGATGGAGTATTTGTGCTGTTTTATCCTTGTAAGAAGACCTTTGCTCGTCTGTCCAATGTAAGACATTTCACAGTCAGTACATGGTATCCTGTATACACAACAGTCCTTTCTTTTTGGCTTATTATTAACAAGTCTGTTAAACAAGTTACCATCATTACTGAACACAACAGAAACGTCCAATCTTTTCATAAATGAAGGCATATCTTTCAAACAAGGAATGTATGGAATGACTAACAAATTCCTTCTTGTGAACTGTTCTTCATTTTTTAATATCATGGATTGTTTCACCTTTTTTATGATATTGTCGATTAACCTTTTTGGATACATTAAAGAATATGCAATTTTGTAAATATTTTTGAGTAAATAGTTTTAAATTAAATAGTTTTTAGTAGCATGTTCTTAAGAGCTTTCAAAATTTGCAGTGAGGAATTTTTAGATGAAGAAATCAAAAATATTAATAAGCCAAAAAGAAAGGACTGTTGTGTATACAGGATACCATGTACTGACTGTGAAATGTCTTACATTGGACAGACGAGCAAAGGTCTTCTTACAAGGATAAAACAGCACAAATCCTCCATCAGAAGAGAGGACGAAAAGAGTGCCTTGTTCATTCACATAAGAGACAGTAATCATGTGATTAATTGGAATGAAGCAAATGAATTAATATACGTGTCTTCAGAAAGAAGAAGAAATATCGTAGAAAGTGCGCTCATAAAGAACTTTTATGAGAGGTTGATGAACAATAGCCTAGGACTCTACAAATTAGATGAAGTTTTGATTAACGGGATAATTAAACAGATGAAGACTTCATTATTAAACACATTCAGGGTTGCCATCAATTCTGGAAATTTCAATCAGCCAAGTTAACAAGTATTTATTGTTTTTTTAGTTCACTTGCTCTCCAAAGATGTGTTAACGAAAGGCCTTAGAGCATTGTTTTTAAAAAATTGTTTTCATTGTGGTAAATTAATCCATATATATATATATATATATTGAGGTGCCCCCTTCTTGACCAACAACGATCAACATTAGTCAAAAACTGTATTATCCAAGGAATGTCATGGCCTATAAGAAATCTTCGTTTACTAGTCAATAACCCCTTATACAACATCTTTGAAAAGTTTTTACGCAATATTGACTTTAATGAACTTTAAACATAACCCTATAAATCTAATAATCTTTTATATCTTTATTTCTCTCATAATTCTGTTTTCTTTTGTTTTTCCTGTATGTTTTCTTTTGTCTTTTATCTATTATTCTAAAGTTGTTAAATATATTATATAGCTATATTGAATTTATAAGAGAATCTGTATAAGATATATATGTAATATGATAATGGAGCATGTATCAATAAATTCCCTGGTGTTAGGGTGTACTTTCACCAGGAAAACACACACACACACACAGACATCATCGAGAAAACTTCATAAGACGACTTCTCGGGCTTCAAAACATATAATTCTGTCAAAATCTCGAGATCGAATATTTTTGCGATCACTATACTTTTACTTATAGTAAAATAATATAGTAGTAATAGTAAAGAATGCATTATTTACTGTTACTTTCAGTGGTGATTGAAAGTGCTATTAATGGACGCACGCTAGATTTGTCATGTCTGGGATAGTAATTCTTGTGCACACCAGACAGCTTGTAAAGCTGTTGATCCCAAGCCTTCTTAGGTTGTTTTCTACACGTTCTAGACATATTGAGTAATACAAAATTTAGATCACTCAATTTAGAATCAAGTTGGTGACGTGACTCACCTATTGCTAATGGGTGCCAAATAACTAATGAGACACACTCTATTACAGCAGTGAGGTGAATAGCTGAAAGTGCAGGCATTAAGCCCAAGCCAACATGCCTTCAACCTCAAACCATCTACCATACATTCATAATGACGTATGAATCGAGATCAAATACGTCATATTTGATCCATATTTGTTTAACTTCAACATATAATTGACACAACAATATGAAATTCAACGTATTCTCACTCATTTTGTTAGAAGAACGGTGTATTGTTTGGCCAAAATAAAAGCGTGTCAATATAGCAACTCTTCTTTTTTGCACTCAACAGGAGTGTAGCAAAGAAGGGCGGCATTTTGAGGAAGTGGAAATAGAAAAAATTAAAATAATACAAAGTAAACAAAAAATCTGAAATTTTTACATCAACATAAATTTTTTATGGTCGTTATTGTTTTTATGTGTTTCATACTGTTTTTAAACGGATTTTACGACTGTTATATTTGCAAATTCAAAATAAATTTATTTTACATTTTTCAAAATTATTTTTTTAAAGGGGTTGAAAGTTTATTATATTTGTTTGTGTATTCAGTTAAGTTAACAATTTTTTTATAATATTTTTTATGTTTTTGTTTTTAAAAATTTTTGGTTATTTTTGATGACTCTATACGAGTACTGTAATAGGAAGAAAGTCTGAGACTAATAACTACAGTTTAAAATTAGATTCTTGATTGTAATTACATGAAAATAAATAATTTGAGGACTTTCTGGAATTTTGGTGGTAACGTATTATAAACGGTCATGGAAGAGGGGGAGTTTATGTATTCTACAAGTATACATACAAGTATACATTCTTGTATTCTACAAGAATACACGTATAGGGGATCATACGGCCACACCCGGGCGATAAATCATACGGCCACACCCGGGCAGCAAATCATACGGCTACCCCCGGGCAGCAAATCATACGGCTACCCCCGGGCGGCAAATCATACGGCTACCCCCGGGCGGCAAAAATAGTTGGCTACGCCACTGCGTTCAACTAACTGCCAGTTATACAGGTTTATAATTTCATATTCAATGACTACAAAAATTATTGTAAGTTGTATTAAAATCTTAGTCTACAGGAAGAAATAAAGTATTCAAATTGCACAAAAGAAAACAACTATCAAGGTTCACCTTAATATTATAATATAAAGACATTTATATATTTTAATAGCAATTGACCACCTGATAACCACTCACGGGAAAAGACGTTTTCTGCAAGTATTAAAACCCCTCTGTGTTTGCGAAATTTGAAAAAATTGCCAAAGACTCAAAGACTCATCATTATTTGATGAGTCCCTATTCGGTTTTGAAATGTATTGATTTAATAAATTAAATATTTCGCTGAAAATATATGTGAAGTAGAAATAATTTGGTGTAAAAATCATATACTGACCTTCCTTGTACTGTTGCACTTAGTATATGACCTCTGAGGTCAATACTGAGGTCTCCTCACGATACGAGTACGAGGCGCGATCTAAAGTAAAGTGACTTTTTGAATATTGCCGCGCCGCAGACTCTAATAATTTCAAAAATATTGTTGTTGTGTTGGTAATCCCCTCGATCATATGTTCAATGTTTTGACAATATAGCATTTGTTGTTTTTATGTGAGAGGCTAGACGAGATTAACGAGGTTAGACGCGTGTTTACGATCTCGGCTATTTTAACTGTTGAAAATAATGTAGAAGAGACTTTTTAATAATATTTGTGTAAAAAATGGTATTAAGTACTCAATTTCTTAAGATGGTGACAATACCACAAGTGGTTGGAGTTCTAAATTTTGCCTAACTCAAGTACATTTAGAGTAGGCATCTGACGTCGTACAGGCTCGGGACCAACGGCTTAACGTCCTCTCCGAGAGGTGACGTGCTCAGATTTATACACCTCCCGAGTGTAAATCGAGCATAAATCGAGGGTCGGAGTGGGTATTGAACCCCGGACCTACTCTGGGACGAGTTCAGAGACGAGCACGCTGCCACGGGTCTAACCTGAACCCCTAGAGACATTATTAGTTGTGTTTGAACGAGCTTGTGCTGCTCTAACAGGGGTTTGACGTGGTCAAGATTGGTCAAAACTTAGTTGAACAGGAAATTCAACTGATGTTTTACACTTATAGAAGAAATGTTTATTTAAAAAGAAACAACATTTATCATACAGATTCTGAGTAGCAAGAACAACTAAGCGTTTATTGCGAGGTGTATTTCAGTTACGCATCGGAATAGAACTATTTCACACGTAAAAACTTTTATAGTTGCTATTTAAAACTATTTAAAACATAACCAAAAATAAATGGATATAAACATGATGGTTAAAATATTATTTTAAAACAGACTAAATATAGTAAATTTATAGCTAATGAAAAATGTAAATCATACTTTAAACTATTCACAGATATATATATATATATATATATATATATATATATATAAAGATTTCACATAAACACGTGAAATAACAATCAATGGTCAAACCACAATAAGAAATGGGAAAACAAGACTAAGATCTTTCAATCGTAAGAAGCGGTCTTATTGTGGTTTGATCATTGATATATATATATATATATATATATAGCATTGTCATAACTTGTTTTGCCTTCAATATTGCAATTATTAAGAAGCATTGAAGTATTATGTGTGTTTAGTAATGACTACCGATAACATAGTTGGAATATGTTTCTATTCAATTCAAGAAAGAGTCCTTTAGAAGTCTTATAACTAATTTATAATTACTTTGTTTTTAAAAATTGTTTGATTTTTCAACTTAAAATTAGAGTTTAGTTTCGTGCCAAGAAGTAGGTTTGGTGTGCTTGCCAGAGGTTACCAACCCCTGATAAGGCATTCAAATAAATGTGTTTTGTGAATGCAGCAGGCGTACCAACTTAGCGACTATAGCTTTGGAGGCGGCCGTCAAGGTGTTCACGGTAACTTTGGAAACAGCCGAACTGGTGTCACTTCCCCGCGGAGACTAATTTGTTTTCACTTAGATTTATACCCCTTCTGTTTATGTCAACTATAAGGCAACAACACCTGTGTGGACAGCTCGCCTATTTATAGCTGCATGGCTTCCATTATTTATTCTTTCACTAATTTTAGACTTCATCATTATTCATTCACCGGCGATTAACTGTTTTCTAAGTTAAATACAGTACATTATAAAAAAAAAGGTTTTACACATTATTTAAAACATTTATTTATATAGTTACTAGTCTAAGTTCCAGCAGGACAAAAGAGCTGAAAATCCCTTAAAACTTGTTAATCTTTCATTTATAATTGCAGCAATTTCTTTAATTATTGAGTCATTTCTACAACAATATCACAATATGTGCACATTTTTAATACCACAGGGGTTAGTGCAAGTTAAAATAGGAAATGGATAAACTTTATCTTGTGTATTGACACTGGAGCCGTTCAACCGTTTTCGAACGCTTTCTTCAAAAGAAGTTGTTTATTTCCAAAACCCACACTTATGAGGCTTTCACCTTTTAGTATTTTTCTAGAGGTGGAAATTGTGGCTCATTTATTATTTGGCACCCATTTTAGTAATGGATGAGCTACTTTACTAGTTGATTCTACATTGGGAGTCATAAATTTTGCCTAACTCAAGTGTATTTAGAGTTGGGATCTTTAACGAGTACCTCAAATCGTACAGGTTCGGAACCGACGGTTTAACGTCCTCTCCGAGGGACTACGTGCTCAAATTTATTTACTTCACACGTAAATGAATCGAGGGCCAGGTGGGTCTCGAACCCCGGACCTACCAGTTGAGAGGCTTGTACGTTAACCACTGAGCTAACCTTGCCTCCACTTTCTTCAAAAGAGAACAACAGATCATTGCTTTTTGTAAAGAAAAAAAATATTATCATTATTATTATTATTATTCAATATTTACATACACAAACAATTAAAATGTGATAATACTTTCTTAAAAAGAGTAGAAGGTAAGATAAATGAAATGATGTATAAATGATAAATTACTGTACAACACGCACACTCTTTCATATCACAGCATGTTATAAGCAGCACTTTTGATACAAGCATAAGGCATTATCGGTGTAACAAACTTTGTGCAGTAGACTTTAACAAAGTTAGCAATACTTTAAAAATCAAATACTATAGCTTTAATAAAAGAGAAATCTATATATACAAAATACAAAGTTTGTCTGTCTGTCCGTTATAGAAATAAAACTGGAGACATTTTGATACAAAGAAACATACGGATTTTATATAACTTTTTTCGGGGGAACTAACTACAGTACTTTGATTTTGATCAGAATTTTTTTTTTTGGGATCTACCAATTGGGTATACTAGGAGAAAAACTCCCCTAACATGTTCCTCTTTCCGTTTCTTGAAGAGTTAAAGGATATTTTATAACAAACTTATTTAAATTTCCTCGAGAAAGTTAATGATAATCTACATTCCCACACCTTCGTTTTAATTTGGAAAAAAAAACTGTGTGCACATTTATAATAAGTTTTATATTACATCTTTTTTTTTGCGTAATCTATAATTTACATTCTATATTAATTTCCTTTATCTGAAAAAACTTAAGTGTATTGGAACTTTAGAAAATTTAACTTGTTTTCGTTATATATAATTTATTAGAGTTGGAATTAAATTGTTTTCATGGCAATGACGGGTAGATCAACTAGTAATTTTTAAAAATCCTACAAAACTGGAATCAATTATTTCATAAACAAATAGTTATAATAATAGCTGTTTGAACTAGATTAAGTGTATGCTGTTTAATCTTAGTTTGTTGCACATAACGACGACTCATTGAAAACAGTTTTAGATTCTTTGAAATGACTCCTGAGCCGAAAGTAGTGAATCCCCATTGAAATGATGTTTGATGTTCTGCTTGTAGTTACTTAGGTCACTAACGGGTCAGGTTAGCTCAGTGGTTAACCTACTCGCCTCAGAACTGATAGGACCGGGGTTCGATCCCCACCTGGCCTTCGATTTATTCATGCAGGGAATGAATAATTCTGAACACGTCGTCCCTCGGAGAAGGATGTTAAACCTGTTTTGACTTTATAAGTGTTCCTAAGCCTTTCGGCCATATCACCACCAAAAATCAAATCAGGCCGACAAGTTTAACGTGCTGCCCTTTAGCCACTTTAGATTACTCCAAAGTGCCCGAGGTGACCTTGCGGAGGCGGGCCCGCACGATAGTACGTCGCGCATCAAGACTTACATCACGCATCAAGACTTACATCACGCATCAGTATCAGGTCAACGTACTCAAATCGGGTATCCAGAAAAAACAACTTGCCTGATACTTAACTTTTTACCTTACCTTTTACTTTTACCTTTTTACCTTTCATTTTACTCGACTCCCGTGGGTCACAGGCGGGAATGCAACCACTCTTTTCATGACATAGGAAGAATGAAATAAGTTCTTGCATTCCCGGCAGAGTGACCCACGGGAGTCGAGTAAAATGAAAGCCCCCCCCCTCCTCCTGCTGGTAAGGTAAAAAGTTAAGTATCAGGCAAGTTGTTTTTTCTCGATTTGAGTACGCTGACCTGATACTGATGCGTGATGTACGAGTAAGTCTTGATACGCGACGTAGTATCGTGCGTTTAACGAAGGACGTTAAACCGTCGGTCCCAAGCCTGTACAATGTCAGGTACTCGTTAAAGATCCCTATTCTAAATACACTTGAGTTAGGTTAAATTTAGGACTCCTACTATAGAATCAATCTTCATTGTGTGGTATCACAAAGGGCCAATGCTCGGCCTACGTGTGTTCCCTTGTGGGACTGCCAGTGCAACCTAACCTAACCTTCTTAGGTCACTAAGAAATAATTCTAAAGTTATGACGAGTTCTATCTTTTTCTAAGGACACCATTTTATTTTAGCAAGTCTAACAAGAAGAGAAAGAACAAATTGTGTTAAAAACAAAAATCTTTGATTTTAAAATAAACTCTAATAGATGGCAGAAAGACCTTGATTTATTTAAAGAGGATTTGATTGAAGAAGTTGATGTCGGCGTTAGGGCGAAACAAAGCTAATGACAAGTCGAAGGTTAATGTCGTTATAAAGCTTGTAGATGACTTACGTATTTTGTTTTATTTTCTCTTCAACCTTAACCCATTTATTAAGAGTCAAGTTCAATTATTATGCAAAGTGAGTTTGATAAAAGTTTTTCTGACAGCTCGAAAACAAATAGAAACAAGAGGTTCGTTTAACGGTAAGCTAATTATAAGTCTTGCTGTCAGGGGCAGGGCTTGAAAGAAGTTAATGTTAACTCAACGAGTGGATCCAGTCAAGGTTCTACGCCTCTATTGGTCTCTCCATTAAAAATTACAATAAAGACGTGCTCTTCTTATAATTCACACTTACTTGAACATCGAATGATATCATCATGAAAACTAAACATTTTCTTACTTGTTTTTGAAAAAACATGTTTATTGAATAAACTTTATTTTATATTAATTGTCATTTCACTCATACTTCGTTATAACATATTTATTGAATAAAACTTAAAGGTCTCACAGCACTCCTCATTCTCTCTCACTCTCGTCTTTTGCACTGTTTTTTACTCTCTTGTTCTCCTTTTTTCGTTATTTCTTGTTATAGTTTGCAAATTCACAGATTGACTTAAGGCAAATAAGTACAATAAAGATATTTCTATACATCTATGCAAAACGCTTGACTGTTCAGGTATTCATTGGTGGATAGCATGAAACCTTCCACGGTATCGACATGTTTATTAGTTCCCTCTTATCTATGTCAGAGCAAGCATGTACTTTGTCTGCTAGGCTAAACCACTGAAAGTGAGACCTGTCAACAGCACTCTCTCATGGTGACTAGTTTTTGTAAAAATACTCTCCTAGATTGTTCTTCCCTTCGCCTCTCTTATGAGTTTGCTTTACTAAGGCTCCAGTTATATGTTTGGTAGATATTCATAACACAGGTGGTCTGTGATAAACACGACATACGTTGGTCTACTTGTTGTCAAATTCCTTTTTTTTTTTTGTTTTCTTTGCACGTTGATAATTTTATTCTCACGTTTATCAATACATACATGGTTTGACGTCTATAAAAACGTGACAGTGCTCAGCAAGTTTAAACATGGCGTACAAAATGAATGTCAGACTAACCATTAACTATGCATGTAAATCGTCTCCCTGGAAGTAACCAAGATTCCGAATAGCACTTTGAAGATTATTATAACTGGAGGTGTTTTCTTAACTTTAGCATGAAATGGAAATGAAAGTAATATTAACCTGCTTCAAATAAAAAGAAACCAAGTTTACAATAGAGTTATTTAAAGTAAAGGCCCATTGATACACTTAAGCGAAAATAATAAAAAAGACTGATTGAAAAATGTAGAACAACACGATTTAATTCATTACTTGTGCAATCTATTATAATAGTATGCTGTTTATTTAAATTGGGGAATTTCAAAAATTACGTCTGCACACAAAAAAAAGTGGAAACTAACAACGCGTTTCGAACACTTGTTCTTCTTCACAATTTACATCTGCTCTCTTGAGATATTGGTCTACGGGAGTGACCTAAGGGTCCTTTTTAGTGCATATGTAAACCTGAAGAAGAACACTAAGTGTTCGAAACGCGTCGTTAGTTTTCATATTAAACTTTTTTTTTGTATGGAGACCTTATTTTTGAAATTCCCTTATCAGAACGATTTAAGCTTGTATCACAATCATCCTTCTGTAAAAAGAGCTCAAAACCAGGAATTTAAAAAACAAATGAAAAAAAAAGTTCATGTTGAGAAAATTGCTAATGTATGTTTTTAAAGAGAACTACTTTCAATTTGACCTTTGAGCAATCATGAAAAAAGTTGCTGACGTCATTTGACAGATGAAGGTACACTCTTTACAAAAAAAACATGATAAGTCATTCAGTCCTACAATTTAGATTAAAATAACGTATAAGCAGTAAGACAAGGAAAGTGTGCATTCATGCAATTTTCTTCTCCTTAAAGGGTATAAGTCAGAGATGAATGTTAGAAACAAATCGAATAGCAGAAATGCCTTTAAACTTCAATTTATTACATCTCTTCGAGAGTTATTGATCTTTCAAAAAAGCTTTTCAGTGAAGGAAAGTTTAATAACCCCTAGTCTGTCTAGACCATTTACCTTTCTCTTTTTCAAATTCCCTTTTTATATTCCCTTTGAATCTAGATAGTCCGCTTGTATAACACATTTCAAAAATTGATTAAAAAACAACATTGCGATTGTTTTGTAAATACACAAGTATACTTGCATTTTATTAAATGCATTTAATCATATTAAAATATTAGATTACATAGAATTAAAGTTATTTTATATAAAGGAAATAAATGAAAATGTTGAAGGTGCATGTGTGCGTGAATGCCAACTCATAGTTGTTCCCGCCATTACAATCGACCAGTCATGACGCCTGTATCTTAGAAATGAGTTCATCAAAATTCCATTCTAATTGACAATTTACCTTTTCAGAATTAAAATATGTAAACAAATTTCATCCTTTCTATTCAAAATTTCATCAATTTAATAAAAAAAAAATATCATTAATTTGCCATAATTTTAAATTCATATTTTGAAATCTATATAAATAAAAGAAAGGTTTTGTCTCTACATTGCTTAGAACTGACTCATTTCACGTTATCTTTATGTTTCATAAATTAGAGAAACCGATTCCACTCTTAGAACAATTTCTGTCTGTCGGTTTGTCAGCAAAATTTTGTCACAAGTAAACTCAGCCACCATAAGACGTAGCGAGATGAAACTTTCAAAGTAGATTTGAGTATGGCTAACTTAAAAAAAATCACAAAAATCCAGTTCACTCTGAGCGAGTGTTATCTTTTTCCTGCGTGTTATACTCTGCTATTATGTAGCTCTTAATGTATATTGAGAAAATAAAATATATACTAGCAATTAACCAGTTTTGCATATTCAAATCAAATTCAAAGCAGGCTTTTCAGTACAATTTAAAACTTTTATAGCTAGAAGCTTGAAATTTTTGAAAATAATAGATATAAACTATTAGACAAGAACAGTACAACTACTGGATATTTGTCAAACATCATAATAGAAAAGAGTCCATTCCTCACACTTCAATATAAACAAAAGTTAATAACTATTCATAAATAAAATAAAATTTACATGACATTTAAGTTTTGTTCAAGGGTGCAAAATAGAGACTGACGAGAGAATTATGTCTGTCAAATCCATCATAGGCGTACTACGGAAAGCATAAGGAATTATATATTTCATTGGAATTGATTTTTTACATGTAAGTGTTTTATTCTTTTACAAATTATATTAAGTTATTAAATTACTTAAAAAATATTCATTAAACCTCTAAACATCAATTTTAATTCAGTGGATTCATTCAAAAAATTCAGTGTTACCAACTACTAATCAGTGTTACCAACAACTAATACATTAACTGTATAATTCTCTTCATTCAAATCATTAATCCCTCACAGGATTGAATACGAAACATTAAACCATTCAAAACTATTGATATACTCAATGCATTTGAAACTTCAATCTTTCAGTAGACGCTTTCACGTCTCCATTACTGTGTTTTTTCTTCTTTTTCCACCTGTCCTTTCCTGAAGTTGGTAAGAAATCCGAAAAAAAGAACGTGATACTATTACTAAAGTTTAAATTTTATAAACTAAAAAATTTATTTAAGATTCCTGACTTAAAATCAATCATTACTACAAGCACCAAACATCGTTTACTTACTCATGAATGTAATTATTTCATTAAATATTATAGTCATTAAACCAAGTATCTTATTTCAATAAAAATCAGGAATTTTGAATCGTTTATCAGACAGAAAATTTACCGCTTCTGAGAACACACACTTCTCCCATCCATACCACAACACCAGAACTTATTACATAATAATAATCACAGTCCACGACTTAATAATCATTCTAATCGGATATTAAATTTTGTTGAATTGTTAAATTTTCATTAAATCTCTACCCATCAATTTTATTTCAGAGGATTCACTCAAACAATTTCTAAATAAATCTAAACAAATACGACATGTTAAGCAAGTAAACCAAGGGTCCAGGACCAATATTCAGTTCTTCACTTATAGCTTTATTGCTCTTTGCCGTAATAAATTTCATGAATTTTTTTCATAAATGATTAATTTTCTATTCAATTTTTTGGGAAAATTTCATGGTTTTTTAATGAGCCGTTTAGCGTCCAAAAAACATTTTCTCTAAAAATGTTCTCTAAAGTAGAATGGTATTGTAAGTAAGTAAGAAATCTTAAATAAATTTTAAAGTTTATGAAATTTAAACTTTAGTAATAATATCACGCTCTTTTCGGATTTCTTATCATCTTCAGGAAAGGACAAGTAGAAAAGGAAGAAAAAACACAGCAATGAAGACGTGCAATTTTGATTAATGTAATTTTGATAAATGTAGTTTTGAAGTACTCATCTTCCACAGAATATACCATTTTTAGGTATATTTTCATTTTGATCCGTTAAACGGTATGGCTTGTATCGCTCTTATAAGCTTTCAGATTGAATTGTAAGTCAACATTTTTATATATTATTGAAAAAAAAAAATACTTCCTGTTGCTTTAAAAATCTGAGGATATTATTCGTTTATTCAAAGATATTGCCAAAATTTCAAAACTTTAGAATAAGTAGTTTAGAAGAGAAAAAATATAGCCTAAAAACAGGTTTTTGGCAAAAAAAGTGACTTTTCCATCATGCATAATTACTCCCAAACAATAGGGCTCATCAACACTATGAAGTCCATTTTGTGTAAAATCTGTATTTGATCCATCAATGATTCTGGATCGTAGCGTGGCCACAAACTTTGTATACATACCCACACACACACACCGACATCTTCGAAAAGCTTCATAAAACGACTTCTGGGACGTCAAAACATATAATTCCGTCAAAATCTCGAGATCGAATTGTTTCACGATCACTATACTTTACTTATAGTAAAGTAAAAAAGTAACATTTTATTTTGTAAATTTTTTGTGGAATTCAACTTGTTTTGGATTTACTGACCTTCCAGAAGATACTTGTGTAGTCAAGTATACCAAGTTAGATATGTATACATAATAATACCTCTATTAGTACTGCACTGGCTGCCAGTTGCCAGTTAAATTATTCTTGTAATTTGGATCCAGTCAATTGTTTTGACAGGATTTTATCTTGATATTCTTTGTCAGCAAACTTTCATCGTCTTTCTTATAAGATATGATATCCATATATGTGTAGATAAGAATCAATGATCAAACAACAATAAGAAATGGGAAAACAAGACTAAGATCTTGTTGTAACCCAACCCAACAAAACAAATGATGATGTAGTAGGTAACCCAACAAAAATCAGTTGGGTTTTTGACTCTGACGAAGACCGCTTGTTGCGGTTGAAAGATCTTAGTCTTGTTTTCCCATTTCTTATTGTGGTTTGATCATTGATTGTTATTTCACGTGTTTATGTGAAATCTTTTTATGTGTTGATATGAATTAAAATTACCAGGTATTATTCAGAAGATGTGTGATCAGTTGTTATGTAGTATTTAGTCATTTTGAGAAAAAATACTAATGATGTCTCCACATAACAATGTGTTTTGGACAAGTAGCGTCCTCTTCAGGCTCTACGAGTACATCAATAGTTGTAAGGGTTGACGTAATCCAGATGAGATAACCTGGGGAAGAGTACTTGAGAAGCAAGAGTGCTATAACAAGAGTGCTATAACAAGAGTACTTTTGTTTTTTTTTATCATACCCGTAGTAAAATTGTACAGGGCTATTTGAAATCCACTGCGAACATTAACAATGTTCGAAGCTCATTGTTTTTGTTAAGAATTTTGATGTAAAGACTTCTATAAGTATTTTTTTCCCAAAATATTTGTTGTTGTGATTTTCCTCTAATTATTATTTACAACCACTAGTAAATTAACAATAATATTATTTTATGATATTTTGAAATCAAGAAATAAATACCATTTCTAGTTACCAAAAGAATTCTCAGAAGCCGATCTCGCAAGAATGAATCAACTTATTTTTGAGCGGCTTTTGTCAAGTCAATTTAATGAACCCAGTTTGATATAAGCTTTCAAACTTAGAAAAAGTAATTAAAGTAAACATACCATGGTTAGGTAACATTGTTGCTCATGCTCATGTCCATGTTAGTAGATCAGTGGTCCATGTCTGTTTCTACACCTTTTTCTTCCAGCTTTGATGCCACCACCGTTGTCCATATTTAGTTAAAATTCACTATTCTGCTATCTTCTCATCCTCCTAAAAAAAAAAATAAATAAATAAAGTAAAGACACACTGAAATAATATTTGATAAAACAGAATTTCATACTATTTCTTTATTTTTACGGCCGTTTCATTTGCTAATTTAGTGTTTCATGGAATAAAGATTTGACTTTGAAGAAGACCCTTGTTACGGTTGAAAGCTCTTAAGTCTTCTTTTCTCATTTGTTGTTGTGGTTTGAACATTGATTGTTATTTCACGTGTTTATTGTAAAATCTTGTTATATATGTATAAATGTAATTAATATTCTCAGTGTAAGTTCTACCCCTCTAGTTTATTTAACGTTAAAGTGCCGACAAGTACTGCGAACACACATACATTCTGAATTAACCATAGAATAAGCCTTACTCATTTGTTCGCTTGTTTTAATTCTTAACGTCTATTAAGGTCCGTCAGTTCTTCTTAAACCGGTTCCAGAGATACTGATGATTACATGCAAACATCAGTTACTGTTGATTATACGATCGCAAAGGTTAATCAATATTTACACTCCAGGTACTCAATACTAACATTTTAAGAAATCATTCTTTGTGAAAATGTAAATATTTAAGTAGCGAACTGCAGAATAAAAGAAAAATAAACACCTTTCAAACAAGTAGTCTTCTAGATCCCATAGAAAATGACAGAACTAGGTAGTTTAAATAATTCCTCAGTGGCAGCTCTCACGATCGAGTATAAATATAAAACAAATAATATTGCAAGAAATAAACCCAAAGAACCTTCTTTTTTTTATGATGCCTTTTTTTAATCTACTGCTACTGTCTACTGCTTAAGGGTAGTTGAGAGAGCCAGGTTAGTTCAGTAGTTAACGTACTTCCCTCAGGAACTGGTAGGTCCAGGGTTCGATACCCACCGTGGCCCTCGATTTATTCACACGGGAGGTGAATAAATCTGAGTACATCATCTCTCGGAGAAGACGTTAAGCTATCGGTCCTAATCCTGTACGATGTCAGGTACTCATTAAAGATCCCTACTCTAAATACACTTGAGTTAGGCAAAATTTAGGACTCCCAAAGTAGAATAACCGATCAAACAAAAAGACCGTAAAGGGCTGACGTTTTAAACCTCTAGGGTATTTAAAACAAACATTGTTTGTTTTATCCTATTTTATTTTTCTAAATTCTTATTCTTAACTAGTTTCCCATACTTACCCTTTTATTCAGTCTCTATCTTTTATTTACTAAAACAACCAATGCAAGTTTTTTGTATTGTATTTATTTTTATTTATTTATTTTTTCTTCTTTTCTCTATCATTATTTTTGTTTCTTATAGTTTGTTTTTATCTTATATTGTTTATAATTTTTCACCTACTTATAGTTTTACCCAACCAGTACTGCTTATCTGAGCTTCTGTTTATATCTTCTCCTAATTTTATACTTTAAGACCGGGTACGGTTGACAGCACTGGCGGTTGCCGGGTTGGTTACTTGCCGTTGCGCCTACAACGTGCTTGGTCTCCCATTCTCTTTTCTCCTGAAGACGGATTACCCGAAAATTTGAGTCTGTAAGTGTGTTTCCCTACTTTGTGTGTTGTTCTTTGTTAATCTCGAACTCGTATTGTGTCCAGTTTGGATCGTATTTCGTTTTATCAGTGAATATATATGTATATATATCCATGATGAAACCGCAATAAGAAATGGGAAAACAATTAACAAAAAATAAAGTTAAAAACTAATGACAACTTGAAAAAAGATTGAAACTGAGCAAGTAAAAATGACTAAAAAAATAAATGAACAATTAACGATCGAGGTTAAGCCCAGGAGCCGATCTACCACCCAGAAGTCTAATAAGTGATTCTTCTGAAGCTTTCAGAGTGACTTTTGAATTTAGCTCATCAATCTGCCTCAGGACCTGTACACGGAAACATTCATTGAAACTGAGACCGTGAGAACTGGCATGAGTAGCAACGGGAAGGTCACTGCGTTTGCCAACGGACGACCTGAGATTATACATACGCAGGCTTAGCCTGGTGGAAGCCAAACCCACATAAAAGGAATCACTTGGGTGCAATCCAAATGGTAAACGAAATTACCAGAGGAATAAAAGGTCTTGTGAACGATAGGGTAGATTAGCAGGTTTGGGGTAGGAAATGGAAGGTGCATTCTTCTGTCTCTAGAAGACACAACTATTGGCTACAGAATATCTTAATATTCATTTTAATGAAGAATAATCATTTTTTCAATAAACCATCTGCTCAAAATTAAAGTATTGTATAATAAATAATAAGAAATTTTTATAAAAACTAAAAGATTCATTAGAAAAAGTAATAAGACCATAAAAACCGAACATCAACTTGTAATAATAATCCCAACCTGTCTTTACTTATCAGATTTGAATGCATAACTTAAATTTTTTATTAGAATCAAACAAAACAAACTTATTAAAACTGGAAAAGCTTTTAAAAAACTGAATTGATTTGAATGAATTATTTAGATTTGTGTAAAAAGTATAAAACTTTAAGATTATCACGCAAATACTACGCGGAAGTACAATAAGCAAGTGATAGCTTGTTTTCCTTGAATATGGACATTATTGCGCTCTTTCCTGCATCCCATCAGTATATTAATAGAGCTGTAGAACTATTGTAAACTTGTTTTTTGTACCTATATAGTTATATGTTTGTGTTTACAGTATGGTATGTTTTAAGATATAATCACAGTATATCTTATATTTCTTGAACCAAAACATAACTTAATTAAAACTTTATTAAAGTTAATACTGTAAAGTAGAGTATAGTTGCAATTAGAGTAACTCTATCCGTTCAAACCCCCTCGTCCCTCGGAGAGGACGCTAAGTCGTCGGTCCCAAGCCTGTACGATGCCGGGTACAATGTTAAAGATCCTTACTCGAAATACACTTGAGGTAAGCACTCCCTATGTAGAAACTGTAAAATCACAGATCGAACAAAAAGAATCGGCCGCTTTTATTAAGCAAAAAATAAAAAAATGTTACAGTGCACATACAAGCAGAAATGCTTTAAAATTAAAACAATTGTTAAACTTATATTTTAAATTCATTTCTTGGCTAAACAAACATTAATAACTCAACACTTTCGACTTCTAGACTTTACTTACAACTGGCTAAATGTGTGAACAATTCAAACTGAAAATTGGTAGAGTAGTGAGTACAGTGAACTATATTCTGCTTATAACTCTATCGTTTGTGAGTCAGGCTAGCTCAGTGGTTACGTGCTCACCTCTGAACTGATAGGACCGTGGTTCGATCCCCGCCTGGACCTCGATTTATTCACGCGGGAGGTGAATAAATCTGAGCACGTCGTTCCTCGGAGAAGGACGTTAAACTGTCAGTCCCGAGCCTGTACGATGTCAGGTAGTCGTTAAAGATCCCTACTCTAAATATACTTGAGTTAGGCAAAATTTAGGACTCTCTATGTAGAATCAATCTTCTTTTTGTGGTATCACAAAGGGCCAATGCTTGGCCTAAGTGTGTTCCCTTGTGGGACTGCCACTGCAACCTAACCTAACCTAACCTAACTCTATCGTGTTCCTGAGTTCCCTCCATTTCCCCATCATTTAGCTTTCCTCAACTTGCTACACATTCAATATTACAATAAAACACGTATTTACCACTTAATATGGATAGAATTAATAATTAATATTTCTGCACTGTTTTTTATGAATAAATCGCCATTATGAATTATAATATAATTCATATGTACAATCTTTTAATATGAATTCCTTAATATTGCAATGTAGATTAAACAGTTCTATTTCGTTGGTAAAATAAAAGCTAAAAGACTAAGAGGGAAATACGATTAAAAGTCAACTAAAAGGTAAATTTCTCATTGAGAGGAAGGTTACATGATTAAACAGAACTGACTGCTTGTTGATCACTCAAAGCCTGAGGGATTTCACTCCAACAGGTGGCCTGTACCGATAACATCAGAGAAGAAGACTAACCACTAGGTCTATAATCATAATTAATGATTATTAATAACTTATTAAATATTAACTACTACTGAAACTTTCACAAATAACTATCACCAAAACTATACCATATGCCTTTTATTTTTACCATAAAAATAGGGACGACAATGTATTTCTGAAATATAGTAAGACTTACGGATACCAAATCAACTAGCCAGTTTAAAAGGACCTCTTGGAATATACGAAGAACAAGGAGAGATTAAACTAATGGCGTTTAAAGAGGATGAGTCTTCAAGATTGAAAGAAATAAACAAAATAGTAGTATAAAAGTAAACAAGAACAACATAATTATCAAACAGTTTCTCTTTTATCATAGAACAGATATACAATTATCATTTATCTAAAAATTTAAATGAATATTAGTAATAAAATTTACATTACTTACAGATAACATCAAAATAAAGAGTATAAAACATTAAATTTTGGATAAACTCCTTTGATGATATATTTGAGATGCCAAAAAAGATGGTTTTCCATCCAGGTGTCTATAGATAATAAAATCAAAACTCAATGAGTGGAAATAATTTTTCACCATACTCGTTCAAAAAAAATAGCTTTTGTTTTTACAAATTTTAATCAAAATTTATAAGTCTGAGTAAAATTTATACGTCTATACTTTTAAAAAACAATACCAAATGAGGCCCAGAATGTGAATTATAATACTATTATGCTATACAAAACATTGTATGAATATTAATGAGAAATATTAGTTAAATATTATAATATCGGACAAATATAATTGTAGAAATTACATATAATTTCAATATCATATTTCAATTACATACAATTTCAATACATATACCTCTTCAACTCTAAATAAATGAGATGATAAGTATATAATTGTTACAATAGTACAACTGAAACCTTAACACTACGGAAACGATGCGTATCCATGCTTGATTGAGTGCTTTAAATGGGGAATTTCAAAAATAATTAAGTATCCACACAAAAGAGCTTTATGTTAAAAAACTATTAACGCGTTTCAAACACTTAGTGTTCTTCTTCAGGTTTACGTCTGCACTGTTACTATAACATCTTCAATAGTACATATTTAAACTTGAAGAAGAACACTAAGTGTTGGAAACGTGTTGTTAGTTTTTAACGTAAAGCACTTTTGTGTCGAGATTTAAATGTTTTTGAAATTCCCCATCCTAAGTTTTAACATGAAGCACTTTCGTGTAGAGACTTAATTGTTTTTGAAATTCCCCATCATAAGTTTTAACATAAAGCACTTTCATGTACAGACTTAACTGTTTTTGAAATTCCCCATCATAAGTTTTAACATAAAGCACTTTCATGTACAGACTTAATTCTTTTTGAAATTCCCCATCATAAGTTTTAACATAAAGCACTTTCGTGTACAGACTTAATTCTTTTTGAAATTCCCCATCATAAGTTTTGACATAAAGCACTTTCGTGTACAGACTTAATTCTTTTTGAAATTCCCCATCATAAGTTTTAACATAAAGCACTTGCATGTACAGACTTAATTCTTTTTGAAATTCCCCATCATAAGTTTTGACATAAAGCACTTTCGTGTAGAGACTTAATTGTTTTTGAAATTCCCCATCATAAGTTTTAACATAAAGCACTTTCATGTACAGACTTAATTCTTTTTGAAATTCCCATCATAAGTTTTAACATAAAACACTTTCGTGTAGAGACTTGATTCTTTTTGAAATTCCCCATCATAAGTTTTAACATAAAGCACTTTCGTGTAGAGACTTAATTCTTTTTGAAATTCCCCATCATAAGTTTTAACATAAAGCACTTTCGTGTACAGACTTAATTCTTTTTGAAATTCCCCATCATAAGTTTTAACATAAAGCACTTTCGTGTACAGACTTAATTCTTTTTGAAATTCCCCATCATAAGTTTTAACATAAAGCACTTTCGTGTACAGACTTAATTCTTTTTGAAATTCCCATCATAAGTTAATACCATACAATAACTGATTAGACAAGAAATGAAGATCTTTAAATGACAAGAATACATTAAAGTCTATGAAGACAGATCTTCAGTCAAATGAAGCCACAATGTCGTTGGACAATGTATTATATTCTCAACAAAAATTAAATTAAAATGGAAAAATAAGAATGGTAAATGACTCAACCTTTAAATAAATCTCAACATTTTTAATTTACTAATACACTCAACACACTATTTTCAACAACTAAATACTTAAATAATTTCGGATTAACTTTGTATAAAATCTTAATTCGATGTCATTAAGAAAAGTCTGTTAAAGTCTTAATGCTGCTTTCATTTCTTTTTTAAATTAAAAATATTTTCCCAGTTTTCTTAAAACTACCTATGCTAATTTTTTCTCTTTAATTAATGAAGGCTACAAATATTCCTTGAAAATCTTTTTACAGTTGTACTTAATTGTACTTTTCGTTTTATTTTGGCCACTTCTAATGAAGGAAATTCTATGTATAATTTAACAGAGTTACAGATAAACATTCTTAGCAGAAAGAGGTTATTCATGTTTCCTGTTAGTGTGATTTAACGTGATATAAGTACAGTATGTCCTCTAAATGGTCTATTTTAAGGAAATTATTCTTATTTGAAGACTTAATTCTTAACTTTTCTAATAAATTAAAAGTAATTTCACAACAGATTTCAGGAGGAGGGAAGTTGATTTTTCTTTTTACAGATTGTAAGAGAGCGCGAGCGAGGCAGAGTGAGACCGGAAGCACAAAAGATGTTTTAATAATAAAGAGTTTTTTTGTTTTGCCAGGGTGAATAGCCTTCGTGGTTCATTAATTACAGAATTCCATTTAACTCACCTTTCAGAATTCATTTCCCTCTAATTTGTAAAACTTTTTCCCGAAAATTCTTTCTTTCTTTTTTTTTTTAATTTGTTTGTCTAGCAACTTTTAAAGAATGGCTGAACTTTATTATAATTTAATTTAATCCTTGGAATAGTTCTTAAGAAGGAAAATTAGAGAGGCGAGGTAAAGGTCAAAGGTTTCTTTTTTGAAATAATTAATCTTTTACGACCGTTATTGATCGTTTTTTATTTTAAAGCTTCATTTGCACTGTCAGCAAATCAAGTATTTATTTAAACACCAAACTTACTTGTACTTATAAATAATTGAGAAAAATATTTACTTCTATTTATATTATTAATATAGCAAACCATCATACCTCGTAAGATGATCTTGGAGTCGTTGGAGCGCTCTCGGACGTTGTCCATCTTAAATCTCAACTAACCTACTCGATTGCTAACTAACTAAGTAGGTTAGTTGCGATTGAAGATGGACAACGTCCGAAAGCGCCCTAACGACTCCAAGATCATCTTACGAGGTATGACGGTTTGCCATATTAATAATATAAATCATACTAATCTAAGTGGTACTAATGAATATAATTAAACTATTTACTATTTCCCTATTTTTAGTTTTCTTCGTCATAACAGTCCCTTTTCTAACAAACTTCTACTTTTTTCCTTTTTTCATTAAAATAGTGTTTAATTTTATAATTTAACCATAAAAGGACAGTAAATTCAGAGGCACAGTTGAAAATTAAAATTAGTTTATTTCTTTGAGAAAATTACAAGGACGGAAATTTGCAATAATATCAGTTAAAATGAAAAAAGTAAGACATGAGTTATCAAAAATCGCACCATGTACTGACAAAATTGAAACAAAGCACTTATTGGTACGATTGTATGGTACCAATAAGGTTTGGTTACCATATGGTACAATAAGGTACCTATATGGTACAATTATATGGTTTGGTGAAAACAAATAAATTTTATTACACAATGAAATAAAAATTGGCATATAGAATATAGAAGCTTGTTCATATTATATGTATATTTTCTAATATGGAAATTTGGTTCAAATGGACTAGTTATAAACTGAAAGTTAACAAAGGACAGATAGTAACAGAAGGTGGATATTGCGAATATAATATTGTACGTTGCTCGACATAAGGAGAACACAACAAGACGATGAGAAGTAGAGTGTCATATCTTCTAGGTAACACTAACATATATCACGTCATCTTCTTTTCTTCTCCTGACGACGGACAACCAAAAGCAGGAGAAAAACATATAGAAACCCAAATAAAAAGAAAACTCTTTGATTCATTTTCAATATTTCCATCCTGTTAATAGTCATAAGAAAATACAATAGTCAAAATTTCTATTATATTTTTTTACGCTTTTTATATATGTTTGTTTTTTGAATGATCGTATTATTTCTTATATTTTCTTCTGACTTATAGGTCTATGAAAAAGTTTTAAATAAAAACCGAAACATTGACAACGAGAGGTTAATTTGAACCTGAAGAACTGACCGAGTCCTGATAAAAATTTTATTTTATATATACGAGATATTTTATATATATTTTGATATTTTATATATATTTTTGTATATATATATATATATATATATATATATACCTCATTAAAGATCTTGCCAACATTAAGTTTAGTATGTTTCCTACATACCTTTTCAAGGTTTCGAATGCTACCTTTCCATCTCTGTGGTACCATATAAATTAACTCACCGATTTTTTTATCTTTCATTATATTTTTTTCATATTACATTTCCGACGTTTCGGTCTACGTTGACCATTTTCAAGGATTCTATATACAAGGTTTTTTTAAACAATTCTAATAAATACTTATTTACAATGACAATTACCTCACTTCTATCAAACATAACTAATAATAAAATATTCTTTTAAAAAACACTACCTTAATAAACATGAGTAACAGGTTTGCTACAAAATTCCCTACATGAACATTTACACAACATTATTTAAATCACTATATAGTATAGTGATGGGAGCTTATATTATCAAATAGATGGCGTTGCCATGGGTTCTCCCCTTGGAGTAACATTTGCAAACTTTTACATGTGCCATGTAGAGAATAGTGTGTTAACACAAGAATCTATAGTCAAGCCCCATGTGTACTGCCGTTATGTTGATGATTGCTTCTTAGTGGTGAATAACGAACAAGAAATTGAGTGTTTAAAAAAAGCACTTGAAGAGGCATCAGTTTTAAAATTCACAAAGGAATTCAGTGTCAACAATAATATCAACTTTCTGGATGTAAGAATAAACCAGAATTACAGGAAATATGAAACATCAGTATATGTTAAACCAACGCATGCAGGAGTTTATTTAAATGCACAAAGTGAGTGCCCAGAAAGATATAAAGATGGAACAATTAAGGCACTTATACATAGAGCATTCAAGACATCGTCTGACTGGCTTCTCTTCGACCAAGCAGTAGAAAGGATTAAACAAGTATTGGTCAACAATGGTTATAGTAACCAACACTTCGACAATATTTTAAGGAAATATATGAAGAATCTAACTTCAAACAATAATCAAGAGCATCAGCTGGGTGAAGAAGGAAGAATACAAACGGTGTATTATAAGAATCAATTCTCTAATGAATATAAAAAGGATGAAAGAATTTTGAAGGCCATAATTAAAAGAAATACAACATGTGTTAACTCGGCAGACAAGCTAAATATTAGTATTTACTACAAGAGTTCCTGCACAGCAAATATGATAATTAGGAACAACCTACAACAAAAAACACAACTACAAAAAACCAATGTAGTGTACAGATATAATTGCACTATAGGAGACTGTGAGCTCCTAAAATCGAGCTACATTGGTTCTACGATGACAACACTTTCACGCAGACTTACGATGCATCTCGCAGCCGGAGGACCGAAAGAACACACAATGAACATACATAAAAGCAGGCTAAGTAGAAAAATGCTGGAAGACAACATTGAAGTATTATATGCAGAAAATAATCACACGAGGCTGCATATAATTGAATCATTATGCATAAAGGAAAAGAAGCCGAACATTAATGATCAGTCCTGTTGTTTTTCCAGAATTTTAAAGTTACATTCGTGAAAAATAACTATATAGTGATTTAAATAATGTTGTGTAAATGTTCATGTAGGGAATTTTGTAGCAAACCTGTTACTCATGTTTATTAAGGTAGTGTTTTTTAAAAGAATATTTTATTATTAGTTATGTTTGATAGAAGTGAGGTAATTGTCATTGTAAATAAGTATTTATTAGAATTGTTTAAAAAAACCTTGTATATAGAATCCTTGAAAATGGTCAACGTAGACCGAAACGTCGGAAATGTAATATGAAAAAAATATAATGAAAGATAAAAAAATCGGTGAGTTAATTTATATGGTACCACAGAGATGGAAAGGTAGCATTCGAAACCTTGAAAAGGTATGTAGGAAACATACTAAACTTAATGTTGGCAAGATCTTTAAAGAGGTATGTTTAAAAGAAGGTCTGCTCCCAAAGTATACCAATATATATATATATATATATATATATATATATATACAAAATTGTCACAATAACACGTGATATAAATATTCAGGTAACTCACCACAAATGAATGAAGATAGTCGCTCTGACGACGTGAAAATGAAAGGCCTCAGAGCGACTATCTTCATTCATTTGTGGTGAGTTACCTGAATATATATATATTATATTTATAGGAGGAGAGAGAGAGAGAGAGAGATTTAGAAAGAGTTCCCAAACTTTGTCCTCTATAATTAAAGCCTGTTTATGTCTTTTAAGAGTAGAAGCTGCTTTTAAATGTCTTATAATTAATTATCCTATAAATTAATTACCTATAGTGATCTGTTTTTAGAGGTACATTTACTGTATTTTGACTAATTTGCCTAATTACTGTGAACTAAGTTTAATGCCAAATTTTATTCTTAATAAGTTATTCTTAACTTACATAAGGCTTCTATATGATTTGATCAAATTTTAGTTATTTCTACGATTTTTTCCTCAACACTGGTGAGCCACTTCGATATGATTGTAATATTATTAGAGACATGACAAAGGGAGAAAGTCACCAGAGTTGAGCCGATTACATTCGAGTGAAACCTTGCCTGCTATTGTCTGACTATTACATCGATTTCGCTGAAAATTAGGTGTATTGCGTTAAAAAGAGAAAGAGCACACACTAACATTATATTACTCTCTACGTTCATGACTGAGATAATTTAGTTTGACTACAAAACTTTTGGAAATTTTTAACAAAACTATTATAGTCTTTATGTTTTTTTATTTAAACAAAATATTGATATGAATATCGAATTATATTGATGTCTTATTTCTTCATTGTGTATTATAGAGAGCCCTTTATATTATAATATCAATATTTGAAAAAATATTGATTTTCAGATAACTGAAAATCCGAATCGTCCGTTAGAATAACATGTAAAACGATCACAAGAAAAGAACACGTGGAAACAACATACAACTCACTTCAATATTTCGACC
Source organism: Hermatobates lingyangjiaoensis (assembly GCA_026182355.1). Classification (NCBI taxonomy): domain Eukaryota; kingdom Metazoa; phylum Arthropoda; class Insecta; order Hemiptera; family Hermatobatidae; genus Hermatobates; species Hermatobates lingyangjiaoensis. The sequence continues at coordinate 634,704 of JAPFBL010000122.1, read as the reverse complement.
TCGTCGTCATCAGGAGAAGAAGATGAAGAAGAAGATAAGTTTTGCTCAGCTGGCTGGCAGTTTCTGTTTGCCAGCCAAGCAGACCTCATCTTCTTCTTCAGCTTCTCATGATGACGATGAGGTCGAAATATTGAAGTGAGTTGTGTCTCGTTTCTACGTGGTCTTTTCTTGTAATAGTTTACAAGGAATATATAGGAATATGAAGTATTATTACATTATAATAAATGATAAAATTGATTAGTGGTAGCTCCTTCTGAGAAGAATTTTTTTCAGTCATGATAAAATCTTGTGTACTTCAACACTTATAACGTTAAACCTGATTTGTTTTATTCTGCATAAGAATCTCAGCTTTGTCGTAAATAATGAAGATTAAGTTGATATTTTTTATATGAAGTTCTTTTGTAGCATAACGAGAGCAACCGTATCTTCACAGACCGCGATCTGAATCTCACGGGTGAGGACTGCTATAAACAATCCAAAAGAAATTCTTGTTAGCAGAGGTTCAATAAGTTTAAAGATCAGAAAAAAGAAATGAAAGGCACAAGGAAGTAAAGAGAGAAGAATTAAAGAATGGAGTGGAACCAGAATATTAGTGGGAGACATCTCACAAACGAGTGCCAACCGGTTGAAGACGACATACCTTGTAAAAGGCAGTTAAAGGTGCCGTTATGCCTTTCTCAGTCCCTGCCATGTACGGTAAGCTTCCTTTGAACAAGGTAGCGGCACTTCGAGGTAGAGATAACCTTAATGTATGGGTTCTAAGGCCCTATAATGACAGAGAATTATTAAAGAACTTTAACTTAAAGGATACTCTTTAGAAGTCTGGTATCATTAATGGATATCGGAAGATGATGATGGAAGTCGGACTCTATCGCTACTGGAGAGACTCTTACACTGATGAATAGACAAATATTATGATGATGTATGACTTTAGAATTCTCTCATATATATAACAGATTCAATAATATATCGACCGTTTGATAGAATAGGTGTGTTTTCTAATCGGGGTTCGGTCAATTTTCCAGGATAAAAAATCAAACTCTCGTTGCCAACGTTTCGGTTTTATTTAAAACCTTTTTCATAGGCCTACAAACAAAGGATAATAAGAAATCACATATCAACATCAAACATATACACAATAAGAAAATGGATTGTTACAAGTTATGAATGGATTCATAACTTGTAACAATCCATTTTCATATTGTGTATATGTTTGATGTTGATATGTGATTTCTTATTATCCTTTGTTTGTAGGCCTATGAAAAAGGTTTTAAATAAAACCAAAACGTTGGCAACGAGAGTTTGATTTTTTATCCTGGAAAATTGACCGAACCCCGATTAGAGAACACACCTATATATATATATACAAAACACTTTTTCTTTTTCTCGGAGTTTGGTCAGGGTAAATATATGGAATCACCTTTTTGCCAACGTTTCGACTTTATTTCAAGACATCCTCAGGGTTATAAACTAACAAAAAACAATAAACAATGGACATTTTTTCATTTCTACTTTAAAAACATCATAAACAAATTGAAAAAAGAACTTACTGAAGGCTTGGTTCTGTTACATTTGCAAACAACCGTTAACTGTCATTACATGTGCTGTTCCAAGCGACATATTATTGAACCACTGTTTTTTTAGTACAATCCATTATATATAAACATATATACATATTATAATATATATCTATTATAATATGTATCACCATAATATATATCTATAATACATTTATAATACATTATTATTTTAACAATCCTTAAAAATATAAACTAGATAACATTGCATCTTTAACTATTTATGATGGAACTATAAATCCTACTTAAATTGTCTGTATCTGTTTTTCTATTGCAAGTATTATTAGTATTTTTGATATGTATCATTTCTTTTATCAATCTTTTATTGTATGAAGTTTCATACTATTATGAATAATAATTTAATTATGAAACTACATAAAGTTTCATACTATTATGAATAATAATTTAATTATGAAACTACATACAATAAAAGATTGATAAAAGAAATGATACATATCAAAAATACTAATAATACTTGCAATAGAAAAACAGATACAGACAATTTAAGTAGGATTTATAGTTCCATCATAAATAGTTAAAGATGCAATGTTATCTAGTTTATATTTTTAAGGATTGTTAAAATAATAATGTATTATAAATGTATTATAGATATATATTATGGTGATACATATTATAATAGATATATATTATAATATGTATATATGTTTATATATAATGGATTGTACTAAAAAAACAGTGGTTCAATAATATGTCGCTTGGAACAGCACATGTAATGACAGTTAACGGTTGTTTGCAAATGTAACAGAACCAAGCCTTCAGTAAGTTCTTTTTTCAATTTGTTTATGATGTTTTTAAAGTAGAAATGAAAAAATGTCCATTGTTTATTGTTTTTTGTTAGTTTATAGCCCTGAGGATGTCTTGAAATAAAGACGAAACGTTGGCAAAAAGGTGATTCCATATATTTACACTGACCAAACTCCGAGAAAAAGAAAAAGTGTTTTGTGAATATTTTGTGGTCAAGAAAACAGTACCGTATATATATATATACACAAAACTAAAGTTTATCGGGACTCGGTGAGTTCTTCAGGTTCAAATTAAACACTCATTGCCAACGTTTTAGTTTTTATTTAAAACCTTTTTCATAGGCAGAAGTATTTATACTTATTATATTAAAATTTATACTTCCGCCTATGAAAAAGGTTTTAAATAAAAACCGAAACTTTGGCAATGAGAGTTTAATTTGAACCTGAAGAACTGACCGAGTCCCGATAAAATTTACTTTTTATTTCTATTCCACGGTCAATAATTTTATGAATATGTATAAATGTATATATATATATATATATATATATATATATATATATATATATATATATATATATATGTTTCAAAGTATATTTTAAAACGTAAGTTGTCCTTTGCGGATCTTTTTCTTGATGATAGTATATATATAGAAAATATATATACTATCATCAACAGGAAAACTATTCACAAAGGTCAACAAACGTTTCGCAGTAAAGTATAGATACAGAGTAACACGTTGATGATGACGTGGGGTTTGTTTCATGCGGCATCAGCGTCTGGCTGACAGTCTCGTTCACCATAAAGCGGTACATCACCGTGTGCCACCCGCTGCGTGGCCAGGTCATCTGACCAAGAGTAGGCACAGGTGTGACTCGTTGATGATGACGTGGGGTTTGTTGCAGGCGGCATCAGCGTCTGGCTGACAGTCTCGTTCACCATAGAGCGATACATCGCCGTGTGCCACCCTCTGCGCGGACAACTCATCTGACCAAGAGTAAGCACAAGTGTGACTCGTTGATGATGACGTCGGGTTTGTTGCGGGCGGCATTAGCATCTGGCTGACCGTCTCGTTCACCATACAGCGGTACATCACCGTGTGCCACCTGCAACGTGGCCAGGTCATCTGACCAAGAGTAAGCACAGGTGTGACTCGTTGATGATGACGTGGGGTTTGTTGCAGACGGCATCAGCGTCTGGCTGACGGTCTCGTTCACCATAGAGCGATACATCGCCGTGTGCCACCCTATGCGCGGCCAGGTCATCTGACCAAGAGTAAGCACTGGTGTGACTCGTTGATGATGACGTGGGTTTTGTTGCAGGCGGCATCAACGTCTGGCTGACGGTCTCGTTCACCATAGAGCGATACATCGCCGTGTGCCACCCTCTGCGCGGACAGATCATCTGACCAAGAGTTAGCACTGGTGTGACTCGTTGATGATGACGTGGGGTTTGTTGCAGGCGGCATCAGCGTCTGGCTGACAGTCTCGTTCACCATAGAGCGATACATCGCCGTGTGCCACCCGCTGCGCGGCCAGGTCATCTGACCAAGAGTTAGCACTGGTGTGACTCGTTGATGATGACGTGGGGTTTGTTGCAGGCGGCATCAGCGTCTGGCTGACAGTCTCGTTCACCATAGAGCGATACATCGCCGTGTGCCACCCGCTGTGTGGACAGGTCATCTGACCAAGTGTTAGCACTGGTGTGACTCGTTGATGATGACGTGGGGTTTGTTGCAGGCGGCATCAGCGTCTGGCTGACAGTCTCGTTCACCATAGAGCGATACATCGCCGTGTGCCACCCGCTGCGCGGCCAGGTCATCTGACCAAGAGTAAGCACTGGTGTGACTCGTTGATGATGACGTGGGGTTTGTTGCAGGCGGCATCAGCGTCTGGCTGACAGTCTCGTTCACCATAGAGCGATACATCGCCGTGTGCCACCCGCTGCGCGGCCAGGTCATCTGCACAGAGCGGCGCGCTCGCCGCACCATCGCCCTCGTCTTCACCGCCTGTCCCCTGGCCATCGTCACCACTCCGCTTGAGTACACTGTCCAGCTTCCTCCTGCCAACTCCACTGCCTTCATCAGTCTCAGCGCTCTTGGCCAAGACGAGACCTACCGCATCATCTTCTACTGGTTCATCGCCGTCTCTTTCGTCTTCATTCCCCTCATCATACTCACAGTTCTCAATTCATTTCTCATCAACGCTGTACGAGCCAGCCAGAGAAGACGAACTAACTTGACTCAGGTAACATTCACATTCATACACAATTAAGCCAAGTTTAATCATTAAGAAATAACATTACATTTTAATCATTTCTGTGCATGTCTTTAGAGTTAACGAAAAACTATTGTCCTGGATCTGCTTTGAATGTTTTATGCCAACATCAAATTTATACATACATAAACAATATACCGTACAGTAAGAAACACAGAACTTATATACGAGATTTTGGCATCCTGTTTTCATTTCTTCTCATATACCATTTAGCCTTTCGACCATTATATGGAATAAAGCAGATGAGGTCGATGTTTTTTACGTGGCGCCCTTTAGCCCTGCCGTGATACTCAACAATATTCGCAAATCAAATTTGCGATCTTGCATTCCACGCTGCGCCTAAGGTGGACCTTACCCCTCTATCTAAGTCCCCAGTACACAATAAAGGGGCAGCAATTTTGGAGACAGGTGGTGTTTTAGTTTGGTAGACTGGCTTGCCAGGAGTCCGACACTCCCAATCTGAGAGTGAATCCGAGCGCTCTCAATTGAGGTGCATAAAGCATTCCAACACTGTGAGTGTTGATTAGGCCGCTAGGAAGGCAAGCTAAGGTTCTTGATTCACGATAAAGCAAGAATCTTACCTTGCTTCCAAAGTGACTCACTTGACCCTCCTAATGATGGCGAGTGTTGATATATAGTAGTGAGTTTCTTTTCTGCCTGTTAATAAATAAATGATTCCGAAAGCGGTTAGTTTTTCCAAACTCAAATTACACTACAAAAGCAGACGTTTTGGTTTTTATTCAAAAATAGTTCACAAGAATAAAAAACAAAGAAAAAATAGAATTTACCATACATAAAAATGCACTTACAAAACAAACATAAAAAGTATATCTTGTGTAGGCATATAAGTAAAAGTAGTTCCTTTTTTTGTAGTTCTCCATTTGTTTTATATATGTGTTTCAATGTATATTAAACTCTTTTCTTCTCCGTTAATGTAGACCTTTGAAAAAGTTTTTGAATAAAAATCAAAACATCTGCATATAGAGTTTAATTTAAAGTTGGAAAACTGACATATCCATTTATTTATTTTATATATATATATATAATTGAACCTAAAACGTCAACTGTCGCTGAAGACTAAATCAATCAAACTTAAAAAGATAACACATAGAAATCATTACGAAAACTCACTTTGATATTTCGACGAATCGTCTTCATCAGAGGAAATGTGACTCGCTTGAGGAGTGTAACCCCACTCACACCCAATGGTGTGTTTTCGCTCCTTAAGTGAGTTCTCTACTTCTGAAAAAACCTCAAAGTGACTTTTGTAATGTTTTCTAAATATTATTGTTTTGAGTTTGATGTAGATATATATTACACATTTTTATATCATTGCTTTTAAAATGTTTAGTATATTTTTTACATTTTATTTTTTAATGTTGTTATACTTACAAATATATATGTTATTTTAAGATACTATGAGGTATTTTAAAACGGTTCCTCTTCTAATGAATAGAGTCAACCAATCATTCAATCAATGAAAGACCTCAGTCATTTTAGAATTCCTTATTTCGACTTATATATATATATAGACGGTTGGACACCCAACCGTTTCTGTACCAGTGCGCTTGGTTTCCCTCTCTTATCTCTCCTGAAGACGGTTCAACTGGAAATTAGAGACTGTAAGTTTGTGTTTTTAATTTCTCTATGTTTCTTTATGTACATTGAACTATATATATATATTTGTGTATTTTGGGAGCAAACCTTCATTCATACATGTTTCATTAAATGCCTTGCTTATTTTTAGTCTAGTCCGTTTTTTGCATAGCTTTTCTAATTTTCTAATATAATTTTTCAATCTTTCAGGTAAAATGTACACCAATAAAACAATTGAGGAAATGGTGTACATTTTACCTGAACGATTGCAAAATTATATTAGAAAATTAGAAAAGCTATGCAAAAACCGACTAAACTTAAAATAAGCAAGGCATTTAATGAAACATATATATATATATATATATATATATATATATATATACATATACATATTCTTTGAAAAAGAATTTTCAATGAACTTTTGAAATAAAAATTATCTTATAGTACAGATTATGATATTTTCAAGTAAAAAACATTGTTTGTTCTAGTTTTTTTTGTAATTTTTGTTTTTTAGAGTATTGAACACTGAATCATGGTTTCTAAATGGGAGTTTAGGATTAGCAATCACTGTAAGTTAGTACGATTATCATACGTAACATATTTTGAGAGTATGTGGCATGACCACCGAGCAGAACTCGATAACTGGTATCAGTTTAAACTTAAAATATGATTTCATCCTTATTTACAGGTTGAGTTCGTGTCTGTTTCAGGCAGAGCACGGAGGATCGTCGTACCACCAGCGCCAAGAGAATAAGATCACGATAACGTTGGTGGGCGTGGTGTTCCTGTTCATAGTCTGCCAGATGCCTCAAGTCGTGGTGCTTATTACGAACATTTTCTACAATCCTGACCGAGGCACTATCGGTGATAACGTACTTCGCGGAGTTGGCAATGTTTGCAACTTCCTTGTAGCTTTTAATGCTGCCTCCAACTTTGTTTTATATTGCGTGTTAAGCGATCGCTATAGGAGGACATTAGTGGTTACTTTCTTTCCCGGCCTTGCAAAAGGCCATACACGAGAAGGCACCATTCGGTCGAGTGCCAGAATGACATCAGTGCGGTTTTCATCTCTCAGCAGAGCCAATACAATAACCTCTACAACCGAAAGACCCTCAAAGTCTCCCCATTTAAATGTATAGCACCTCCTCATCTCTGACTTCTTCTATCCTAAACAGAGAACCAGAGAAACGTAAACAGGTTTTAATGAGAACAAAGTCTCAAAAAGTCTTCAATGACAGTTGACTCATAACTGATTCCCATTAAAATCTTGGTTTTTAAGGTTCTCAAAACCCTTTTATCATTATTACAAAAATACATTATACAGCAGAATCGGCAGCTTTGCCCTTTTCAAGGACAGCATTGAGGGAATGTTGACTACTTTTTGACCTGTTTTGGGCAAATTTTGCCCTGTACTTCAAAGTTCCTTTGTGAAAGAGTAAAAAAAAAAGGCCTCTAGAATCCCCCCTCCTCCCAAAATAAATAAAAAGGTTAACACTCACAACATAGTATGACAACAACATAGTTTCTTTGAGAAATATAAAACACCAGTTATTCAACAATTCTGTAAAGTAAAGAAATTTTTTTTAATTTAATCCCAGAATTATTTTGTTCTATTTTCAATATAAAAGATAATTGTTAATGTTTAAAAGAAAAGAGAACCTGACAAAAAAAAACATGTAAGATTATCTCAGGTATGATGGTGCAGTGCTTATCATATCATAGGCAGTACCTAAACCTGTAAACTATAGACCAAGACTGGATGCTTCAGTATTAGGTATAAACAGAAGCTCTGCAAACGAGAATAAAAACCAATAGCATTCTAATACAGTCTTTTGAAATAGTTCCAGCGTTTATATAAAACAGAAATACTAAATAAAACAAGATAATGACTACATTAATTATTTTTGTTTTTTATCAAATTAGGTTTTCAAATAAGAATAATTTAAATGAATCAGATGCAAATTTAATTCGTTGTGAACTGATAAATTTAACTGTTTAAAAAAAAACATTTCGTTACTATTTACATTGAAAAATTAATTTTATTTATACTTCTTTTTATAGCGGTATTCTAAAACTTGCAAGGAAACTACAATATATAATTAGAGATTGAACTTAACACTCTAATTTCAGATTTTTAAAAACAAAATAATAACTTTGAAATAGTAACTTTGAAAAACATAATATATCTAACAATTAAAATAAACATACTCATTTGTAACAGAAATAAAATTAGTGCATATTTTAAAACTATTTTTATTCCATTTTGTTTGTTGTGTTTTTTTTTCTATATTGTCCTTTAATTTTTGTAGTATATAATGCAACGCACATCTCCGTTCATTCCAATATTCAATAGTAGATAACAGTTCTAGGGCGATACATTTTCAGTGTAATTAAAAAGAAACTAGTTTGAACTATAAATTTGAAGATACAACTAACTTGGTATCAATTTTAAAATATTAACAAAAAAAAAAGAATGAAAAAAAAAAGAAACAACTTGATTGTAGATGGTAGCAGTTCAATAAATATCATGTTACAATTATTTCCATTGAACCAAGTTAGGAAAGTATAAATAAAATAAAACGTGATTCTTCTAATCCCGTTCATTTCAGTAATTTGTTTGCATTAATTTTAAAAAATGAACAACGCATATACCAAGACTAATCTTTTTGTAAACTTTATACCCATATTTATTATTATAATTCAAATTGTTAAACTTAAAGAAATTAATTGTGGGATTAGAACAATTTCAAATTATTATAATCATCTCTAACATTATTATTAAATCATCCTACAAGTATGTTATAATTAAATTATACATTTTAAGTGGATATATATTATTACTATTCTAACGTAGTGCAATCACTTATTATGTGGTATTTACTCATTGTAGGGTAAAAAGTTAATGAAATGGTCTCCACATATAACAATTTAATGGTTTAAACCATTTTTTTTTATATTTGGAGACCATTTCATTAACTTTTTACCCTACAATATGATTACTATATCTAATTTTATTTGCTAATTTGCGAATATATTTAAATATAAATAATGTGTATATTTATAAAAGTCATTTATTGAAATTTCAAACACTATTAGATCATTCACGGTTTATTATTACATTTTTTAATTAAATTTCAAAACCTTATTAGAATCAGCCAAATGAAATTTTTAACTAATGAATTTTCCACTATTATACTAAATTTCATCAATCTATATATATTACTAAGCATGGTATTAAAAGATATTACACTTTTATGATTCCAATAAATTTTTATATTTATAAACAACCAAAAACAAGTTTTAATAGCAATTAAATTTGACTTTTTAAATTCTTACATAGAAAAAGTTACATAAATAAAAATTTAATTCTTTTAAATTGACTTAATCAACTATATATCAACTTTTAAGTACATATTTACTGTAAATAATCCATTTAATATGTAATAAAGATAAAATATGTTATATTGTCATATGTTTCTCATTTTTAGAGTAAAAACATTTAAAAATGTTTATATTATATCTCCATGTGTAATCGAGAACAGCTTAAGGAGGTTATTAATCTAACACCTTAACAAATTTCCAAGTAAAAGTATTTTGTTTAAGAGGAAGTAGATTTCAAAAGTAAACACAATCTTCATGACATGATAAAATGAAATTTACGAAAAAGTCATTATTCTTTAAGTATATTTAATTGTAAATTTTATAATTACATTTATAAATATAATTCTTAAACTATGAGTTTTATACTTGAACATACCTCATTTAAACGTCCCATCCAGATAGAAGTATAAACATGTGAAATATAAAAAGAAATAGGAATTATTATATTTCAGGGATTATGGATTGCTAAACGTATAAATATTCCACTCTCTCTCTATCTATCTATCTATCTCTCCAATAAACGTAGGCTTATCAAGAAAACGATTCAAAAAGGACAACAAACATTTCATAGGTAATCTATAGGTAAAAAGTAAATAAAAAACACACACTTACAGTTTCTAATTTTTCTGTTGAACCGTCATCAGGAATGAAGAGATAGGGATGACCAAGCACACTTGCGAAGCAACGGTTGGAGACTAACAGTGTTGTCACATGCGTGCCAGGTTCAAGGGAACTAACAAAAATAAACTAAGACTAAGTTTTTAAACTGAGAAATAATAATAAACAATTTGTCTCTGCGAATTGTAAATAAATACTAAAGAAAAAGAGGTAATGTTAATATTAACAAATATTATGAAGAATATATTGTCAAATTAATAAAACTTAAGTTCTTTAAATAAAATAAAAAGTTTAATTAAAATTGCTATTAAAACTAGCCAGAACATAATAAAATTAAAATTAAAAAAAAAATTGTTTTATAATATAAAAAAAATTCTAATCTTTGAACAGTTTATCTTTTTAAATTTGAATTTACTGTTTTCTTTTACTGTTTACCTATAGTTTACCCTAAAACGATATATATATATTAGGAAATATATATATCAATCAATGATAAACACTAAAAACATATATACTACTAAATATATATATTTAGAAAATATAACAAGATTTCACAATATGCACATGAAATAATAATCAACGTTTAAACATAATAAGAAATGGAAAAAAGACTAAGATCTTTCAACAGTAACCAACAGTCTTCGTCACAGTGAAATCTCAACTGATCTCAACTTAGTTGAGATTTGACTCTAACGAAGACCGCTTGTTACGGTTGAAAGGTCTTGTAGTTTTTTTCTCATTTCTTATTTGGTTTGAACGTTGATTAGAAAGGATATATCGGGTTTTATTATGTTGACATATTGAGGTTACTTAGTGAAAGAGACCATAAAGCATTACAAGTGAAAAAGAAAAGAGAAGAGTTACAGATAATAGGCGTTGAGAAGGTAGGAAAGAATAGGTAAGTAAGAGATAGAAAGAAAAAGTATTTGGACAAGGGAGGTGAAACATAAAAGTGCTAACCATTGCGATATTGGCCAAGCAGACCTGAGTCCGGTGTAAGCACCACCAGGCAGGTAACGTCCCATAAACTTTAGACCTGATGGCTAACAAAAGCTACTAAAGCCCAGTAAGGGTAGAACAAGAAAAGAGTTAGCTGGAACAAGAAAAGAGGTCCTTAGCAAATATACGATGAACTTTCCACTAGCGAATGCCAGCCCAAGAAAGCAACTAATTCAGTATTTGTGCCACCACAGCGAGAAATAAGTCTTGAAAAGGACAATTAGTGACCGAAGGGACCTGGTAGACTTTATCCTTACCAGTCTTTACCTGAAGTCCACAGTTGACGACGAAAGTCGTTAGAAAATATAACAAGATTTCACAATATGCATATGAAATAACAATCAACGTTTAAACCACAATAACAAATGGAAAAAAGATATCAATATCAATGTTCTTGATATCTTAATTTAATAGTAATGACTCCTGTTTTATTTATCAATCTATTTGTTTTTACTATGTTATAAAATTATTAATACAGAATCAAATAAAAAATACAGAAGTGAATTGTGTCTGTTTTTACTGGGTATCTTTTCTGAGTATTTCATTTGTTGTCCTCATGAACCGTTTCTTATTTTGTTTATATATACACAAAAATAAAAAAAGAACCCTCCCGAGTACCCTCTGAATTAATTTTTAGTTGAGTAATCAATGTTATACCAACATATCAATTCAAGTCTTCAAAAGTCTATGCAAATAGCGAACGTCTTTGAAAGTAAACACGTGTCAAACGAAATAAATTAAAAAAAAAGACAAAACATTTTAATTGTGGAGCTTATGGGAAAGTTAGAGAGGGGAGTGAAGATGACTGATACTATAACAGAATACGATTAAGTGAAAAGTGTGAAATTAGAATTTACTTGATTTAAGTGAAAGTTAAATAATTCTTAATAACATTCAATCGAAATATTATCATTTCAAGGAATTACTTTTATTGTATAAATCAGTGGGAAAAAAACACACTAGGTCTTTTTCTCTTTTCAAAATGACAATGAAGTATCTGCCAGAATTGTTTATACACTTCTAGTGTATATAAAGTTTAATAAACAAGTGAAAAAGGACATTCAAAGGAATACAGTACCAAATATAGCACACTCGTAGGTATACCTTCATTACTTTGTAAACTTCAACTGTACTTCCTGTATAAAACTGAACAAAGTAATACATTATTGTTGTTCAATTAATGCATAATTTTATATTTCAAATAATTTCTAAAATGCATATATAAAGTAAACTGTATGTAAAGTAAAACACAATACTTTAACATTGTTTTAATGATTTTGAATCATGTTAGAATTCTTCAATGTAGTTTTTTGTAGCTAAAACAATAGCTATAAATTGAATAATTAAAAAAATGTTCCTCCTTCGAATTTCATATTTCAGACCATTGAATTACCAGAAAGAGCATTGGTTTATTTCACTAATTCATTATCAGATCTATATAGCTTTTAAATTAGAACAGTTTTGAAACCTGACTAACATTACCATATCAGTTAATTATCAATGTTATTGACATCTTAATTTAATAATAATGACTCCTGTTTTATTTATCAATCTATTTGTTTTTACTACGTTATAAAATTATTAATACAGAATCAAATAAAAATAGATATAGTAAGTATGATAATACACTCATTACAAATGTTCAGATTACAAGAAAGACATTTCTTCTAGAGTTATGAATTTCCTAGTGAACAATTTATTTTTTTACATTTTAGTAAAATTCCAGTGTAGAATAAATTCTACAGGAACATAATTTTTTTTGGAACTGATCACATAATAGTCATTACAATTTTATATAATTGCTAGAAAGAATTGTATTAGCATTTTGTATTTAAATTAATTATCTTTTTTGTGAAACTTATTTTGTTCCATTTAGTATCTTTATTTTTTTTTTAAATTCTGTCAAATTTAAAATGTATTATAATTTATATTCACAAGATGTTGACATAAATAAAATTGTTTGTAAATAAATATGTAAAAGTATTGTATTTCTTTTTACTTGTGAAAATTTGCAGCTACTCTTTGAACTCGAAGGTACAGTTGCCACACTATATTGCTTATTTATTGCTTTCACTATTATCATTAGAGCATATCAGGTATGGTGAGCTTGAGAATGACTCTACGTTTTAACAAACCTTGGATTATTTAAAGAAAAATAAATCACTTTACTTCACGTGATTTCATGTGATTCACTCAGTTAAATAAGTCACAAACATTGAGGTTGCAATGGCAGTCCTACAAGGGAACACAAATAGGCCAAACATTGGCCCTTAGTGATACCACACAATGAAGATTAATTCTACATTGCAACTCATAAATTTTGTTTAACTCAATAAATTCATTGACATCTACCAACCTGGAAATATTTTAGATATTTTTGCTTTTTAATCTTATGTTGATTTATTTGATTGTAAAATGAAGACGTTTATTGTGACATTAATGTATTAATGTAGTTCCAAATACGACAATTATTGCCCAACTGAACTAAAACTAAAAATTGCTCAAATCATAAAATAAAATAAAACACTTACTGTGATCAATATTTCGAAGAACGATTCATCATTAGGATAAAAATTCGATATTTTCTTTATAACAAACTGTTACTGAAAATAACCCTAGTAAGTGTTCAGTTCTTTGGAATATTTTTCAAATGTAATTATTTTGTAAACACTCACTAAATTTCTTCTTATTGCAAGAACCAATTTAAATTGAACGTTATTTTTAACTATTTCCCTATAATGCCTAATAATTGTATTAATACAAGGTCAAATGTTATTGATAACAAATAGGATTATTTGAATTATCGAGCCTATGAAGGATTACAGTTTCATGAGGCTTAGAAACTGATTGAATGATTGTTTAAGGTGCGTCCCAAGGTTTTGTTAAAAAACACAAATCAGCTGTTTTCACTTCAAGAACATGGATATTTTTAGGATGAGAATACAATTATTAAAGGTCACACTTGGAGAATAATATTATCTTTTATCGTAAAAAACATCTATTTTAAATTTTTAGAGGGATTTAAAAGTTTTAAGATGCCTTTTTCCATTTTTGTTTGATATTTTTGTTTATGGTGTCTAGATGTTAGTAATCCTTAACCTACTCTAAAATACAGAAACTACATATCACGTATACGACTATTATAAAAGAAAAACTGACAAATTATTTATTATTCTCTGATTTTTCATCTAGAAGAAGCTATGGTGGGTCTGATGGTGTTTATATAAAACATCTTAGTCCAAGGAGCTAAAGCTTGTCTCATCTAATCTAATACAATTATATTATTAGACAAATGGCATATCATAACAACAATGTAAATATAGTAAAGTAATCTAACTTAGAACAATAGACTTATTCGAAGGCCTTTAAATATTTTGTCAATTCTTTATAATGTATAAGAAATATATGTTTCATTTAATTTTCCACTTTATCAGCTATGAATACAAACCGAATTCAACTAACTTAATTTGTAAAACAGTGTAAACTCCAAATAAGTTTAAACAATATAACATATTATATACATTATTATACAATTTATTTGTATTAACTTTAGTTATTTGGCGATTGTGTATTTGTTAATTTTAAGTGCATAGATAATTTGACACATTTATCACTTTGATAATCAAATGGGATTTAATGGACCACAAAGTACGTCTGGTTTGTTTGCTTATTCTGAAGGAAGTAAACAAAGCTAAGATCCATTGTTTGGAAACAGATGGCACAATATCAAGCTTATTTCAAGTGTTTTCCCTCTGAATAAATGTATTAAATGGGTTTGTTTCGCTGTCAGATATCAACAGAAGGGGTCTAAACTTTTAGCAAAAAAAAAAATCTTGTTTCCTAAAATAGAAAAACTAGTTTTATGCTTCCTTTTCTTAACTTCTATCTTTTTTCCTGTTTACATGAATCTGTTATTTGAACATTCCCTGTTAATATGTTAACAAATGATGCAGAGGTATTTAACCTTTTCTAGAGGTACTTATTTTATTAAGTTTAAATATAAATGTCTGCGAGACTTGCGAGCATTCCAACCATTTACTTGCTCCTAATTTAAATCGTAATATTTACCTATAACTGATTGCAAATTCCAACAAAGTTTTACGCTTACTGTACCATTGATTTACAAATATATCAGCGACTTGTTTGAGTTCAATTGATAAGTGGAAAGTGTATTTTTTTTAACCTGCTTAATGTCAATAATGTAATTTAGTATGATCATACAAAATATTCAAAGGGTTCAAGATAAATTTTCCTGTTTTCAAGATGACATGAAGATTATGATGTTAAATAATAGCAAATAACAAGAGTTTTTGTTTAATTGATTTTAATTTATTCTACTGTTTTTATGTAGTAGTTTGTTATCATCAATGCATAGGTGTGACGCACTATATTACTGTTATCATGGAAAGGCAGGTGTGATGCAAAACAGTGTTACTATTTAAGGTAGGTGTGTCGTGACACAGTAAGTGTACATTACTGTTGCAAAGCAGTATTGTTAAACCACGAATGCGTAGGTGTATTGTAACAAATTGATATATGGATGTGTCACTTTCGACGTTTAGGTGTGTGCCATTAATACTAGGTGTGTTACGAAATGATAGTGTGTCATAGCTGTACCACGACACACTACTGTGTAATTGTCAATACGTAGATGTATTATATAAACTAGTGTATCTACATAAATAAGACATACCCTGAGCTGAATTTGCAAGTCATTGACATGTTCGTGATACATACCTCAAGAAACTTTGACACTAAAATATATATATATTAGTAAATACTGAAAGATCTTAGTCTTGTTTTCCCATTTCTTATTGTGGTTTGATCAGATATATATTAGTATACTTTGATAGCAGTCCTTCTGATATGCATTATATTTTGAACACGACTTAGTGTTTTCTGTCAATGATTTCTTATCATGAACTTCAATTCGCCTGAATATGGATTTTTCGTAGTGTGAACAACGGTTAAGGTGCTCACTGATTTTTGTTGACGCGTTTCGGTGATCACCTCTACCGTTCTCACAACGAAAAATCTATATTTCCGTAAATTGAAGTTCATGAGAAAAAACTAATCGACAGATAATGCTCAGTCGTGTTCAACAAATATTGGTCTATATATAATTGAATGTTTTCCTTATCTCGACCACATATTTTTAACCCTGTTTTTCTTTTTTATCGAGGTTTGGTCTAGCTTCAATAATACATCACATTTAAGCCGACATACTTAAAAGGGTTATCAGAGAAACCTAGTAACATATTTAAAGGTATCAACATAAAATTTGCTTACAAAGTTAAAAAAAGTTTAAATTCAAGTATTTTTTTCAAAGACCAAATCACCCATTAATAAATTCCTCTGTAGTAATATTATATATTCAACTTCGTGTGATAATTGCTATGCAGTTTACATTGGACAGACAAGACAGAATTTAAAAGATAGGTTAGCTCTACTTAAATACGATATTAAATCAAAGAAAACATTTTGTGCTTCGGCCCATCATTCAATTTACAATAGTCATAACTTTAACCTAGACGACACGAAGATTATTGATTATGAAAATAATAAAAATAAGAGGCTTATAAAAGAAATGATTCACATTCGAAAAAACAAAAATGCTTGCAATAAAAAAACGGATAAAGAAAACTAAAGTAAAATATATAGTCTACTACCTAGTAATTAAGAAATATGGTTGTAGTTTCCTGGTTCTTTTTAGAAATAGTTTTAATAAGTTTGATAGGGTTGTTTTGTGTTATCAAGTCTGATATAGAAGGTTCGAAAAACGGTCACTAGGGCAGCACACTAGCTGATTTGAACACAGACCGTTATGTAGTTGCTTCGATACAATAGAAAAACACCAAGGTAATTATGTATATTAATTAAATAATGTAATATAATTACTTTTAATGTTATTGTAATTAAATTCTGAATTGATGTAGTCCTGAAGATGTCTACAAATATAGACGAAACGTCGGCTTAAAGGTGTTGTATTATTGAAGTTAGACCAAACCTCGATAAAAAAAGAAAAATAGTGATATAAATATATCTATATATATATATATATAACAGTTCAAAATTGATGATAGGTAGCACACAAAGTAAAGAAACACACCTACAAACTCAAATTTTCGGGCAATCCGTCTTCAGGAGAAAAGAGAAAGGGAGACCAAGCACATTGTAAACGCAACGGCTAGTCCTAGGCTAGCTATGCAGAAAAATCACAATAAATAAACACTGAATTTAATAAATAAAAAATCTGGAGTGGCCTACACTCAACTTTACTATAAGTAAACTTAATATCAAACTTCTTGGGTATATAATATATAATGTCTCATTTAAGCATAATATAATCGTCTAAAAGGTAGATGTTTATTAGTCTTTCATTCCTGAAGTAGTACAGATTGTGATTGATCCACTTTTTTTGTATGTCAAACAATTAACAGTTATACAATCATTAGTATAACTACAGCAGTAATAACATTATAAAAAGTAAATTAAAAATTTCCTTGTACGAAATAATTTCCTACAAGAAAGCATGGCTTTTGCTCCAATAGCCAGTGGATCTCTTACATAGTTTATCTGACCTCCTTCTACATTTAATACTTAAGACCAATTTTCCCATTTAGAAATTAAAAATATTGTAAGTATATTAAAAGCACTACAAATTTTTTGTCCGAAATGTCAAAAATATGTAAGAAAAAATGTCGTTTTAAGATAATTTTTAATTTAAGATGTAGGTTAATTTCATTTATTATTATTAAAAGAATTTTTTTTTAATTCTGAATAATGTTCTACATTTTTAGTCTTTTATCAAATTATTATACTAGAAATTTTATGGCATGCTAGAGTTTTTTAAAAACTCACTTTTCTTTCCCTTAGTCAAAAATCATAAAAATCCAATTTACTCTGAGCGAATGTTATTTTTTCTCACGTGCTGTACTCTACACTTTGCTGTAAATGTATATTGAGAAAAAATATGTTGGTAAATAGCGACTTTTGTATTCTCAAATCAAGTTCGAAGCCGACTTTTTTGTACAATTTTAAATTTAAAAGCTGGAAGCTTGAAATTTTTAAGTATAATGGTATGAACTATTGGACAAGAATAGTGAAAAAAAATGGATATTAGTCGAAAACATAGAAGGTCTCTTACAGGATGAAAAAGTTCATTCCACAAACTTCAGTATTAACCAAAAATAATGTCATTCATAAACATAAAAAAATCAGCATCTGATATTAGTCCTTGTAGAATGTTGTAACATGTAGATCGATTAGAACATTTTGTTAGACAAACTCATCATACCATGAAAAGAATCAGAAATTATATGTTTAATATGCTCTATTGCCGTTGAATTTTTACATATAAGAATTATATTCTTTTTATATCACATATAAGTCGTTAAATCATTTCAAAATTTTCATTATATCTATAAACATTACATTATTTCTGTCAATTCACTCAAAAAAATTCTAAGTCAACGTAAACAATGTAAAAAAATATCAAAAATTCGACAAATATAGCCGGTGATCCATTAGTCTGGGATAAACAAACAGTTTTTATAGCTTTATTGCACTTTGCCATGATTGAACTTTCATGATTTTTTTTCTAAATTACTAATTTTTTGTTCCGTTTTTGGTAAAATTTTCATGGTTTCTTAATGAGCCGTTTAACGTTAAAAAAACATTTTCTGAAAACAGAAATCGTACTTTAACGCCCCTTTGGCGAATGTAATTTTAAAAACAAATATCTCATTTCATTCTCCATACAATGATCTATTTTTAGATATTGTTTGATTTTGATCGGTCATACGGCATGGCTTGTATTGCT
Organism: Hermatobates lingyangjiaoensis; assembly: GCA_026182355.1. Lineage (NCBI taxonomy): Eukaryota > Metazoa > Arthropoda > Insecta > Hemiptera > Hermatobatidae > Hermatobates > Hermatobates lingyangjiaoensis. Next base: position 615,673 of record JAPFBL010000122.1, on the reverse strand, counting down.
CTCTTAAGCTTTGAGATTGAATTGAAGTTCTAATTTTTACATTTTATTGAAAAAAAATATTTGCAGTTTTTTTAAATTTTGAATATTTTTCTTTTATTCCATTTGAAACCTCAAAGATAGTGCCAACATTTCAAAACTCTAAAGTTAAGAGTTTAGGAGAAAAAATGTCTATAAACAGGTTTTTGGCAAAAAAAGTGACTTTCCGTCATGCATAATTCTTCCCAAACAATAGGGATCATCTATACCAGGGCTTCTTAAACTTTTTTATACAGCGACCCCCTTCAAGCTTAGGAAATTTTAAACGACCCCCTCCTCCATATAATGAAATATATTAACCGTAGATGTAGATGTAATATTGCACTATTTTACAATGTAAATAAAATAAGGATTAAAGAATACGTACCCATTCATTTCACATATATATAATTGGAAACTACAATAGTATTTTGTATGACTTTTATTTGTATTTATATTTGTACGTAGTGTGTATACTAATTTTAAAATTTTATTTATAATGATTGAAAAGTATCAGATCTTTGCGACCCCCTTTCAGTAGTCTCGCGACCCCCAGGCGACCCACAGTTTAAGAAGCCCTGATCTATACTATGATAGGGCCCATTTTTGTGTAAAATATCAACTTGATCCATCAAAGATTCTGGATCGTAGCATGGTAATAAGCAATGCTAACACACTCACCCACCCACCCACCCAAAGATATCATCAAAAAACTTCATAAAACAACCTCTGGGACCTCAAAACATGTAATTCTGTCAAAACCTCAAGATCGAATTTTCCATAATCACTATACTTTATTTATAGTAAAGTAAAAATTGATAATAAAACGACATTTAACAGCCTGTATTAGAAAATAGGAAAACCCTCATGTATTCTTCTACAACAGAAGGTTGTCAACCTCAAATTTCAGTAAGGCAAAATTGAATAGTGAAGTAAAGTCAGGAGCCATATTTAATATTTATTGAAAAATTAAATGCAACTGATAAGGAATGTTCATCCTTTTCATATGTAAACAAACTTTAGTTTTGCTTAAACACAACTAAATGTGGTATTCAAACAAAAACACAGATCTGGTATTCATTTCTTATTTAAATAAATAAAGTATGTTTCTCCCCATATCCTTTCAAGTTCCTTTTCAAACTAAACCTTCTTCAAAGCCAACAACAAAAGAACCAAAATAAAAAATGACATTTAATAAAAATCCAACTATTAATATATATATATGTGTAAACTATATTCACAAAAAAGAACACACAGAAATGAAACAGAAACTCACTGCTATATTTTGATGGCTTCGTCATCAGGAAAATAGATGCGAATCACTCTGAAGACTGGTAACAACTCAGTGATCTATAAATATATCACAAACATGAATATCCTAAAACAAAAATCACAACCATATATCTTAATCTATTCTTTGTGATATATATTTCTTTGATATAAAATATATGTCACAAACAAATATACTGAAGTAAGTTAAGAAAAATGTTTTAACACATCTTGAAGTTTATTCGGTAATTACTAAAATAAAACAAATCCAATTTTAATAATTTTAAAAGGAAATTATTACCATAAATAAAGTTTCTTTTTGCTGAATTACCTTTAAAAAATTCATTATTTTCATTAAAACAAATGCTCAAATATTCAAAATAAAGTGTTAAAAAGTCTAGAAATTAGAGAAATTTGGCAAATACTTCTTTAATAAACATGATATAGGATTAAATTTAGTTTAAACACATTTAAAAACTAATTTCATAGATACTTAAATAGTTTTTATATAATTGTGTTGATATAATTTTTAATAATAAACATTTCATAATATCAAAATTATTAATATGATTGATCATATATAGAAACTACAGTTTCAAAGTATGAAAAAAAAATATGTGATAATGCAGAATGAACCAAAAGTAAGTTTACAATTGCCCAAATCTTTTCTTTGCTACATAAAGATTTCAATTGGTGAACAATATAATACAAGTATTAAATTAATACTAAATTCAAATGGATATTAAATTTATATTGGAAGTTAGAAAAGAACAGAGTAAATTAGTTGAAATTAAATACAATATATGAATGTTGAATTGAACTATTGAGGTTTTTAGCAAGAGGAATTAGTATGAAATTAGTAAATAACTTAATTAATCTACCAATAGGAAGAAATATGACATTATAACAGATTGAACAAGTAATGAACATTTAAAGTGCTCAACCTATCATTTAGTGTTGAAATAATTTTTAATAATAAACAATTCATAATGTCAAAATTATAAATATGACTATATATAGAAACTACAGTTTCAAAATATTAAAAATTTTCAATTTAACAACTATATGATAACAAAGAATGAACCAAAAGTAAGTTTACAGTTACCCAACTCTTTTCATTGCTTCATAATGATTTCAATTGGTAAACAATTATAATACAGGTAAAAGAAATGGATGTTAAATTAATATTGGAAGTTGTAAAATGCTCAGCTTGTTCTATGGACAAGGTTATTGTAGCCATGGTTTTAGTCCTGTATTATGTTCTCATATTTTTTCTAAATCAGTTTTAGTGAACGTAATTTTCCATTATATGATTATAAAGAATGATTTTTATTTATTAATTAAAAGAATATACCAGTAATTAGTAAAATGAACGTTAAATGATACATCATTACATTGTATAACAAAATTAATACTAATAACTGAATTGAAATAGTTAATTGTATTAAACATGAAACAACTATAATCATAAAAACAATGATAACTATTATTGAATTCAAACTGTAAGAGTTAAACATAATATTAGAAAGTAATATATTCCATTAAACTTTAATAATTTAAAATGAAATTCTAATTATTTCAATAATTTATTTCTGGTAGGTTATTTGTTTGACATTTTGATAAATAACGAACACATTATTCTGTATTTTTAATTAATTTGTCACATTGTGTATAAATATAGATATGTATTATTGATTTTAATATACTTTTTTTTAAAGAAAGGACGCTAACCTATAACTGAAGTAGCCATTTGGTTAAACATAATCACTAAGAAATTGTCATCTAATTATTTATTTATTATTATTATTATGGAACTAATTTATTGTTAAAAATATACCTACAAATAGTTGCAGAAACGGTCGTACTTACCATTTGTTTAAATATTCAGGAATATTGTTCTTTTCAGAGAATAATATTTCATTATGGCGGATGTATTAGAACACTAGTGTCGTATTCTGAACTGACCAATCACAGTGCATGATGTGCATGACTTGCACATGACGTCATCAAGCAACATCATTTCAATTACGTCATTTATTGGTTCACTTAATCTCTTTAAATAAAACACTATTTTACTTGTTTTCTTTAAGGAAATATATCGAATGACTATATTACTATATATATGGATATTCATGATTTGTTTTCTTGACCCAATATTTATATGATGTAATTTTTTTTGAGGGTTGAGGTTTAATGATTTTAAACTAGTCCTTTTGCCGATGCTTCGACATATATTTATTTCATCTTCAGGGCTACAACATGATTGTTTTACAATTACCACTACTATTACTACTATTTTGGTTATTTATTACATTTTACATGTACAGAAACAGAAAGGAATTGATTCATAAATCAGTTATTTCGACTATGGATTTTTTTTCACATTGACATAAGGATACGATTATTAGTCTTTCATTCCTGAGGTAGTACAGATAGTGATTGAAGGACATATCAATATATAAGCTTAATTTTGTACATCACACAGCTGATGCAAATAATCCCATTAGTATAACTACGCCAGTAATAATATTTTTGAAAAACCAAAGTGAATATTTCTTGATATGGAATATTCTCCTACAAGAGAACATGGCTTTTGTTCAAATAGCCAGTGGATTTCTTACATCGTTTACTTGACATCCTTCTACATTGAATATTAAAGTAAAATTTTCAAATTTAAAACAGGAAAATACCTTTGTTTCTCTGAAAAACATCATAAACATCGAAGAAAAAATATTGTTTCAAGATGATTTATAATTAAAGATGTACGATAATTACATTTATTAATCTCTAAGTTAATAACATTGATTGTTATTTCACGTGTTCATGTGAAATCTTTATATATATATATATATATAATAAAATAAAAAACGAAGGAAACACACAGAAAGACACAGACATAACTCACATCGATATTTCGACAATCGTCGTCATCAGGAGGTGCGAAGAGCGAAGAGTCCCGCAGGAAGACAGGGCGGTACTCTAAACTAAGACAGAGTACCGCCCTGTCTTCCTGCGGGACTCTTCGCTCTTCGCACCTCCTGATGACGACGATTGTCGAAATATCGATGTGAGTTATGTCTGTGTCTTTCTGTGTGTTTCCTTCGTTTTTTATTTTATTGTAAAAAAGTCCGCTGGACCGTTTCTTTTAATTGTGGTATATATATATATATATATATATATATATATATATATATATATATATAAATAATCAAACCACAATATGAAATGGGGGTGGAGGGGAGAGAGAGTAAGACCGGTCAACCTGTTTTGATTTATTCATGTCCCTAGCCTCTCGGCCTTTACATGATAAAGCAGAATAGGTTGATGTTTTTTTAACGTGGAGCCCTTTCGCCACGTTACGAGAACCAACCGTCCTCTCACTAATGATACACGACGAAACAGTCCTCGTGAAGTGCATAAGGTGGACCTCGCGGAGGTGGGCTTTCACAACCTACATCAACGAAAGCTTTGAAGCTTATGCCAGTTAGTCTCTAAAAGACGGAGGATTACTTGATGAAGGAGATTATCAAGGATAACAGGGGAAAAAATGAAATGGGAAAAATATAAGGGCTACATAGCGAGTTGACAAGTTAATAGCGAGTTGATGGGTAGCAAAGATTAGATAAGTTAGGGAAAGAGTCAGAGGTAGCAAGGGAAGGTACAGAGAGGAAGTAGGAGAAGCATCTAGACGGTAACACACCGCAACAGGTTGGGCAGACTCTTACGCCGCAAACCAGCCACATTTAGCCACGTCCGAATAAATCATAGGCTCGTTAATCTCTAGAGAGACTGTTGGATACTTGATAAAAAGGATCATCAAGGATTACTGGGGAAATATTAAATGGGAAAATGCAAGGGTTGCAGTTAGTAAAGAGTGAGAGATAACAAAGAATAGTTAAAGGAAGGAGTCAGAGATCACAAGAGAAGATACCCAGAGAAGGAAGGAGAAACACTCCGATACGGTAACCCGCCGCGACTGGCTGAGCAGACCCATGCCCACCACAAACCAGCCACAACAGTCCTGCCCAAATACATGTGACCAATAGTCTCTGAGAGACTGATAGTATCGCCAGGGCAGAAAAAAGTCTTAAAAAAGACAAAACCGGAAGAAGAAAAGATGCCTTGGAACCCCGCCCCGAGACCAGTGCACGACTGAATGGGCTTGCCACCAGTCCAGACAGGGATCCCAAGGTAGCAGCTAAAGCCAGTGTTGTGCCCACAGCGAATGTTACCTTTTACCATCAAGGGCGGACGGCCCCCTGACCAGCTCGCAGACAGGCAGGCTTGCTACCCCCGGACGCCAGAACAGGCAAGCACCCCGCCCAGGTTGTGCCTTTCTTAGTTCATGCCATATCCAGTCATGTTAAGCCCCCCCACCACGACAAGGTGAAGGCACGTCGGGGGGGGGGGGGGGGGGTAAGATCTTTCAACCACTATAAGCGGCCTTCGTTGTTGTGTTTGAAAGATCTTGGTCTTTTTTTCCCCTATTTGATAATGTGGTTTGATCATTGATTGCTAGTTCACGTGTATATATATTCACTTCTAGGAATTTTGTTCCTAGAAGTAGAAAGTTCTCCTAGACACTTGGTGTATGAGTGCTGTTTGAGAGAACCACAAAGACTGGCTCTCATACGGGAAGGTCTTGGTTTGTGGAGAGGAGTGACCCGTTAGGTCTTCGTCATTAATTAAGGACGATATTACATAGACTTTGTGAAATTTTTGTACAGTGTAGACATATAACAAAAACAAAATTATTATATTGTAGAATTATGAATCAATGTAAAATAAGTTAAAATAAGTTTTTTGTATTGTTAATGAAAGAAGTATTGTGTACAATTTGACGTTGATGCATGTAATACACGGTGGAACATGCTGGAATAAAATATAAAATAAAAAAAAGTAGAAAGTTAAATTGTATTCCGGTTGCTAAAGGTTTTTGTAATGTTACTCTTTTGTTTTACTCAAACATCCCTCCCTGGACTATTGTCTATTCCTGCACTTTACACCCTTTTAAAATACACCACTTTTCCCTCCCACTCCTCTGAACCCCTCACCATGATGCTTCTACATCATGTGTTTTAGTTGGGTTTTAGACTCTGACGAAGACCGCTAGTTACTGTTGAAAGATCTTAGTCTTGTTTTCCCATTTCATATTGTGGTTTGATCATTGATTGTTATTTCACGTTTTTGTGTGAAGTATATCAAAGTAAATTCTTCTTTTCCGACTGTTGGGTCATATAGTTTGAAATTAGTTTTAGAAAATAGTGTTAGAATTGTTTTAGTTAAAAAAATTGTTAAATAGTTTTAAAATAGTATGTATATATGTTCAAAAATCACCCTGTAGATGGTCAAAGAAAACCGAAACGTCGGTAACAATAAAAAAATGGACAGCAAATCATATGGTGAGTTAATACACCTAGTTCCTAGAGAAATCAAGGTAAGACTACGAGATTTGGAAAAGAAATCCAGAAAACTGATAAAGACAAAAGTGGGTAGAAAATTTATATTTATTGTATTTTCATTAAAAGTGTAATTAAAAAATTTAAAAATATATTATTTTAGTCATTAGGTACTTTTCTTGTATGTTTATGAAATGTGTTTATTTATTGTTAATTAAAAATTAAATTAAACCAGATTAAAACCATATTTCATTTTTATGAAATATAATTAAACCAAATTAAACAAATTGTTTTAATGTCCATTAAATACCCAGAAATTTAAATTATCAAAATGATTCTTATCTGAAAACAACAGGGCATCGCAGGAACGTAACAGTGAATCGATAAGGATTGATCAGTGCAAAGGTTATAAGTTTTTTATAAGTTTGGACCCTGGATCATATTATGCACAAAGTTGTTATTTCTTTGACTAACTATTTTTTCTGCTAGAACTTACTATAACTTAAGATAATTTTAAAATATTGTATTAGAACCCGAATGTTTTGATTTTATATATTGTAGTAAATTCTTTCTTCATTATATTTTATGGCTACACTGAGCCACGCATCTTCCTCATTCATTAGGTTAAAGGTTACGCTATGTTATCTTCGTGTACATAATTTTTCATTTGTACTTTCTATTTTTATATATTAAAATGGTTCTTGATTTAGACTTATTTCGAGTTGATAAAGGTGGTGATCCAGATAAAATCAGGAAAAACCAGCAAAATCGTTATAAAGATGTTTCTTTAGTTGATAAAGTCGTTGAAAATGACTCTAAATGGAGACAGAGTAAGTAAAAAGCTGTTTCATTGTTTTGTAAAACGTACTGACTTGTTTGCTAATTAGCGTTCTTTTTTTTATAGTGAGGCATAAAGCAGATAATTTTAATAAACTCAAAAACTTATGTAGTAAGGAAATCGGAGAAAAAATGAAGGTAATTGTTTTGTGTATTTTTCAACTTTCATTTTATTTTTGTTAGAATTTAATGAATGTAAAGGTGTTCAAACAGATACATTTATTATAGTGTTCTGTTATTCATTTCGCCTTAAACACTTTTCAGAACTGGTTGCTAATAATAAATATGCAATTTGTTTGTGTACAATTTATTGTTTGAAACTTTAAAAGAACTAGAATGTAGTTTGCTCAAATTGTGAGTAATAATATATTTTGTCTGTTCTGTTTACAAGATAACTTTTTTGACAGAAAAGTCCTAAATTAAAGGAAGAGAAAAATGAGGGTAATGAATCTCATGTAAACATCGATTTTAAAGAAATGAACAATTTTTTCGCTGAACATAGTTATTTAGATGGTTATGAGTTAAGCCAAAAGGATGTTGACATGCTAAGATCTGTTGGCAAGGAAGATGTAGATTTGGAAATAGAAAGTTTACCACATCTGCGGAGGTGGTTTTTTCATGTTAAAAAGTTATCGGATACTTTACCGAAGTTTGAGGTGAGAAATTTAAGAACTGTTAGTTTACCTTGTTGCTTCACCCGAATGGCATGTTTTTAATGTGTATTGTCCCATCAAGTTCCTTTATGTTTAATTTTTTGAATCACCTTTTTTATTTATATAACTTTTTTGTTTTAATTTCTGTTCAAGTTTCTTTTTATGGAGTAGTGATTTAATGTTTTCAGTTGCATAACAATGCATAATATAGTTCTCAACCCCACATTGTTGTAACAAATACATCTTTACAAATAAATTTTTTAGAATATGGATGGGTGTTAATATAGTTCATAATTTAAAAATGTAGATATATTTGTCTTTTTATTATGCTATAAATTTTTTGGATGTAAATTAATTTTATGTTTTCTTTTTTTTGATATTATGCTATTCATAACTTGCATTAGTAATGGTTTGTAATTTGATTTTCCAAAGTTCAGAAATTTTCAATTTTAAGGAAAAATATCTTCCAATTTATTGTATCTCATTAAGTAAATTGATATTGAGTGTCCGTTTATACTTTCAGAAAAAGGATGTAGGGAGTGCTGAGGACGTCCTTCCTTCTGATTTTGTCTTGGATAAGTTAGACAGCGATGGCTTGAAGAAGCTCAGTGTTGCCCAGATTAAGCGAGTGCGAGGTTTGATTGATGAGGCAGTTGTTTTAAATGAAAAAGATCTTGTGGAAACTGAATCTCGGCGTAACGCTGCTCTTTCAGAAATCGGAAACCATCTCCACCCATCAGTTCCTATTGACGATGATGAGGTTTGATTGCTTTATCATCTAAATATTGTTGTTTCTTTCTTTTATTAACCTATTGTATCAGTAACTATGATTATTAAACCATCAGATATTACTAAAACAAAATCTAGGTAACACGAACAAACAATTGTTTAGGCATTTTCTGTTGCGGTGGCCCATGAGCGACTTTAGAGACTAGGCCACCAGAATGCGTCATATTCCACTTTTGAAGTTTAAATGCTGCAGGAATTGTTGCTATGACCCTTATTTAGTAGAGTGCTACATAAGGGTTATGTAGCAGCTTCTGGATTTATTCCTGTTCCTCCTCCCTAATAGATTATACTCCCCTTTTTTCATACTGAAACAAATGGATAAATCAAAGTCTCCACACATAAAAAAGAAGGTTTTTAATTCTACGAATTTCGAACGTTTCGTGTTCATCGTCAGGTAAACTTCCAAATGTAGGAGTAGAGGACGACTCGACTCAGGTCAGTCATCTACTCCTTCATTTGGAAGTTTACCTGACGATGAACACGAAATGTTCGAAACGGATAGAATAAAAAAAAAGTTATTTTTTTATGTGTGAAGTCTTTGATTTATCCATTTACCCCGGTATGAGTAAGTGATACCACACAATTACGGATTGCGCAACTAATGAGTGCTCTTTTTTAATTATTATCAACTAATACATTGTCTAATTACCTAATAAATTCAAATTTAATGTGTTATTCGTAAGTTATTTAGTTTTTCTTAAATCTATTATGATAACTGACAAAATACATCACTCCCGAAATGCTGTTAGTGTTAGTACCTCGCAAGTTGTTCGTAACAATTAGAAAGACTTCCCATTTTGCCTCGTTGATTTTATCCCTACACGACTGGTTTCAGAGTGAAACGAGTATTTAGTGAGTTTATCACATGCCTGGAACACAGTATGAAGTTAGGTTATCGAATTGGAAGACTCGGCACGAGGCTACAGAGTTATAAAATTATGGTTAATTATTGAAGTAAGGACAAAGAAGAACTTGGAGGGTACGCTTAAAAGTAAGCTGTGTTGGCATGAAACGTTTTTTCCCACATTTTCCAAAACATCTCATCACAAACAATCATAGCTTTGAGCCACACTAAGATACTTATATTTTATCAATAATTTCGAGAAATATCTGGCTCAAAAGTTTATTAAATCATACCCAAATCAGGGAGGTTATTATTTACCTGGTCCCTAACACAGATAAAATTGCAGGTTTTCAAACATTTTTACATTTTATAGCAATAAAATATGAACAACAAACTTTGTGTGTACAAAATATATTAATATGTACAAAATTCTTAACTTGGAGTCGTTAATTAACAAATGAAATATATTAAAACGAATATAATTTTATAATTAACTAGGAAACGTGCCCGTTTTTGACGGAATCAAAAATTCGATGATACATGGTATTCCAAAATATCATTAGAAATTACAGAATAGTTGGTTTGGTTTTGGTATAAAAACAGTTTTATGTGGACATTTGTCATAGATTTCCAATATTGTACTTGCTTTCTTGTAAATTACAGTTAACATGATTTACTACTACTTAAAATTAATAATGTCGAATTACCTTGATACGTATATTTGTTTTATCAGGACCATAATGCAGTTGAGAGAACTTGGGGTGATGTAACGTTGAAGAAAAAATACTCGCACGTCGACCTGATTCATATGATTGACGGTATAGATGCTGAGGCTGGCGCAGCTACAGCGGGCGGAAGAGGATATTATCTCAAGGTAACCCCTGAAGATGTCGTGTTTATGGTCAAAATATTCTGTGCTGTGAAACAACCCGTTTCGAACACGTAGTGTTCTTCTCAGGCATTAACTAAAAAATACAATGTCATCAGAGAGTTATCTATAGTACACAGTAAATATAGTACAAAATAAAAATAAAATAAGAAATATCTCTCTTCCTTATTTTATTTTTATTTTATACTATATTTACTTTGTACTAGAGATAACTCTCTGATGACATTGTATTTTTTAGTTAATGCCTGTCGAAGAACGCCACGTCTTCGAAACGCGTTGCTTATACCATTAAATTTTTATATGTGGAGACCATTTCATTAACTTTTTACCCTACAATGAGTAAATACCACATAATAACTGATTGCACTACGTTAGAATCAAAATAATTCATTTAATGATGTTTAACAAGTTATGTATTAATTTATATCTAGTCACCAACTGATTTACATAGAACTTGAAATATTTAAACATTTTTAACAACCTTTTTATATTTTTTAATTTTAATTGTTTTTATGGTTTATCTCTAAGTTTGTTCCTCGGTAAACTAGGTACATCATCTAGTTCTAGGTAATCATCCAATTATATAATAATATGGCTTAATAGAATTATTGATAGTCATGAAATAAAACGAAGTTCTTTGCTTATATTGAAAATTTCCAAAAAAATATTACTAAATTTTTGAATAATTAAATTGTTTGTTTTTTTTGTTGTTGACTTGGTGTATACGAGACTGACTTTTTGCAGGGACCAGCCGTGATGCTGCAGTATGCAATAGTCCAGCTGGCGCTTCAAAAGTGGCAGGAGAAAGGCTACGAACCCATATACACGCCATTCTTTATGAGAAAGGAAGTGATGCAACAAGTAGCGCAGCTGAACCAATTCGATGAGGAGCTGTACAAGGTAACACTTGCCACGTCTTCAAAAAAAAAAAAATTGCGACATTGAAGTATACTAATCAATATGCATTTGCAAGGAACTGTCTGAAACTATAGCCCTGTACGAATATACAGGATTCTACTGTTCTTTAACGTCCTACGTTGGCAACACTTCTGTTTGAAATATGATAGACAGTGTCCAAAACGGGTCGGTTACTTGCCGTTGCGTCTACAACGTGCGTGGTCTCCCTTTCCCTTTTTCTCCTGAAGACGGATTGCCCGAAAGTTTGAGTTTGTAAGTGTGTTTCTTTATTGTGTGTGTTACTCTTCTTGAATTTTGAACTCATATTTATATATATAATAAAGTGGGTAATGATTTAGGATCATTAGCAACCTCTTATCTCTTGCATTTGAGGATGCAAAATTTTTGAACAATTGCTTTAGTGCAGCGGTTCCCAACCTTCCAAATATAGTGACCCATTTTAGAACAAGCAATCAGGAAGCGACCCCAATCGTTAAAATATCTTTTATACATTTATTTGTTCTATAAGAAACTGGCATATATTGCAATTTATTAGTGAAGTAACTGTATATTCCTTAAATATATGATTAATATAGAATTTATTCATTAATCTCAAAGCTCCTACAAAATATTAATTAATTGCAAATCAATTTCAAAGTATTCAAACAAACAAATTTCATACCGTTATGTAACTTTACTAAAGTATGTTTATGAACTGACCTTAATGAGACGGCTGGTATTGTAGCTTTTTAGCTAGCAATTCTATACTGGGCTCCGTTGTCGATATGGCACACCTCAAGTCGTGTTCCACATCTAATTTATTTCGGTCTGCAGTTTAATCAGATATTTTTTTTCGATCTATTGTCTACATTGGTTGTTTAACATCAAAAGGGTGCGTAATATTTCTAGCATAACTAAATCATGCCTGTATATTTTTGCATAACTTTTTAAGTAGTGTTTTTTTACGTCCAAACCACATAAGAAAAGAGAAAGAAGACTAAGGTCTTTCAAGTGAAACGAAACATGTTCAATACATGTCTCGGACGTTATGTTCAGTGACTTAATGAACTGTTACATTTAGTTTCGTAGTGTGAATTTTAAATAATTGTCTTAATTTTATTTTATAATGTTATTTATTTAACTGTCTTCTGTTTTTACCGTGTTTTATATAATATTCACGTTCGGGTCAAAATCAATTGGCGACCCCATGGCATTGGTATCACGACCCTGTTTGGGGTCGCGACCCACAGGTTGGGAACCACTGCTTTAGTGATAGAAATGTTTTTAACGTTTTTTACTTTTGCAGTAAGTGATAGGACCGTTTGGTTGATAGGTGACAGGCAAAGGGAGTGAAGGGGCTGTGGAGATGGACGAGAAGTACTTGATAGCGACGTCGGAGCAGCCGTTGGCAGCGCTTCACCGCGGTCAGTGGCTGGCAGAGGCCACGCTGCCCTTGCGCTATGTCGGAGTGTCGACCTGTTTCAGACAAGAAGCTGGCTCGCATGGCAGAGACACCAGGGGCATCTTCAGAGTCCATCAGTTTGAAAAGGTTTGTTTGTAACGCCCAGTTATTATAGGTTTTCTTTTGATAGCATATAATATAAAACAGGGTGAGCAAAGGACAACCTACGAGTATATGTATTAGTTTTCTCTAAATTAAAAAACGGTCCACATGGACTATAAAACTTCAAATTACACAAAAAAAGACACAAATAAAGGAATAAAAAGTACACTTACTGAATTCTCAGTATTTAGAACTGTTGTTCGTCCTCTCTCTTCGACGTGGGGAGATCTCTCTCACTTTGTCCTCTCTTCTAGTCTACTCCTGATGACGAACAACAGTTCGAAATATTGAATTCTGTAAGTGTCCTTTTTATTATTTTTTCTGTGTCGTGCTTTGTGTAATTTATTTTTCTCTAACTCTGAGGATAACTGTTTTTTTTACGTTTAAAAACAACTCGTATAAATGAGAACCTTTGGACTTTAAATTAAATTCTATTTATATGACGAATAACAAGAAGTCCATTTTTTTTTAGTTCACCCGGTAGACCTTTTATCTCTTCCTCTGTTGAGAAAACACAAACATTTAAAGCAACATTCTTTTAAGGGTGCCAGGCGACCCCCTTGAGCAAATAACCTTACTCCGGTATGCAGTGCTCTGCCGTTGTGGACAAAATACCACCGACAGATTGTGGGTTTTTCCCCTGTATGATACTAAGGAGAAAGAAGTCCGGAGACCATCCTCCGGAAGCGCAGAGGATCCAAAAGCGCTAACTAGTAGGAGCCACCCTTCCACAGTGCACCTAAGGATCCGAAGAAGGAGAAAGGAAGTTGTTTTTCCCGAACCGTAGGGAGCCTGAATGGGCATTATCAATGATGGTTTGTGTAGATTCTGCAAAGAGGAAGAAATGTAGTTGCACCTGCTGACTGACTGTCAGGCAACTTTGCTACACAGTGGTAAGTGCTTCGGAACAATCAACAAAACCATAGAAAAACTTTTACCGCTGGACCCAGCAAAGAGCTGAACTTCTTGGAGACGTTGAAGCTATCTGCTGGGGTACTTAGTTACAGAATGCAGGGAAGTACAATAGTTTTTAAGACACAGTGCTATAGTCACCCTCAAATAATAATAATAATAATCTTTTCTTTGCAGTGAATTTAAGATTTAATTTCTGTTTTAGGAACAAATTCATGTTAAAATCATACTTTTATATGTGCGATAAACCCCTTCCCTCACTTTTGAATCTCGAAGCAATGATTGGTTCTTAAGCAGTATAAAAGTGTGCCTGTTTAAAAATAATTAAAACATTTTCACTTTTTTTTTAAATTATTTTTAAAATGCAACCATTATATGATGCTAGTTACTAATCATTGTATTGATTTTATAAATAACAACACGTATTTTTAATATTGAGGTAAATGGATAAATCAAAGTCTCCACACATAAAAAATAAGCTTTTTTCTTTTATAAATTTCCAAAAATGAGGGAGTACTTGTTGTACTTCTTCATTTGAAAGTTTACCTGACGATGAACACGAAGTGTTCGAAACGTGTAGAATAAAAAAAAGTTTCTTTTTTGTGTGGGGAGACTTTGATTTAGTTATTTACCCCAGTATGAGTAAACACCACACAATTACAGATTGCACAACTAATGAGAAAATTTAAAGTCTTATTTATGCACTATTGAACTGTAACATATGCTTTCGTTTTTATTTCACTTATATTAGTTGCTCTTTTGCTTCATCTTTAAACTCCTTCCATTGATTAATAAATCAACAATGTTCTTTAGGTGGAACAGTTCACGTTGACCTCGCCCTTTGATAACAAGTCGTGGGAAATGTTCGAAGAAATGATAGCCAATGCAGAGTCCTACTACCAACAGCTTGGCATTGCCTACAGGATCGTCAATATTGTCTCAGGAGCCCTCAACAATGCAGCAGCCAAAAAACTCGACCTCGAGGCTTGGTTTCCTGGATCAGGTAGCTTTTTAATCATTTACCTAATTATTAATAATTAATTAATTGATTATATAAATGAATTTAATGTGATTAATTTTCCTTGATATTAATCTCCTAACAAACATTTCATACTGAGAAATAAATAAATATATATATATACAAAACTAAAGTTTATCGGGACTCGGTCAGTTCGTCAGGTTCAAATTAAACTCTCATTGCCAACGTTTCGGTCTTTATTTAAAACCTTTTCCATAGGCAGAAGTATGAATTTTTAAACAGAAAAACTAAGTATTACATTACAAATTATTTTGCATAGAAAAATAGTATGTGGATTTCAACACCTGTAGTCTGAATGAACACGTGACACTGAACTGAGAAAAATCCATATATTATTTTTCTTTGTAAAATAATTTGTAATGTAATACTTAGTTTTTCTGTTTCAAAATTCATACTTCTGACTATGGAAAAGGTTTCAAATAAAGACCGAAACGTTGGTAATGAGAGTTTAATTTGAACCTGAAGAACTGACCTAGTCCCGATAAACTTTAGTTTTGTTTCTATTCCACGGTCGATACTTTTATCAAAAATAATATATATATATATATATACAATTAAAAGAAACG